>CM035355.1:4373508-4847402 GCA_020137815.1 Hormiphora californensis | reverse complement strand
AGAGAGAGAGAGAGAGAGAGAGAGAGAGAGATAGATAGAGAGATGAATATGATATAAGTGGCTCACCTAAAATAGCATGTGTCTAAATTAACCACCCCGCCCCACGACTACTACATGCAGCTGACTCATGTGCTAAAGCAACAAGAAAAACAGTTAATTGTGCGGTGGGCCAAGTCATTAGTGCAGGTGAAGCAATTCACCCAAACTGTGTGTGTCTACAATATAGTGTTGTCTGTCTGTCTGTCTGTCATGTCTGTGGGTATTGGGTGTGTCTATTGTCTGTCTATAGGTTAGAACACGTGTTTATTTTGGTTGGGGTGTGGGGAACTGGGAGGTACACATGTGTAATATAATTGTCTGTATAATGTCTGTTTCGTTGTGTGTCTGTCTGTCTCCACCGATTCCTGCCGGAGAGGAAGCTGGGATTGGTTCAATTGCAATTGAATAATGATCTGGGTATATATTTCATGAAAATGGTAAATGTCAGAGAGAAAGAGAGAAGTAGAAAGCGAGAGAGAGAGGGAGAGATGAGAGAGAGAGAGAGAGAGAAAGATAGAGAGAAGGAGATAGAGATGAGAGAGAGAGATAATGTTAAAGGTTGACAAGATACCTAAAACTTTTCGTATATCGTCTTATTTTGATTTATCATTAATTTTCAGCATTTTTTCAGAATTTTTTGTCGGCTAGAAAAAAATTCGAAATAGGGGGTCTACCGATATTGTCAGCACTGGTTTTACTGGGCACACTCACTGCGTCTCGCAAATTGAAATTCACGTTTCCGGTTCCTCAAAAGATAAAGACTTGATCTTGGTTGCGTTGGATTGGTCTCAATAAGACCTTTCCAACGCTACCAAAACGGTTTCTGTATCTCATCAGGAACCGGAGATATTACGTTATCAATTTTAAAAAAGGCACACTCATTTGTCAGTAGACCCCCTATTTTGTACATATTTCTAGCCGACAAAAAATTCTGAAAAAATGCTGAAAATTAATGATAAATCAAAATAAGACGATATGCGAAAAGTTTTAGGTATCTTGTCAACCTTTAATTGTAGCTTGGTTGGAGTGTAACTCATTTCTTTGGCAAATGGCTCTACATATATTTTATATTGGCTCATTAACAAGGCGTGTTATGTCTGGTGTCATATTAACCATGAATTATTATCCGTTTGTATGTCTGTCATCTATGTGAGGATTTTCTGAAGGTTTTGTTTGTGGTTGGTAATTATTTATTCTCTGTCTGTTTGTGGTGTTTGTTTCAAGGGGCGAGATTCAGCCACAATGGGCCTCATGACGTACAAGACCCCCTGAGATATAACACTTAGCTGCGGTCCACTGCCCCTACCGCAAAGAGATCAGATAGAGAAGGGTAAGAGGATAGATAGAGGGGGTAGAGAGAGAGAGAGAGAGAGTGAGAGAGAGATAGAGAGAGAGACAGAGGAGAGAGACAGTGGGACATATAGAGAGATAAAGAAAGGACTAAGACATGGTAAGATTAGACTTAATAAGCGGGATATCATCTCATGGAACTACGGCACATACTCCCCTAAGGACAGGGGGTTACAGAGAGACAGATACAGAGAGAGGCAGACATAAGCACCAAGAGAGATGTTATTTAGTAGAGGGGGAGGAGGGATTTAATTCTCACATTGTTGTTGTTGAGTATCTTTAATCAACATCGGCTTAAAGCTCCCTCATTGGGGCGTGGGTGACAGTAGTATCAGGAGCTGTGGTAAAAGTTGCCTTGCTCGGTTAGAACATAAAAAGATGAAAGGAGGGTTAGCTCTCGGTGGGGGCGGGGCGGAAGAGGGAAATATCTCCCTTGAATCATTGATCTTACTCAATTTAGAATTGTGTACTTTTGGGGAATATTTTTGGAATAGTTTAATGATACAAAGCTGAGAGTATCTGTAAGAAAAGTGAGAGTTATACTTATAGTGCAGTAGGAGAGAGAGAGAGAGTATAACAGTGTACTAAAGATTGTAGTATTACTTACTCAAATCGTAACATTGCTCTCGAGGCGTGATCTTGTGTAGAAAACACAGTCTATCTAGGCAAGTATGATCTTATGTCATCTTTCTCTAGATCTTCTTTTGGCACTGTCATCCTCTCTCTTTTCTCTCACCAACACACAGACTAGACTGACTCCTCCCTGCTATAATTTAAACAAAACTAACCCCTCCTTTCCCCAGGTTCCGTCCCCTCTCTCCAAGCTCTCTGTCGACTAAAGATCAGGCGAGTAGCTGGTCCCGAGGGTCTGAACCGACTCCAAACGCTCCAACAACCCCTCGACACGCCCTTCCTCCGCAACACAACCCGCCCAAACAACACCGAGCTATCTCACATAAAACGGAAAACATCTCTTCTACAAGATAGGAAACCTTCTCTTGTTGAAGATAACCGAGATGGGGAGGAGAAATATCGGAGTCGGGAGGCGGTGGTGGTGGAGGCTGCGGAACTAATGCCATCTCCAATAAGGAGATACCTGCTACATTGTGATGAGTACGAACTGTGGTGGGACCAGAAACAGCAAAATAAGAAGTTTGCATTCGCGGCCTCTGTTGGGGGTGATAGGTATATGAGATGATGAGATATCTTGAAATGTGATGAACTAGCCCAGTTGCGAGACAATATTTTGTTTTTTATTTAAAAATGAACTTTTTTGACAAGATCGTGCGATGTATGACATTGTTGTTTTTTTGATACCCACTTTTTTGACCACCTAAAATTCTATAGAACTCACATAGTTTGTATTTGACCGTTTGAATATATTATTTAATACCGCGTGTGTGTGTAATATCTTGATCAATGTTTGTGCAAGTGATTGACGTACACGGTTTTCTATGGTATTTGTATTCCGTTTCACGTTGTTAACCAAATTGATGTGCTTCAATTCGTTCTCTCTCTCCCTCGCTTGTTGGGCAAGAAGAAGGGCTTACATGGGAACTGGGTCGGCACTCATTCGCCGTGGGAAGAAAGCGCATCGAGAAAGAGAGAGCATGCTGAGAGACAAGAGAAATGGCGCGCGCGAGTTGTTTCATCTGATGAAAGTGTACCATTTCAGTATTTCATTGCGCCGCGCACTGTATTGGGAACCACGCGAGATGGAAGCGCAAGTGTTGATGAAATTCGAAAAGAGCTTCTCAGTTTTAGTTTAGTTCTCTCCCTTAGCTTTAATTTGGCACAGAGCCATAATAATTGAAAAACTCGTGGTTCTGTGAACAGGTGAAACTGAATATAGATATTTTACAATTTACACATCAAGAAATAAAATAGTTTCTGGCTAAAAAACATTTTCAGTCCGTACGTCTCTTTCTTCCTCTAGCTCTTTCTTTCTCGCATAGTAGGGCCTCTCTTTCTCTGTCGCCCAATTGTTCCTTTTTAAACCCTAGCACACAAAGCACTGCTATTGTAATAGGCTACTAAAGCTTAGTACAAAGGTGGCTACTGAACTGAGACAATTTAGACACGTCTGCGTCTCTCTCTTTTTGTTGTATAACTTCTTCTATAACTCTTCTAATTCTATAACTCATGTCGCAGTCGACTGAACAATTATTGTAGCTGTGTCAATATCCAAGGTGCTCGAGTTATATAATTAGTTCTGTGTGAACAAATAATATCCAAACCCTGAAGATACAATTCAAGGCTCCGCCCAGTTTATTCCACACCTACATACAAACATACAGACAGACAAATAAACGAACAATGTTTCTCTCTGCAACTTCTATCAATTATGGAATATTCTCTCAGTTTGTTTACGTCTTGAAGGCGCCCTGTGATGATGCTTTGAGAATGAAGTCCCTCATTAGCTCGCTGTCTAACTTGATAAAAGCCTCTGATTGGACCACGGCTGTCATGTGGTTTAGTGAAAACCGAAAGCAAAACTCCTCCAAATCCTGAAGCATAGGGTTCTAAAGACCGGGTTAGCGCTGTTTTGTTCAAAACCATGGTATTTTATGGGGCACAAGGAGTGAGGGTAGGGGGCAAGGTGGTTAGATACGGAGTGGGAGTTCTTGAACATCAAGGGAGAAAAATAGGTTTGGGGTTGGAAAAGAATGTCTAGAAAATGGAAACAGAGTTTCCAACTTTCAGAGAGAGGTGTTATGGACCAGAAATAGAACACAAGAGAGAAAGGGGAGAGAGGGGGAGATGTTTTGCGGTTGATAAAGGTGTGAGATATAGCAGGAGGGGGGAAGAGCAGGAAAAGAGGGAGCTTCTGGAGCAACTGGAATGTGCAACATGGGGAATTCAATGAATTATGTAATTGTACTGGCTTACTGTACTGAATTATCCAGTAAACTACTATCGAATCATCATTAATAATCACTAATTATTCTAGATTCCCCCACTACACGGGAGCATGGAGAGGGAGGGGGTGGAGGGTCATGGAGGGGAGTATTACCTCTGCTTTGAATTTTAGGGCTGCTGAGTAGAGGAGAGCGGCATTGCTGGTGGTTATTCCCTGTTTGATAATCCTCTCACAGAGGTACTTCAGCTTGGGCTCACAATACGCGTTAGCAAGATCCATCAAATCTGAGAATGAGGGAGGGGGGGTTGCCATGGTGACATTTGTCTCCTCTTGGAGGGGGTTGTGGGGGCGACATAACAACGTGTATACGGGGTACGGGGACACGATGGTATTTCTGTAGCTCGAGGTAACCACTAACCCACTATCCCTACCCTCGTATTCCATTCCTCTCCCTAACCACCCTATAACTCACGAATGGCATCCTCGGGTTCCATGGTAACGGTATCTGTGTAAAGGAACTCCAGGAAGGCACGATACACCTCATAGGAGAACTGTGACACCTCGATGATGTCCTGGGATGACTCCGTCCAGGGCGACTTGAACATTCCTGAAAGAGGCATAATCTTTTAGTGGGACATTGGGATTAATCATGATAACATTATCAAAACCTATAATACAGTCGGACCCCGATTTAACGGCATCCTCGGGGGAAAGGGTTTTGTCCGTTAAATCGGGGTGTCCGCTAAATCGGGTTTCAAATACTGTTAATTTCCTATATCGGGGGAAGATTATGCTGCCGTTAAATCGGGGTGCCGCTAAATCGGGGGCCGTTAAATCGGGGTCCGACTGTAGTTCTTAAGCACTAGAGCACGGAAAATGATTGAAAATAAGTACACTCCGACTTGACAATGTGTCCGTACTATACACGAAAAAAATGTATTAACAATTCAAACGAACAATTAAAACTCCGCCTACCTTGGAAGTATTGAGATCTGATTTTCAAGATGGCTTTGTGAGCATAGATTGGAACACCATTTACATTAAACTGTATGTCAGCCGTGTCCTGATCATCGAATGCCTGCTCAATACTCTGGTTCAGAGATCGTAGTCGACTGTGCTCTGGGAGAGAGGGGGATATTAGAAATTAAATACAATACAACCCATAAAGAACCGATGTTTGGTTATAAGGTTCTAAATAATCTTTACGGTTCACAGTGGCAGAGCTGAGGTCTGAACAAGGCAAGCATAAAAAAGTGTCTGAGCCAGCACTTACCGACACTAATAGGGTATGGTGTAACAGAAGGGGTTGCAAAACACGCGAACACATCCACAACATGAGCAAACTTGGTCTCTGTTGGTGTCTGGATGGACTGGTTTCGGCACTGGCCCCACATGTACACCTTGCCAGTGTGGCTGACTGCTGCTGATATGTGGTTGTAGTGACAGGCTGCAATGTCAACAAACCTAGACAAGGATGGTAGTGGTTAGTTAGATAGGGTGGTGGGACAAGGGTCGTTCGTTTGGATGGGGGAATTGATATGAGATGCTGAAGGGCTGAGTGGGCCAGGCGTTTTTGATAAGTAAACAAATGCAGCTCAGGGCGGGAAAGGAAATTTAGCGATCAGGGAGAGCGAGGGAGTGGGCGTAACCAAGGAAATGTCGAGAAGGAAATTTAGCAAGAAAATGCATGCAAAGAAGAAAAACGGGAGACCTACAAGTATAAACGAAAAATACGAAAGTAAAGCCGAAAGTAGCAGATAAGAAGATGTATTTCCAACTCACCGTCCAAATTCCTCAGCCACCCTCACAGGGTTGAGAGTATTGCACTTGGTAGAGGTACCAAGCTGACCATATGAGTTAGCACCCCAAACGTATATCTGCCCTGCGTCCGTCAGAGCGAGGGAGTGGGCGTAACCACTAGTTATCTGTGGGTAAAGAGTAGAGATAAGGAAATGGAATGAATTCTGAAAACAGCTGATTATTATGATAATATCAATTTACAAAAAACAATAAGTTTCTTATCCATAACTTCTATTTCTAACTATAAGTAAAGCACGAGACACGCTTGCCAGGACAGCTCGTACTAACAACTACAACTTTGTCAGGCGCGCGTCGTTTCTCAGTCGCGCTCGCGCACTAACCACAACAAACTAGCCGAGATTTGGCGAGTGAGGAGGGGACTCGTGAGAACGAATCGAGAGAAAGTAAAGAGAGAGATGGGGAGAGAAAGAAGTCAAGATATAGAGAGAAGAGGATTGCTACACAATTACTAATGTTACTAGGAAGAGAGAGATGGAGACAGGTGGCAGGACATTCTCTCCACACCCAATATTTCTAATACTCGAGCTAGAGAGCATTGGAATGGACAAATACAGGACATAGAAGAAGCTGGAAGATTGATTAGAGGATGTGGAGCAGCTGTCATTAGGAAGAGAGCATAATCCACATATATTGCATAAACATATACTACATACACTCAATCTCACTGAATAGTCGCATACTATCTGACAAAGCCATAGCAGTACATAGTGTACACACTTCTACAGACATGATATTGTGAGAAAAATAACTTTGCGGTGGAGTATTACCTTGACGACGTTGACAGCCCCGGTAAGAAGAGAGACCCGTGGTGTTGGTTGGTTGGTCGTGTTCCCTATTCCAAGTTGTCCGTTACCGTTATAACCCCAGGCGTAAATCTGCGAAGAGAGAGTGGGAATTAGAATTGAGTGGGAGTCGGGAGTAGGGATCAGGATTTTCATTATTATCTTCTAACCCTCCTTTCCACTATTTACACAGTTGGATCAGGAGTTTTACGTTAATGCGGGTGCCAGTAAAATGATCATATGTGTGTTATTACGTCATAATAGGTGTGTCTTTGTTTACTCACAATACACTCAAATGACAGACCGGCATTTAATATTTCGTTAGAAAGTGATTATGGTGGAAATAAAGAGAATTAAAGAAAGGGAAGGCCAAAACATGAGACGGGTGGAAGGGTCACAGGAGAGAAGGGAGGGTCACAGGAGAGAAGGGAGGGTCACAGGGGAGAGAAGGGAGGGTCACAGGGGAGAGAAGGGAGGGTCACAGGGGAGAGAAGGGATGGTCACGCTCATGGTATGGCAGTGTACTACAAAGTGGATTTACACTCTCTTCGTGTCCCTCTTGTGAAGGAATATCATTCGTCTCATTAAATCTGTCTCTCTCAAATCCTCCATAACCCACCCGACATCATACAGGGTGGGCCAGAAACATGGAGCCACTTTTTCTAGTCAAACGACCGTGAAAATTACACTGTACATTGGAGAGCGAACTGTATTGACACATAAGTTATCTCAAAGTGGCTCCATGTTTCTGGCCCACCCTGTATATCCCTCCCCACATTCGTTTCTCAACCACCCTCTAGTTAGTCCATCCACATGTTTGTTCCCCAGGATATATAATCACTTCTCAACCTTGAACCTCCCCATTATTCTATCCAACTATGTGGTTTAATATTAACTTACATCACCGACATCAGAGAGAGCCATGGACGAGGTCTGACCACACGCTATATCAGTCATCTTCAAACCATCTGATGGGGAAAAGATTTAATTAAAATACAACCTTGATGAACAATGATTAAAAACACGCTTATTGGTTCATATTTAATAGAAACTGGTTTACAATCTATTCCCTAACTATTACTGATTACCACTATTAATTGGAAACAGAGATGGAATGGGCAAGGATTTGATTGAATTAAAAGTTGAGGAATAGTCGCTTTGATGGAAAGAATGTTGTACATCTAATCACTCGATCACTAAGACTGCCCTACCCTGCAGCAGTACCGCCACGGAACAAAGCCGCAGCAAAAATACAAATAACGAACAAATATATAGCTACTTACTTAGAACACCTCCGACTTTTCGAGGAGTAGCCTGGTTATTAGTAGTGCCGGATCCAATCTGACCACAGCTGTTGTAGCCCCATGCAAACACCTGGGGAAGTGGGATGGGAGATAGAGGGATGTATACATGGAGATAGAGAGGGAGAGACAGTGTGAGAGAGAGAGAGAGAGAGAGAGAGAGAGAGAGAGAGAGAGAGAGAGAGAGAGAGAGAGAGACACAGAGAGAAGGAGAGTACTCAATAGATAAACGGACCTATATTCCTATAGGATGCATACAATGGTACACACACTTGTTCTCTCTCTGCAATATTATACACAGTACAGACAGACAGACAGAGAGGAGTATTCACATAATACGAGATGCAGCTACTATCATTCATGCAATATATTGCAAGGTTTCCTTTTATTTCTATAAAGAATCTATAGATATCAGCGACAGAAAAAAGCCACTCCCACAATTTACCCCTATTTTCCACCAATTGGCTTGCATGAGAATACTAACAGAAAAGACCAAAATGAGGGGGAGAGCTCAGTATCCCAGGTTCCTAAGACATCTTTAACAAACAAAAAAAAACAAATAAACAAACAAACAATTCTCCCTTACCTCTCCGTCCTCACTTCTGGCTAGTGAGTGATGTGATCCGCACGCCACCTGAACTATCTTCTTATTCTGCAGAGGTGCCACGACAACTGGAGTGAGACCTTGGTTGGTTGATCCGTTTCCTAGTTGTGAGTACCCGTTGTGGCCCCAACTGCACAGCTCACCGGAACCTGAGGGAAGATTATAATCATGTTGGATAATGAAAACTGATTACACTGTCGATTAAAGATTGACAAGATACCTAAAACTTTTCGTATATCGTCCTATTTAGATTTGAACTCATATCAGTAAAATTTCAAATGAATGATATTGGTCCCAAAATGAAATTTTTGTCGGTAGAGTGCCGAAAAGCGCATATTATTATGTACTACATCTAGAAAATAAAAGGGCTTGCATCCATAGGTTTCGTTTGTTAAATATTCTAACCCTCCTTTACATTTGTAAAGAAGGGCGGTGCGAAACAGAGTCTAGCTAGGCTTGCTTTGTTCAAACTCGGGCGCGCGAATTGCAGTCTAGCTTGGCAAAGCTAGGCAAGGTTTCGCAGTAGGCTCACAAGGACATTTGTACCCGGAAATTTGTTGGCTGACCTTTTATAGCAGTGAACAGCTAAAATTTAGCTGCTCGACAGAACACTGTTCTACGGAAGGGAGAGTGAGACATAGTGGAAGATAGTGAAAAAGCAGAGAGAGAGAGAGAGAGAGAGAGAGAGAGAGAGAGAGAGAGAGAGAGAGACACAGAGAGAAAGACAGAGAGAGAAAGACAGAGAGACAGACAGAGAAAGAATGATGGAGGGGAGTAGGATGAGACAGCTAGATGGTGAGAGAGTCATATAATTTGACCTACTGCTGCTGTCGTATGCCTGACCGCTCATCTTTCTCAACTCAAAAGAGAATATAGTGGTCGGAGTTGTTTCATCTTGCTGTCTCAATTCTCATGTTCTAACATCCATATACCAGCTCACTCTAGTAACCACCACATCTCTCCTTCTTCACCCCTCATCTGTAAGCCGTCCAATACTACATCACATACCGCCACATTATAAACTTTCTATCAGCTGTTGTGCTGTTGCATAATAGTATGAACAATACAAATCAGCTGCAGCCCTCTCTAATGTGTTCAGATTTTTAACACACTTGGTGTACTACTTTAAACTATAGACAGCGCTCCGTTAGTGTAACACTCTGACACTGTGTTGTCTATAATGGTACTTTGATGCTAGATCGTCACTTTGCCTATACAGAGAGCAAAAGAGAGATTGTTACTTTGACTAAAGAGAGCAAAAGATAGATTGTACTGTCTATCAATGGATCTTTTTTGTTTTGCAGCTGAGAGATGTTGGAGCTGTTGTAGATATATCTCAAAATTGGGAGGCCACGTTTCGAGATGTGTTCACATTTCTCCTGGTCTCATTCTAGCTTGATAAGCATCTTATCTTTAGTAACCCATGTCCTGTCTTAAACACGCATGACACAACGCCCAACGACTTTCCTAGTATTATGATACTACCCACGTAGACATGGCTCATTTTCCCACAAAGTTGGTCAACTCTTTAGCTTAGTCAGAATTCCCGATTATAAGTAAATATGTAAATGATATTGTGGGGCTGTAGCAGTATATTCATCACTAGTGTCTTGTATGCAATCTCATGGCTTGCCTAGTTCTACTTCCTTTCGCGGGTGCCGGGTTTGAACAAAACATATCATGGCCTTGTGCCGCACCACTTCCACGTTAAAAACATCTGTCTCCATTTCTGCCTCTTTTGTTCATGCCCTTTTGTTTCTACTTTCTAGATATAGCATTATGAACAGGTGTGAATATAATGGCCCCCCCCCCCCCCCCCCCGTTTAGACTTCCATTTCACATATGACTGTGAGCTTTTTAAAGGTTTGTTGCACAATAGTCTAAACTCCAGGCCAGTATTTGTTTTTTGAGGTGTGATACAGAGGAATACTTTGTTTTGTCAACGAGTGATATTTAACCCTAGCTTTTTTAAAGACTTGTTGCACAATATACTCCAGGCCAGTATTTGTTATTTGAAGTGTGTGATGCGGTGAAATACTAAGTTGTTTTGTCGACGAGTGATATTTAATCCTAGTGACGAAACAAGTACAACTGCTTACATCAACGATCAGCTGCAAATTGTGACCTTTCAGACTGTCAGTACTGCGAAAATGACTAAGCTAGTAACGTCACACTAACGTTTAACGTACTCCAAATGATGCATCAATCTTCGTCATCAGTGTGTTGTTATATTTTGTTGTTTATAATTTAGATTGGTAAGAACGTGCACTATGATAATGGCGTCATTTCTACGTTAGTTGCTGGTAATTCTACTCTTTCAGGGCTCACACCCTGCACTGCTTAAAAGAAGGCATCGATCAGTTCTCAGATTCATTCTGATGATTGGACCAAGTTGCTAAATAACTTCCCTTTTATTTTATTTCGCTGGAAAACTCGCATTAGTTATAGACAACGTGGCACAGCGTGTGCTTCCCGTTTTGTTTTATCCTCTTCAGTTATAGACTATCATTCTACTACATATCATAATAAACCTTCCTTCATTTTGTTACATTTTCCATAGCTATTTCCATACCCAATCGCCGTGAAGTGATGAGGGCTATTTATGAAAAGCTCTTATAACTCCCACGTTCGGTTCATTTGATCCATAGGGATGCTTTCTTAAACTCTATATTGTTTTGCGGTTTGCCAGCCATAAACTAAACCACACCTCCCCAATAGAAGAACACAATATGATAAAGAGCCGAGGAGAGATCACCCCTCTACGATTTGCCCTCACCCTCCTATCCTGCTCGCTGATCCTCATCCCTCCCGGTGGTCTTGTGTTTGGGTTTTCTGCCATCTCACCCTACCTCCTCTCCTATCTACACAGCATTGGAGGGGAACAGCACCACGGGGCATCCAAGGCAGACCTGGGACTGATCTACGCGGCGCTACTTCTAGGACAAGGTGTCTCCATGATCATTGGTGGACTTGCAGAGAGGAAATGGGGTACCAGAACCTTGGCACTGTTTGCGGTGACTCTCTTTAACATAAGCCTCATTTTGTTTAGGTGGAGCTCTCGGGTCGGTGACCTTCCTTGCCCTCAATTATCTTCTAGCTGGATTCTCCCTTGGATTCACCAAAGTGATCTGTCTGGTGGTTGGATTATCTTGGGTCGAAAAGGATAACCATGGACTTGCTTCTGGGCTGATCTTTGCAGCTTTTGGTCTGTCCTCAGCACTCGTAAGCCCTCTTCAAACGCTCTTCATAAACCCGCTGAACCAACCTCCCGTGTTCAACCCTTCGGTTGGAGAATTCCTGTTCACAGACCCTGAGATCCTGTCCGCAGTACCCCAAATGTTCACAATATTCGCAGTTGTGTCTGCATTTATACAGCTCCCCCTGGCTACATTCCTCGTCAAGAGACCTGTTGTCGAGAGTTACGGAGGGAAGTGGGGCGTCCAAGAGATGCTGAAACGTTATGAGTTCTACGTTCTCTTTGCTATCTTCGCACTTAACAAAATCCCAATTGCCTACGTTTCATCCTATGCCAAGATCTATGGTGAGACGTTCCTTGATGCCGACATGTTTCTCTCTCTGGTGCTGGGTGTAGCGGGGGTATTCAACAGCCTGGGACGACCATTCTGGGGGTTTGTCCAGGATAAACTCGGTGTCCGATGGTCGCTAGCCCTCATCTCATTCTTCACATCCCTCTCAATCATTCTCTCCTTCTTGTGTGGCTTCACGGAACACGACGCCTCCATACCCTACACACTCACCACGTGGGCCTCCTTCTTCTGTGTAAGTGGAAACTACGCTGTCTTCCCCGCTGCGACAGCCCGGTATTTTGGGGACCACGGTCTGGGTTTAAAGTACGGGGTACTCTATACATCCCAAGGAGTCGGTGCGATCCTCTCTGCGCTTTATATGGGCCTCATTCCCTTCTGGACACCCCTGTTGGTTAGTATCGTGTCGACAAGTCTAGTATCCTGTCTCCTCGCTATGCTGCTGAGGAATGAGACTAAGAGTGAAGAGGAGGAAGAGGAAGCAGGACTTCTGAGTGAGAATGGAAGACGGGTCAGCGGACATCTTAGTTCATTTTAATGACTCTCAGTGTTCAGAAACAATAAAATCATTTGAGTGTTTTTAGTGTGATTTTCACGGACTAATTTCTTTTGAAAAGAAATGAATTTTTTAAATTGATCTAATTTTATGATTAACTTTTTGTGTAGACAAAATAACTTGTACTCCTTTGTATTCAAGCTCCTGGCACTTTTATGGATTCAAATTATGTAATTAATGATTCATGTTGATTTAACAGGACTTTATCAACTTGTGTTAAGTTGAGGAGAGGACAACTGCCCGGACTGAAAGTGGGGGCCAACATCAATCTAGTGTAAATTGTACAGGATTGTGTACAGTCTAAAAATTTACCTGTTATGCAAAGAACGTGGGGACCGCTGCCATACGCAAACGATTTGATGTCCTTCTTGCACAGAGCATCAACCTTCCGGGGCAGAAGGGTGCTGGTCTGGTATCCAAATCCTGGGGTAATACGGAGAGGTTAACATAATCACACTTTCAGAACTGACAACAAACAAACCGACGCCACAGACAGACACTGTCGCCGCCACTGTGTCTCAAATCGAGAAACAACAACAGAAACAACAACAACAGAAACAACAACAACAGAAACAACAACAACAGAAACAACAACAACAGAAACAACAACAGAACAACAACAGAGATGACATACCGAGACAGCAGCAGGAGTTAGATCCAATAGCGTACACGTCATCATCGTGATCAACTACAATCGCTTCATTGCCATTGTTTCCAAATACACATACCTGCATAGGGGGTTGTCATAACTACTACATGCTCCATGGGAGGGGGTTGTCATGACAACTGCATGGGGGGGGTTGTCATGACTACTACATGGGGGGGGGGGGTTGTCATGACTACTGCACGGGGGGGGGGGGGGGGTGGGGGGGGGGGGGGGGGGGGTGTCATGGCTTCAGCAGTACTATTGATACTCAAACAAAAGTTATATAGAGTTGGTGGCTAAGTTCCAAATAAACTATCTATCCCTGTGCTCAATATCCAATTATACAATACTATTTCGTATATGCAATACTATTTATCTTTGGACAGGATATTTATCAATTTGTTAGATATCAGTCGCATGATTCACGACATAAAAACACCGCCTTCTCTTGGCCTAATTGAAACAGCTAAAAGGAGTAAACGAATTATTGCCCCACCCCATTCATCATTTGTAGGTAGGTACATTTCAAACTCGACTTGTTTATCCTTACAGCCCAGAGAGAACTCTAAAACCCGTAGTGAATTGCACAAAGTTTCTTACCATTTTGATAGTGCCAGCAACAAGTTTCTTACCATTTTGATAGTGCCAGCGAACTCCTCGTCTAGCAGGGAGAATATGGGCCATCTCTCCAAGTTCATTTCATTGACTGCAATTGATCCCCCTCTAAATGGGAGAAAAGGGATGGGTTAAACAGACAGAGAAGGGACTTGAAAATAAGGACTCTTTACAATACCATATACGGGAATGACGTGGATATAAGTTAAAGTATTTGGACGTGAAAACAGACCCTCTAATTCCTTAAACGCGAAAGTGAAAGTATGAATACAACTGTTGGGCTGATTTGATAGAGACAAAAGAGGAAAATGTTGATTTAGAGAAAAAGTTACAGCAGGGCTAAATGAAACTTCATTCATAAAGCATCTGACAAATGGTAAAACACAAACTGAATATCACATGTAAAAACATCATGAATAGCATTTACAGACCAAATCAAAACGCGGTGCATTATGTAACAGAGATGAGAGTTAGGATAGGACAGAAGAATAAATACACCGCTCTCTCAGACATGTTATTTGGATGGAGGCCAGGTGGATAAGTATTCCGAGAGGTGATGATGTGGGATTACAAAATGAGACAGTTTTCTCACTGAGCTGTTCAAGAAATATGAAATGCTGAGATCAAAGATACTGTTTTTATGTGATAGTGGATAACCGCATAAAGTTATAAGACGGTTACAAACAAGTCGGGTCTCTTAACTACTATAAACTAATGTTTATTGAACATAGTCGGATACCGGTTTAGCCGGCTGCTAGGTGGAACGGTCAGATCCGGTAAATCGGTACCTGACTGCAGTATTGAAGTACCCTGACTACCATTTCAGTGGATTTACCCTCTGGCCTTACAATTTTATACTAATGACTAAAGCTATAGAGTGTAATCCCAAGAATCTGTCAAAAAATCCTGACAGATTTTTCCTTTTCGTTTACGCCATTTTGAGCAATATTGAAAGTGCCTGCTCTTACTTAAACTATGTGACAATATGCCAAGAAACTGCAGAGCTAGTTCCTATCTACAAGCCACTAGGGAAATTAACGGACAAGGATTGGCCTATGCTACAGGCCCTTTGTTAAAGCCGTTAGAAGCCGTGGAAAACGCGCGCACTTGGGGTCTGCAGCGCATGCCAAGGACAAGGAACGCCGAACGACATTTTGAATTTTCGTGGTTCCAAATTTTAAAATGTGTGTGAAACTTTTCGTGAATGAAACTTGAATTCAATTTCGCAGCGTAGAATGATAAAACTTTAGCGCGTTACGTTTGTGAGAAAACGCGCAGCGTAGACAGTGCTGACTCGATTGCCAATCCTGAAGCGCTGTTCATGTTTTTTTTCAGCAAACTTTTTAAAAATTTTGCTTTGTGTCCAAACTTCTTGAAAAGCCTGCCCCTGCTACAGTATTTGCCTTCAGGAAGACATTAAGGAGATTTTGCCCGTCTTTCTACGACCTATGTTTTGAAGTCGGACCCCGATTTACCGGGCAAAACCTCTACACGAGCATCCCAGACCCCGGTAAATCGCCAAATCGGGGTCCGACAGCCGACTGTTCGCTGTACTTCAGTTGGAGGCAAACAATTTCAAATAGTGCGGCTCTGTAGGCAGCGGAGCGAAACTAAGTTTTTTATAGGCTTTATGAAAGTTTTACAAAAAAACAAAACATTTGATGTGCTAATTAGGGTCGTATTTTCTCCGTGATCACATGACTGCTGTATAAATTTTCATTCTGAGCCTGTAAGTGAAACAACAAAACCCCATGTGTGACGTGACGCCTTCACATGAAGAATATGTTATCTTACAAAGAGAACGTACAGAAGGTACAAAAATACACATTATAGTCGTCAGTCACTTTACTCAGTTTTCAATGAGGACAAGGCTACTTGGCTCTAACTACTAACTAGCCCTACAACAACAATGACATATTAACATACCCTTCGACGTTGATAAGCAGGGATTCTAGGAGGAGCTCATCGTCAGGGCCTGGAGCTGCTACAGCTGGGGTTGCTCCAGGAGGACTGCCAGCCGGTACTGGAGTCATACTGTGAAGGGGAGGAGGTACCTCACCAGCTGGGGGTACAAAGATCCTCCGGGGACCAAACATTGGGGCCATTACTGGGGAAGGAAATCACTAATGATAACGAGAAAATTAGCAATTTGAGCAAGTTGGTCAAGGGGAAGTCACAATATAATGCCACAAGAAACAAAAAGTGATCAGTGATCACGACAGATTGCAGAATCGGAAAACAATAACAGATGACATATCATGATGATTAGATTCATCTCTTGTAACCACCGTATAACATGATCCGGTTTGTATCAAATCAAAGATCGATGATCATCATGATGGCCGGCAATGATCTTATCACAACCCCTCTCTCTAGATCAAGCTTTATACACACACATACACAGGGAATGACAACCCACAACACGCTTGTAGCTCTTGAACAGAAATGTACGAATTTTTAGGACTCACGTGAAGTATTACGTTAGTTTACCACGTGTCCTCACTCCCCCATCACGTGGGATATCACGTGACACGTGCGGAAAGGAGAAATTAGTTAGCGTGTCAGCACTTTTACTTTAGGAGAGAAAAAGGATAGACATTTGGAGAGAGGGATTATATAAACTTTATGCTAATGCTGGTTCATATTTTGCTTCTCATATTATGAAAATAATAAAAAGCAGAAGATAGTTGTTATGGTAGTGCTCCTTCATAAAACTATTAATTGTTTAAACCCACCTTTATCACAAACACTACATTACGTAGTCATCACAGGCTCCAAATTTAGCCTAATGGAAAACACGGGATACACCTGGCCTCATGATGACGGTCAATTGTCATTCACTATTCATTAGTTGGCATGCATAATGTCAATAGAGTTGAACACATTAGAACACAAAATTCATTGACATTATAATGACGAATTTATTCAAAATTAGAGTTCATTTAAGTTTAATTTCCAAAGTTCTATTTCAATAGCAGATCTACGCAATAGATGACACTTCATCGTCTCCAAGGGGTGTGTCATCCATGTCTCTTTGTTGGTGATCACCTTCCACCTTCATACATTTTCCACCCTGATTCTTCTCTGTACACAACTCCCAGGGTCCTCCAAAGCTGATAAAGCTTGACACATTGTCGTCCAATTCATCGTCAGATAGCTGATCTGAAAAGGATAGATCACATTAGTTATGATATTCTGTATTCGGCTGATATGAATACATCACGAATACATGGCTGTACAGTCGGACCCCGATTTAGGGACACCCTCGGGGGAAAGGGTCTTGTCCACTAAATCGGGGTGTCCACTAAATCGGGGTGAGCCATATTTGACCCAAAATACCTATTTTATTGCCCAAAATGCTATATTATTAAGAATAAAGACAACTCTAACTGTTATATGCAATATTCATGTATTGATGACATGATCATTTCTGATTAAAAAAATAATTCTTTTTCAAAAAAATGTGAAAAATTTTCTAAGTTATACCAGCCCGTCCGGTTTGTATTTCGAATCGGTGCAACTTACTGGATATCCTGTCTAATTAGCGGGTTCAAAACGAACCGATACGTGATACCATACCGAATCGGGGCACCCTAAGCGGGTGAGGAAGTATAAAAATTTCAAAATAACTTTTTCTCTCAAAATTTATGGGGAGCACCGATCAAAGCATTGACAATCGTACTGTAAAATTTTGCAAAAAAGTTATAAAATCACTGCGCTGGCAAGCGCAAAGGTGGCCCCATCCAACCCCCCGAAAAAAATTTCCCCAAAAACAGCCCGCTTGCTCACAGCGTATATATAGTTATTTCATACTTTTAGCCCATTTTGGCACTTTTTGACACGCCATAACTCCGGAACCGGATGAGCTAGGAAGCTGAAATTTTGTACTCAGAAGCTTCTTGTAGACATCTATCGATGGTAAAAATTTCAAGTGGCTAGCTCATTTTGTTCAAAAGTTATAACACCACCCCCAAAACAGAAAATTCAGTGTGGGGATAACTAGGTTGATATATATATACATATATCACTGCGCTGGCAAGCGCAAAGGTGACCCCATCCATCCCCCGAAAAAAATTTCCCCCAAAAACGGCCGCTTGCTCACAGCGTATATATAGTTATTTCATACTTTTAGCCCATTTTGGCACTTTTTGACATGCCATAACTCCCGAACCGAAAGAGCTAGGAAGCTGAAATTTTGTACTTAGAAGCTTCTTGTAGACCTCTATCGATGGTAAAAATTTCAAGTGGCTAGCTCTTTTTATTCAAAAGTTATAACACCACCCCCAAAACAGAAAATTCAGTGTGGGGATAACTAGGTTGATACATCACTGCGCTGGCAAGCGCAAAGGTGACCCCATTCATCCCCCGAAAAAAATTTTCCCCAAAAACGGCCCGCTTGCTCACAGCGTATATATAGTTATTTCATACTTTTAGCCCATTTTGGCACTTTTTGACATGCCATAACTCCCGAACCGGAAGAGCTAGGAAGCTGAAATTTTGTACTCAGAAGCTTCTTGTAGACATCTATCGATGGTTAAAATTTCAAGTGGCTAGCTCTTTTTGTTCAAAAGTTATAACATAACCCCCAAAACAGAAAATTCAGTGTGGGGATAACTAGGTTGATATATACATACATACATACATGTATAGACGCTTTGTTACCATCCGTTTGGTCCCAGTTTGAGACGAACCAGACATCGTACGACCTTAAACCAAGCGGCATTCGACAGATAATTGTCTCGTGCATGTACCCATCTGGGTGGCGACTCTCCATCTTACCTATGACGCGCGCAATGACGTCACGAGTGACGTCATTGCGCGAGACCGACTAACTTTTTTCAAACGCCTCTAGCACCCTGAAGACGTGTTCCGATTTCTGATTTGACGAAAAATCGTTACCGGCAAATCGTCTGAACTTTCAGATACTATATAGCGAATTTTCGTAGCTTATCATTTTGAGCCCTTAAATCGCGTCGGAAGTCAAAAATTTGACGAAAAATTCAGCAAATTGCACGTTTTTCGAGCAAAAACTCCCTTTCCTGACCACTGTGGTCAATGAAACTTTACAAGCTCCTTTGGGGTATTCATTCAAAATATATCGTGATGCAATTACGTCGTTACGACGTCACTAATTACGTCAAATGACGTCATTATGACGGCTAAAATACGATTTTCACAGAAATTCGTCTCGTTTCTCATATAACGCATCATTTCGACAATATTACATCATGAAATAATGTCATGCTGCGATTAGAAGCCAAAAAGGGACCTAAATTAAGCCAAAAACTAATTGAAATTAGTTGGCGGGAAAGGTGACCCACTTACACCTTTGCCTGCTGCCGGGATCAGGGATATAAAAGGTGAATATAATGGAATAAGACAGTGAAAGAGAGTGTGATAGAGTGAGAGAGAGAGTGAGAGAGAGAGAGAGAGAGAGAGAGAGAGAGAGAGAGAGAGAGAGAGAGAGAGAGAGAGAGAGAGAGAGAGAGCGAGAGAGAATGAGAGAGAGAGCGAGAGAGAGAGAGAGACAGGGACAGGGAGACATGGAGGAGAGAGAGAGAGGGATAGAACGAACAGGAATAAGTTACCCTCGAAAAATATGAGATTGAGATACCGAGAGATAGAATGAGAGTTCGTGGTGATACCCGGCAGGAGCAAAAGGTGTAAGTGGGTCACCTTTCCCGCCAACTAATTTCAATTAGTTTTTGGCTTAATATATACATATATACATATATAGATGTATAGACGCTTTGTTACCTTCCGTTTGGTCCCAGTTTGAGACGAACCAGACATCGTACGACCTTAAACCAGGCGGCATTCGACAGATAATTGTCTCGTGCATGTACCCATTTGGGTGGCGACTCTCCATCTTACCTATGACGCGCGCAATGACGTCACGAGTGACGTCATTGCGCGAGACCGACTAACTTTTTTCAAACGCCTTCTAGCACCCTGAAGACGTGTTCTGATTTCTGATTTGACGAAAAATCGTTACCGGCAAATCGTCTGAACTTTCAGACTACTATATAGCAAATTTTCGTAGTTTATCATTTTGAGCCCTTAAATCGCGTCGGAAGTCAAAAATTTGACGAAAAATTCAGCAAATTGAACGTTTTTCGAGCAAAAACTCCCTTTCCTGACCACTGTGGTCAATGAAACTTTACAAGCTCCTTTGGGGTATTGATTCAAAATGAATTGTGATGCAATTACGTCGTTACGACGTCACTAATTACGTCAAATGACGTCAAAAATACGATTTTCACAGAAATTCGTCTCGTTTCTCATATAACGCATCATTTCGACAATATTACATCATGAAATAATGTCATGCTGCGATTAGAAACCAAAAAGGGACCTAAATTAAGCCAAAAACTAATTGAAATTAGTTGGCGGGAAAGGTGACCCACTTACACCTTTGCCTGCTGCCGGGATCAGGGATATAAGAGGTGAATATAATGGAATAAGACAGTGAAAGAGAGTTTGATAGAGTGAGAGAGAGAGAGAGAGAGAGAGAGAGAGAGAGAGAGAGAGAGAGAGAGAGAGAGAGAGAGAGAGAGAGAGAGAGAGAGAGACAGGGACAGGGTGACAGGGAGGAGAGAGAGGGATAGAACGAACAGGAATAAGTTACACTCGAAAAATATAAGATTGAGACACCGAGGGATAGAATTAGAGTTCGTGGTGATACCCGGCAGCAGCAAAAGGTGTAAGTGGGTCACCTTTCCCGCCAACTAATTTCAATTAGTTTTTGGCTTAATACATAGATAGACGTATAGACGCTTTGTTACCTTCCGTTTGGTCCCAGTTTGAGACGAACCAGACATCGTACGACCTTAAACCAAGCGGCATTCGACAGATAATTGTCTCGTGCATGTACCCATTCCGGTGGCGACTCTCCATCTTGCCTATGACGCGCGCAATGACGTCACGAGTGACGTCATTGCGCGAGACCGACTAACTTTTTTCAAGCGCCTCTAGCACTCTGAAGACGTGTTCCGATTTCTGATTTGACAAAAAATCGTTACCGGCAAATTGTCTAAACTTTCAGAAACTATATTGCGAATTTTCGTAGCTGATCATTTTGAGCCCTTAAATCGCGTCGGATGTCAAAAATTTGACGAAAAATTCAGCAAATTGAACGTTTTTCTAGCAAAAACTCCCTTTCCTGACCACTGTGGTCAATGAAACTTTACAAGCTCCTTTGGGGTATTGATTCAAAATATATCGTGATGCAATTACGTCGTTACGACGTCACTAATTACGTCAAATGACGTCATAATGACGTCTAAAATACGATTTTCACATAAATTCGTCTCGTTTCTCATATATCGCATTATTTCGACAATATTATTATGAAATACTGTCTTACTGCAATTAAAAACCAAAAAGGGACCTAAATTAAGCCAAAAACTAATTGAATTAGTTGGCGGGAAAGGTGGCCCACTTACACCTTTGCCTGCTGCCGGGATCAGGGATATAAGAGGTGAATACAATGGAATAAGACAGTGAAAGAGTGAAAGAGTGATAGAGTGAGAGAGAGAGAGAGAGAGAGAGAGAGAGAGAGAGACAGAGAGAGAGAGAGAGAGAGAGAGAGAGAGAGAGAGAGAGAGAGAGAGAGAGGGACAGAGAGAGGGACAGAGAGAGACAGAGAGACAGAGAGGAGAGAAATAGAACGAACAGGAATAAGTTACCCTTGAAAAATAAGGAATTGAGATACCGAGCTGGAGGGAGAGAGTGAATGAGAGTTCGTGGTGATACCCGGCAGTAGCAAAAGGTGTAAGTGGGCCACCTTTCCCGCCAACTAATTCAATTAGTTTTTGGCTTAATATACAAGGTGGGCCACGGATTGTTGGTCATGGTTAGCGAGGTGGTGCGTCAAAGCGGTGATATTTGTGAGAATAAAAATTATGGGAGCACTCTGGATCAATTCCTTGGTAACTTTTTCCATAATTTTTTGTCAAAAATTCGAAAATTCATTTTTCATTCCTTCATTCATTTCTCGTTCATTCATGATGTGAGCATCCTAATTTTCCATCATTATGCTATTTTTCTTTGGCTTGAATTTATCTTTCCGATGAGCACCATGAAAATGAAATTGAATCACCAGGTCACTCAGCAGTTGAGAAAATGTTCATGCATGATTTTGGCTCTTTTTGCGACTTTCAAACAGATGTATCACGGCTACCCTTCGTTCAATCTTCTTAAAACTTTGGGAAAACATTGGATAAGCAAAGATCTTTGCTCACAAGAAAAATCAAGGCCAAAGATCAAAGTTCATTTTTCATTTTTGTTAGTTCATTCCGTTCATTCAGGAACCAACATCCCTAAAGTGATGAAAAGGTTTGGGTTTTGTTTGGCCCATGTCCTGCAATGACAGAGAGGTGTAATAGCGTGTTTCCGGGCTAGTTTGTGGGTGTCCATGTGATCATGATGATATCTGACACCTTTTCTGAGCCATAATTAAGGGATTTTCTCAAATTCAAGCATGTAACTTGGTTTTTCTGCGATTAGTACCGTGCAGCAATGTTATGAGATCTCATAACACCTCAAAAATGATGATTAGCTCAATGAAATGAGTTGATTTATGATGTAATTGTTCGTTTCGTTCAATTTGACATCGGTTTTAATCTTTTCAATCATAAATCAACTCATTTCATTGAGCTAATCATCATTTGAGGTGTTATGAGATCTCATAACATTGCTGCACGGTACTAATCGCAGAAAAACCAAGTTACATGCTTGAATTTGAGAAAATCCCTTAATTATGGCTCAGAAAAGGTGTCAGATATCATCATGATCACATGGACACCCACAAACTAGCCCGGAAACACGCTATTACACCTCTCTGTCATTGCAGGACATGGGCCAAACAAAACCCAAACCTTTTCATCACTTTAGAGATGTTGGTTCCTGAATGAACGGAATGAACTAACAAAAATGAAAAATGAACTTTGATCTTTGGCCTTGATTTTTCTTGTGAGCAAAGATCTTTGCTTATCCAATGTTTTCCCAAAGTTTTAAGAAGATTGAACGAAAGGTAGCCGTGATACATCTGTTTGAAAGTCGCAAAAAGAGCCAAAATCATGCATGAACATTTTCTCAACTGCTGAGTGACCTGGTGCTTCAATTTCATTTTCATGGTGCTCATTGGAAAGATAAATCCAAGCCAAAGAAAAATAGCATAATGATGGAAAATTAGGATGCTCACATCATGAATGAACGAGAAATGAATGAAGGAATGAAAAATGAATTTTCGAATTTATGACAAAAAATTATGGAAAAAGTTACCAAGGAATTGATCCAAAGTGCTCCCATAATTTTTATTCTCACAACTATCACCGTTTTGACGCACCACCTCGCTAACCATGACCAACAATCCGTGGCCCACCTTGTATATATACAAGGTGGGCCACGGATTGTTGGTCATGGTTAGCGAGGTGGTGCGTCAAAACGGTGATAGTTGTGAGAATAAAAATTATGGGAGCACTTTGGATCAATTCCTTGGTAACTTTTTCCATAATTTTTTGTCATAAATTCGAAAATTCATTTTTCATTCCTTCATTCATTTCTCGTTCATTCATGATGTGAGCATCCTAATTTTCCATCATTATGCTATTTTTCTTTGGCTTGGATTTATCTTTCCAATGAGCACCATGAAAATGAAATTGAAGCACCAGGTCACTCAGCAGTTGAGAAAATGTTCATGCATGATTTTGGCTCTTTTTGCGACTTTCAAACAGATGTATCACGGCTACCTTTCGTTCAATCTTCTTAAAACTTTGGGAAAACATTGGATAAGCAAAGATCTTTGCTCACAAGAAAAATCAAGGCCAAAGATCAAAGTTCATTTTTCATTTTTGTTAGTTCATTCCGTTCATTCAGGAACCAACATCTCTAAAGTGATGAAAAGGTTTGGGTTTTGTTTGGCCCATGTCCTGCAATGACAGAGAGGTGTAATAGCGTGTTTCCGGGCTAGTTTGTGGGTGTCCATGTGATCATGATGATATCTGACACCTTTTCTGAGCCATAATTAAGGGATTTTCTCAAATTCAAGCATGTAACTTGGTTTTTCTGCGATTAGTACCGTGCAGCAATGTTATGAGATCTCATAACACCTCAAATGATGATTAGCTCAATGAAATGAGTTGATTTATGATTGAAAAGATTAAAACCGATGTCAAATTGAACGAAACGAACAATTACATCATAAATCAACTCATTTCATTGAGCTAATCATCATTTTTGAGGTGTTATGAGATCTCATAACATTGCTGCACGGTACTAATCGCAGAAAAACCAAGTTACATGCTTGAATTTGAGAAAATCCCTTAATTATGGCTCAGAAAAGGTGTCAGATATCATCATGATCACATGGACACCCACAAACTAGCCCGGAAACACGCTATTACACCTCTCTGTCATTGCAGGACATGGGCCAAACAAAACCCAAACCTTTTCATCACTTTAGGGATGTTGGTTCCTGAATGAACGGAATGAACTAACAAAAATGAAAAATGAACTTTGATCTTTGGCCTTGATTTTTCTTGTGAGCAAAGATCTTTGCTTATCCAATGTTTTCCCAAAGTTTTAAGAAGATTGAACGAAGGGTAGCCGTGATACATCTGTTTGAAAGTCGCAAAAAGAGCCAAAATCATGCATGAACATTTTCTCAACTGCTGAGTGACCTGGTGATTCAATTTCATTTTCATGGTGCTCATCGGAAAGATAAATTCAAGCCAAAGAAAAATAGCATAATGATGGAAAATTAGGATGCTCACATCATGAATGAACGAGAAATGAATGAAGGAATGAAAAATGAATTTTCGAATTTTTGACAAAAAATTATGGAAAAAGTTACCAAGGAATTGATCCAGAGTGCTCCCATAATTTTATTCTCACAAATATCACCGCTTTGACGCACCACCTCGCTAACCATGACCAACAATCCGTGGCCCACCTTGTATATTAAGCCAAAAACTAATTGAATTAGTTGGCGGGAAAGGTGGCCCACTTACACCTTTTGCTACTGCCGGGTATCACCACGAACTCTCATTCACTCTCTCCCTCCAGCTCGGTATCTCAATTCCTTATTTTTCAAGGGTAACTTATTCCTGTTCGTTCTATTTCTCTCCTCTCTGTCTCTCTGTCTCTCTCTGTCCCTCTCTCTGTCCCTCTCTCTCTCTCTCTCTCTCTCTCTCTCTCTCTCTCTCTCTCTCTCTCTCTGTCTCTCTCTCTCTCTCTCTCTCTCTCTCTCTCTCTCACTCTATCACTCTTTCACTCTTTCACTGTCTTATTCCATTGTATTCACCTCTTATATCCCTGATCCCGGCAGCAGGCAAAGGTGTAAGTGGGCCACCTTTCCCGCCAACTAATTCAATTAGTTTTTGGCTTAATTTAGGTCCCTTTTTGGTTTTTAATTGCAGTAAGACAGTATTTCATAATAATATTGTCGAAATAATGCGATATATGAGAAACGAGACGAATTTATGTGAAAATCGTATTTTAGACGTCATTATGACGTCATTTGACGTAATTAGTGACGTCGTAACGACGTAATTGCATCACGATATATTTTGAATCAATACCCCAAAGGAGCTTGTAAAGTTTCATTGACCACAGTGGTCAGGAAAGGGAGTTTTTGCTAGAAAAACGTTCAATTTGCTGAATTTTTCGTCAAATTTTTGACATCCGACGCGATTTAAGGGCTCAAAATGATCAGCTACGAAAATTCGCAATATAGTTTCTGAAAGTTTAGACAATTTGCCGGTAACGATTTTTTGTCAAATCAGAAATCGGAACACGTCTTCAGAGTGCTAGAGGCGCTTGAAAAAAGTTAGTCGGTCTCGCGCAATGACGTCACTCGTGACGTCATTGCGCGCGTCATAGGCAAGATGGAGAGTCGCCACCGGAATGGGTACATGCACGAGACAATTATCTGTCGAATGCCGCTTGGTTTAAGGTCGTACGATGTCTGGTTCGTCTCAAACTGGGACCAAACGGAAGGTAACAAAGCGTCTATACGTCTATCTATGTATTAAGCCAAAAACTAATTGAAATTAGTTGGCGGGAAAGGTGACCCACTTACACCTTTTGCTGCTGCCGGGTATCACCACGAACTCTAATTCTATCCCTCGGTGTCTCAATCTTATATTTTTCGAGTGTAACTTATTCCTGTTCGTTCTATCCCTCTCTCTCCTCCCTGTCACCCTGTCCCTGTCTCTCTCTCTCTCTCTCTCTCTCTCTCTCTCTCTCTCTCTCTCTCTCTCTCTCTCACTCTCTCTCTCTCTCTCTCACTCTATCAAACTCTCTTTCACTGTCTTATTCCATTATATTCACCTCTTATATCCCTGATCCCGGCAGCAGGCAAAGGTGTAAGTGGGTCACCTTTCCCGCCAACTAATTTCAATTAGTTTTTGGCTTAATTTAGTTCCCTTTTTGGTTTCTAATCGCAGCATGACATTATTTCATGATGTAATATTGTCGAAATGATGCGTTATATGAGAAACGAGACGAATTTCTGTGAAAATCGTATTTTTGACGTCATTTGACGTAATTAGTGACGTCGTAACGACGTAATTGCATCACAATTCATTTTGAATCAATACCCCAAAGGAGCTTGTAAAGTTTCATTGACCACAGTGGTCAGGAAAGGGAGTTTTTGCTCGAAAAACGTTCAATTTGCTGAATTTTTCGTCAAATTTTTGACTTCCGACGCGATTTAAGGGCTCAAAATGATAAACTACGAAAATTTGCTATATAGTGTCTGAAAGTTCAGACGATTTGCCGGTAACGATTTTTCGTCAAATCAGAA
Source organism: Hormiphora californensis (assembly GCA_020137815.1). Taxonomy (NCBI): domain Eukaryota; kingdom Metazoa; phylum Ctenophora; class Tentaculata; order Cydippida; family Pleurobrachiidae; genus Hormiphora; species Hormiphora californensis. The sequence goes on along the minus strand of CM035355.1, from coordinate 4,820,475 downwards.
ATCAGAACACGTCTTCAGGGTGCTAGAAGCGTTTGAAAAAAGTTAGTCGGTCTCGCGCAATGACGTCACTCGTGACGTCATTGCGCGCGTCATAGGTAAGATGGAGAGTCGCCACCCAAATGGGTACATGCACGAGACAATTATCTGTCGAATGCCGCCTGGTTTAAGGTCGTACGATGTCTGGTTCGTCTCAAACTGGGACCAAACGGAAGGTAACAAAGCGTCTATACATCTATATATGTATATATGTATATATTAAGCCAAAAACTAATTGAAATTAGTTGGCGGGAAAGGTGACCCACTTACACCTTTTGCTCCTGCCGGGTATCACCACGAACTCTCATTCTATCTCTCGGTATCTCAATCTCATATTTTTCGAGGGTAACTTATTCCTGTTCGTTCTATCCCTCTCTCTCTCTCCTCCATGTCTCCCTGTCCCTGTCTCTCTCTCTCTCTCGCTCTCTCTCTCTCATTCTCTCTCGCTCTCTCTCTCTCTCTCTCTCTCTCTCTCTCTCTCTCTCTCTCTCTCTCTCTCTCTCTCTCTCTCTCACTCTCTCTCTCACTCTATCACACTCTCTTTCACTGTCTTATTCCATTATATTCACCTTTTATATCCCTGATCCCGGCAGCAGGCAAAGGTGTAAGTGGGTCACCTTTCCCGCCAACTAATTTCAATTAGTTTTTGGCTTAATTTAGGTCCCTTTTTGGCTTCTAATCGCAGCATGACATTATTTCATGATGTAATATTGTCGAAATGATGCGTTATATGAGAAACGAGACGAATTTCTGTGAAAATCGTATTTTAGCCGTCATAATGACGTCATTTGACGTAATTAGTGACGTCGTAACGACGTAATTGCATCACGATATATTTTGAATGAATACCCCAAAGGAGCTTGTAAAGTTTCATTGACCACAGTGGTCAGGAAAGGGAGTTTTTGCTCGAAAAACGTGCAATTTGCTGAATTTTTCGTCAAATTTTTGACTTCCGACGCGATTTAAGGGCTCAAAATGATAAGCTACGAAAATTCGCTATATAGTATCTGAAAGTTCAGACGATTTGCCGGTAACGATTTTTCGTCAAATCAGAAATCGGAACACGTCTTCAGGGTGCTAGAGGCGTTTGAAAAAAGTTAGTCGGTCTCGCGCAATGACGTCACTCGTGACGTCATTGCGCGCGTCATAGGTAAGATGGAGAGTCGCCACCCAGATGGGTACATGCACGAGACAATTATCTGTCGAATGCCGCTTGGTTTAAGGTCGTACGATGTCTGGTTCGTCTCAAACTGGGACCAAACGGATGGTAACAAAGCGTCTATACATGTATGTATGTATGTATATATCAACTTACATTTGGCCTTGATACATCTGTTTGAAAGTCGCAAAAAGAGCCAAAATCATGCATGAACATTTTCTCAACTGCTGAGTGACCTGGTGCTTCAATTTCATTTTCATGGTGCTCATTGGAAAGATAAATCCAAGCCAAAGAAAAATAGCATAATGATGGAAAATTAGGATGCTCACATCATGAATGAACGAGAAATGAATGAAGGAATGAAAAATGAATTTTCGAATTTATGACAAAAAATTATGGAAAAAGTTACCAATCAAAGTTCATTTTTCATTTTTGTTAGTTCATTCCGTTCATTCAGGAACCAACATCTCTAAAGTGATGAAAAGGTTTGGGTTTTGTTTGGCCCATGTCCTGCAATGACAGAGAGGTGTAATAGCGTGTTTCCGGGCTAGTTTGTGGGTGTCCATGTGATCATGATGATATCTGACACCTTTTCTGAGCCATAATTAAGGGATTTTCTCAAATTCAAGCATGTAACTTGGTTTTTCTGCGATTAGTACCGTGCAGCAATGTTATGAGATCTCATAACACCTCAAATGATGATTAGCTCAATGAAATGAGTTGATTTATGATTGAAAAGATTAAAACCGATGTCAAATTGAACGAAACGAACAATTACATCATAAATCAACTCATTTCATTGAGCTAATCATCATTTTTGAGGTGTTATGAGATCTCATAACATTGCTGCACGGTACTAATCGCAGAAAAACCAAGTTACATGCTTGAATTTGAGAAAATCCCTTAATTATGGCTCAGAAAAGGTGTCAGATATCATCATGATCACATGGACACCCACAAACTAGCCCGGAAACACGCTATTACACCTCTCTGTCATTGCAGGACATGGGCCAAACAAAACCCAAACCTTTTCATCACTTTAGGGATGTTGGTTCCTGAATGAACGGAATGAACTAACAAAAATGAAAAATGAACTTTGATCTTTGGCCTTGATTTTTCTTGTGAGCAAAGATCTTTGCTTATCCAATGTTTTCCCAAAGTTTTAAGAAGATTGAACGAAGGGTAGCCGTGATACATCTGTTTGAAAGTCGCAAAAAGAGCCAAAATCATGCATGAACATTTTCTCAACTGCTGAGTGACCTGGTGATGAACGAGAAATGAATGAAGGAATGAAAAATGAATTTTCGAATTTATGACAAAAAATTATGGAAAAAGTTACCAAGGAATTGATCCAAAGTGCTCCCATAATTTTTATTCTCACAACTATCACCGTTTTGACGCACCACCTCGCTAACCATGACCAACAATCCGTTAATCAAAAATCCCTTAATTATGGCTCAGAAAAGGTGTCAGATATCATCATGATCACATGGACACCCACAAACTAGCCCGGAAACACGCTATTACACCTCTCTGTCATTGCAGGACATGGGCCAAACAAAACCCAAACCTTTTCATCACTTTAGGGATGTTGGTTCCTGAATGAACGGAATGAACTAACAAAAATGAAAAATGAACTTTGATCTTTGGCCTTGATTTTTCTTGTGAGCAAAGATCTTTGCTTATCCAATGTTTTCCCAAAGTTTTAAGAAGATTGAACGAAGGGTAGCCGTGATACATCTGTTTGAAAGTCGCAAAAAGAGCCAAAATCATGCATGAACATTTTCTCAACTGCTGAGTGACCTGGTGATTCAATTTCATTTTCATGGTGCTCATCGGAAAGATAAATTCAAGCCAAAGAAAAATAGCATAATGATGGAAAATTAGGATGCTCACATCATGAATGAACGAGAAATGAATGAAGGAATGAAAAATGAATTTTCGAATTTTTGACAAAAAATTATGGAAAAAGTTACCAAGGAATTGATCCAGAGTGCTCCCATAATTTTTATTCTCACAAATATCACCGCTTTGACGCACCACCTCGCTAACCATGACCAACAATCCGTGGCCCACCTTGTATAGGGTAGAAAGGGGTAAAATGGCACACTTTCTAACGTTTTAGGTTCTAAAATACTCAATTTATACAGCAAGAAGAAAAAAAATTATATAGGCTATCCAATGAAACGTTTTCCTTTCAGACGAGCTAAATTTTAAAATCTGAAAGTTTTATTTAATAGCTTAATTAATCAATTCAAAAAGTTTGGTAGGGCTTTTTTTGGAAATTTTGCACTGGGGTAAAATGGTCCAGCCAATAGCATTGCTCGATTATTATCACGTGCCTGGTGTTGTTAGAGCACTGGGGTAAAATGGTCCATGTTATTTTCAGTAATTTCTGTTCTGCTGGACCATTTTACCCCAGTGTGCTGGACCATTTTACCCCAGTTGGTATCACGTGGTATTGGAGGCTCGATTTCATTGGTCCCAGGGTGAACCATTTTACCCCAGCGAGGGTGAACCATTTTACCCCAGTTTGACTAATTTGACAATTTAATCAACTTAATAGTGGGTTTTTTGAAAAATTTTTATACCAAGTTTTAGAAGGATAAAAACCCTAACTGGCAGTTTTTGCAAAATTAAAATCGGCCAACTCAAACAGAAATTACAGCAGTTTTAAAGCAAAAATTCGGAACAGAACGAGCAGGTCTCCGCTGGAGAAAAAGTCACGTGACTACATGTAATAACTAGGACCATTTTACCCCATACATGTGCCATTTTACCCCGTGTGCCATTTTACCCCTTTCTACCCTATAAAAGGTATACCAGCCACGTCCGAATCGTGTTTCGAATCGGTGCATCTTATCGCATGTCCTGCTGCTAATTAGACGGAACGAATCGAAACGTGATCCCCATCGAAACGAAATTTTGACGCTTGGACCTTGGTGAACTTGTGATTCGATGGGCACCATGGGGATCACGTATCGGTTCGTTCCAAACCGTCTAATTAGCAGAAGGACATGCGATAAGATGCACCGATTCGAAACACGATTCGGACATGGCTGGAATCTTTTTGAAAAATTTCACAAAAAATTACCCAAAAAAATTCAAAAATTTTTGGGGGAAAAAAATCCTGTCCCTAAATCGGGGTGTCCCTAAATCGGGGGTCCCTAAATCGGGGTCCGACTGTATATAATAATTCTGTAGTTTATACACATATCACACACACTGTAGTCCTTAATTACAGTACGTAACGCCATATAATTTGGAATGGGCGTTGTTGTTATTATAAGGCCATGCATATTTCTCTCCGCTAATAGCTATGCGGTTGAAGGAGTTGTGGTCGAATTGTGTCATAATTATGTGTCCCGCATAATTAATTAAAGGACGTGTATTCATTGTGGTTTTAATTGCACATGCAATTAATATGGGCGGGGCTCCATGTTGCCCTGTATTATCTTGACAACTCAGTATATCTCGACCTCCTCCTTCTACTGTTCTCAATTTGTCTCCCCTTCCTGATTCCTACATGCTACATGTCAACAGATATCAGGGTGTGTCAGTCACGTTATGTAATCGGGAACTAAAAGTTCGATACTATGCTTTTGAGTGTTGACTCTTTTGGTACTAGACGGTGATTACTCTCCCGGTACCTCTCTAATTGCACCTGACACCTCTCTAATTGCACCTGACACCTGTCTAATCACCGGACACTTCTAAAATTACTCACCGTGGTCCTTTGAAACAGTGTATACGTCACCCAGGTAGTCAGAGTACCTGTTGAGAAATAGTAGTGTTATTCAGAGAGAGAGAGTAATTCATAAAATTGAGATTTCAGAAATATACCGCCTCCTGTCAAAGAATTGAGACTGTCTAAGTATTCCGAGGAAAGCTAACTAGCCGCTTTTAGTGAAAGAAAATTTAATTTCTGGCTTAATAGTTTCTCGCTGAATTTTCTTGTCTGAAAAAGCTGAATGGTAAGACGGGTAGTGAAGTCAGATGGTATACAAGTTTGGGAAAGCCAGGCTATAGCTTTTTGTACAGCGTTACTGTACACACCACTGATCTAATTTTCTAGTGTAGGGAAAAGTTGCACTGTATGCTTACTGCCAGGTGCCAAGACTGGAAAAATATAATTAGTACATGTCTGAAGAAAACACGAGACATAACTTTACCCATAATCTCACTAGATGGCAATTGGAAAATTTTTTTTTTTCGGTACTTACTCGAAAAGGTGCATAACTTTCTTGTCGGAGATAAGTCGAACACTTCCAATGGACTTAGACAACGATAGTCGACCATCTGCTGCTGTTACCACCTGCAGAGAATATATTAAAAACTGTAAAAGAAGTAGAAACACACCGACAGTAAACACACTGACACACAAATATACTGACACACAAACACACAAACATACTGACACACAAACACACTGACATACAAACACTACTGAGCTCGCCCTACCCACCCAAGAAGGGCCATTCCACCAATCGTCGCCCTTGTAAATGATCCACGTTCCTCTCTCAACTTTAAATGACACTGCCTCGAACTGAAGATCCTCGACATCCTTGACTGACCCGTACACAACCCTCCTGGAAAGAAAAGTTTAAAATTAGTGGTAGTTAAGTTGTTGGGGAAAGAGGCAACAGCGGGGTCTGCAATTGTTTTGTTCAAGTCCATTTCTCGGGCGGAGCTTGCGAAAAGGAGGTTGAGCTAGGCAAGTCTGCAACACGTGGTAACTGGAAAGTACGTTATTATAATACCTCTTATTGTTGGCGTCGTAGAGTGTGATTTGACCGTTTGCAAAGCACTGGTTAGCAGTTCCAGCCTGATCTGCGTCATAACAACATCCCCTGCTCACACATTCATCCTCTGGGAGGATGGACAATTTTTACGCTAAATAATATTGATTATTGTAGTAGTTTTGTCCTTTTTGTATCCAGCTTGATGTGAGTTTGAAACTTTGCTGTCACATTTCTACCCGCCCAAATCCAACCTTACTGTTCAGGATCCTGTCATTGGTACAAGGAGTCCTCTCACTGGGGTGGGTGTCCTTGCAGGTATCATATTCCCTGTTTGGGTTCCACTCGATGTACTTTCGGGTACTGGAAACCTGAAGAATGCAAGATTGGAAATTGTTCTGAGATTTGAGTTAAAGTTAGATGTTTTTAAACTGCTAAAATCGGGGCATATTGGTGGAATAATCAATAAGCGAGACGGAAAATTTTCAATAAATTGGACTACGTAAAGATTCACCTGACAAAGATTGGGATGTTTTCGACTAAAGTGGCCATACCCAGAGTTCCCCCAAAGTGAACCCCAACTGTTCTTGATGTACCTAGAATTGGGCAAGTGGATGTTAGTTGTTAGCACCAGATCATTTCATCTTCGAAAATTTGCGACCTTGAATTTAGTAAACTAAGTTCCCGCCTAAACCATCTCACCAGTAATCCTTCTCATAACCGGCGGCGATGACGGCGTGGTTGCTGGTGTAGCTAGCCTTGCACCCAGTTCCATGGTAAGTGCCAAACAGATAGAAAGGAAGGGCCCAAGAGGAGAAAATGTACACTACTACAGGTCCCTCTGTAGCTAGAGCCTGGAAGGAATAAAATTAATGAATAGTGCAAAATTTATGTGTCTGTGCCCGGATTGTACATGACAAATGACAATCTTGAGTCCACATGTGAGTAAAATGTGGAGTGTGGAATCCACACTCCACATTTGATTAGAGCATAAGAACAAGCAAAAGTAGCGTGGGAAATGTGAGAAGTGAACTCATCCAAAGAAAGAATTTGACGGGTACATTGAATTTGTCTCTAACACACTTACATGCTGAAGACCGGCATCATTCTGTGTTCTATAATTTGCTCTGTAAGCCCGGGGCTTAGCTCGTTTCAGCCCATTTGCAAAGGGTTTCTTTAAATCCGTACACTCCCTATCCTTACCTTGGAATAGACACGAATTGTAAACATTCGAAATTAGTTACATCAGGTCTTGTATTTGGTTTGCTGCTTAAGTTTCATACCGGGCAGGCAGCGTGATAGAGCCTAAATAATTTCCCTTGTTTCTCCCCTTACCTCTGTACTTGTTGTCACTCCTGTAGGGGAGGTATCCGTGAGGGGCACTCCTTCCCGCTATTTTACTATCGGATCCCATCCACCGAATAGCCAGATCACTCCACCCTCCTTGGCATCCATCCCTGGAGCCTTCAAAGACACAGTCGAGCAGGGTCTGCTCTGATAAATCCTTGAACTCACCATGTTCCTGGAAGAAATTGTGATTTTACTTTTCTTTGCTGGACCTTTTGTCAAGTGATACAATTAGTAACCTTCGACGAGTAAAGCTTGCTTGTTCCTAAATTAACTGACCTTTATCATCATGCCCTCAACTGCACCAACAGCAGCAAACGCCCAACAGCTCCCACATCCTCCCTGATTTTTAATTGGTCCCATCTCCCATAGCTTTCCGGATGGGTCACTGGAGTGAAAGTCTCCAAATCCATGACTTCCAACTCCTGCTTCCAGGGCTAGATCTGTGCTGTTCGCCAAGCCAAGATATTGCCTCTTTTCCTCCTCAGTCTAAAATCAAAAGATGGACCATATTATTGTTTGAGTCGCCAGACAAGTTACAAGTACCAGATTCCAGATTCAATTCTTATTCCTACCATGTCAGAAAAGAGAGTAAATCCCGCCTTCCATTCACTTTGCATTTCATTGATCTTGTCAATCAGTCCAGCATTCCTCCTAAACTGCCTGTACCTGTTTTACAAAGTGCTGTTTAGAAGCAGCCGGGCCGGGTATATTTTGGTGACGTAGTCACCCCTACTGATACGTGAAGTGTGTCGAACGAAGCCCGTGAGCTGATGGCATTACAAAAATTAGATTATATATGCAATGAACAATCTTACAACTCTGCTAATATTTTGGTGATGCCATCCTCTGTGCGTGTCTGGCATGGTAATGTAGGGGTGAATGCGTCACCAAGCTAATATTAATAGAAGAGTTACCTCAACAGATCGTTTTTCAACCCACTCTCGCCTTCTCGAGGGAACTTGTTCTTGAATTCCTTGTAGGCTGCCCTCAGGTCCTTTACTGCAAAGACCCACCCCAGACACAGGACAACAAGCACGATGAAAGATCGCATATTGAACAATGGACCGATCTACTTCTGTCAACTACTTTTGCCGTTGAAACATTCTCCACCAGATGGCGTAGGTGTGAGATTTAGACGGCAGGATCATGGAAATTTAGTGGGACAATTAGCGGGCTCTGAAGTTTACAGGAGCGGTCTAAAGTCAAAAGAGGAGATTAGTTTACTGTGTTTAGTACTCAACGCAGTTGATCATTGATGAACATCCCCGTTTCTGTCCAAATAAAATTAGCAGTAGAACCAGTTTTCCATGTCAATTTTACTCACTTTTAATAAAAATACTCGCACATACTCATCTGTTAATTTATTATTCATAAACTGATCAAACAACTCTTCCAATAACATAAACAATCTCATGTCTACATGACCAATAACATTAGTTCACTTTGGTCAACACATCATGTTTACGCAATTGATGACACATCATCGTCTCCAACGGGTGTGCCATCCATGTTTCTCTGTTGATGATCCCCTTCCACCTTCATACATTTTCCACGCTGGTTCTTCTCCGTACACAACTCCCATGGTCCTCCAAAGTTGATGAAACTCGACACATTGTCGTTCAATTCATCGTCAGACAGAGAATCTGAAAAGGGAGATTTCGTTCAATGACCCTAAACCACTTTCAAAAGTTCGAAATGTTATCTACAATTCTCACCTCGGTATTGAGAGACGGTGTAGACAGCTCCTAGATAGTCGTAGTACCTGGAAAAGGGTAGTCAGTAAAGTGGTGTTCAAGTACTCACAAGTAGTATACTGCATTCCTGATACTAATAGGAATTCCAGTTAAACAATCCTGAGCGGATTAGTTTGCCATACGCTACAGGCCCTTATCAAGCAGTGGCATACATTAATTTTTTATCGCATTTCAATTTTCAACTCCGTACTCTATCAGTACATCAGGAATTTAGTCCGAAAGCCCCGATGCAAAACACTCACTCGAAAAGATGCATAACCCTTTTGTCTGAGATAAGTCGAACACTTCCGGTCTCCATCTTTACCCGACCATCTGCTGCGGTGATCACCTGAAAGATGAGGAAGTGTAAGGCTTTATTTGGAAGATATAGTTTTAAACGGTTTTGAATCTAGAACTCAATGAGAAATCGAATTCTACCCACCCGAGACAACCATACTGACACACAGACAAACTAAATTCTACCCACCCGAAACAGACACACTGAAACACACACTCAGCTCTACCCACCCGAAACAGACACACATACACATACTGAGCTCTACCCACCCAAGACAGACACACAGACACACTAAACTCTACCCGCCCGAAACAGACACACAGACACAGACACACACTGAGCTCTACCCACCCGAAACAGACATACAGACACACAGACTGGGCGCTACCCACCCGAGAAGGACCGTTCCACCAGGCACCAGCCTTGTACAGGATCCAGGTACCTCTCTCGACCTCAGCTGCAACCGCCTCAAACTGCAGATTGGATATGTACTCAACTGAACCGTAGACAACCCTCCTGGAGCCAAATAGGAGTTTTATAAGGGACCGAATTACAAATGTTTAACCGTGGGGGTATATTTTAGACCCGAATATGGCCGTGGCGCTACACGTCTTATGATTCTTTGAAGTTGCTTTGTTGAAGTTGCTCTGGTGCATCTAAACTGGTAGGTGAAGGAGATTATGATTTGTTTATACCTCTTATTGTTGGCATCGTAGAGCGTGATTTGACCGTTAGCGAAGCACTGATTAGCAGTTCCAGCCTGGCCTTCATCATAACAACATCCATGACTCCAACATTCGTCCTCTGGTGTAAAGGAAGATACTCTAAACCCTATTTCCTTCCCAATATATGTTCTAGATCTTCAATCGACATTCATCGATTAAATATGGTACACAACTTATCACTTACCATTCAAGATCCTGTCATTGGTACAGGGAGTCCTCTCACTAGGGTGAGTGTCCTTGCAGGTATCATACTTTTGGTTGGCTCTCCATTCAATGACCTTTCGTGTACTCGCAACCTGTTAGAATGTGAGGCTCTTTGAGTATTGAACGATGATGACGACGCATAAACTATCAAACAGTCCCAATACATGTCTAAAAAGGGTCAAAAGGATATACCTACTCACCTTGCAAAGATTGGGGTATCCTCGGCTAAAGTAGACATATCCAGAGTACCCCCAGCTGGAACCCCAACTATTCTTGATGTACCTAGTTATATTGGAAAAGTCTCATGAGCTTAGTTGATAAATAATTGTTGTTTTCGTCTTTACTGTAGGCCTTTCCATGTGTGATCTGTCTCGTTGTCTAGTTCTAGTTTCTGTGTAACTTACTTACCAGTAATCCTTCTCATAACCAGCAGCTACTACAGCATGGTTGATGGTGTAAGTTCCACTGCACCCGTTTCCTATAAAGGTTCCTGTGGTGTAGAAAGGGAGGGCCCAGGAAGAGTAGATGTACACTACAATAGGTCCCTCTGTAGCCAGAGCCTGGTAGAGGAAGAGAGTGAGCACATATTGTCTAACCAAACTTGTTTTTAGCGCATTTTATTCTTGATCCTAAGTTTTCTACCATGTGCGATGACAGAGTATGTGACAGAGTATGTGAGTACACAATTACAAGTACACAACACAGCACACACAACTTACATGCTGAAGGCCTGCATCGTTCTGTGTGCTATATCGAGCAGTATAGGAGTAGGGCTTAGCTCGCTTCATACCGTTTCGGAAGGGCTTTTTGAGATCCGTACATTCCCCATCACTTCCTGTAAATTGTGTTACGTCATTGACGGTTTAGTTAAAAAGTGAGCGTTGGATAGGGTCTCCCAGGTCTGTCATTAGTATTGGCTTTCTTCCTGATAGTTTAGTCCATATAATACAATCGGATCCCGAATTACCGGAACCCTGATTAACCAGGCAAAACTCTTTTCCCGGAGCATCCCGGTAAATCGGGGTCCGACTGTATCATGCATTTTCTCCCAACTCACCTCTATACTTGTTGTCTATCCTATAAGGGAGATATCCATAGGGAACTTTCCAACCTACCACTGGACTGTCATCTCCGATCCACCGAATAGCCTCGTCACTGAACCCTCCCTTGCACCCATCCCTTCGTCCCTCATAGACACAATCGAGCAGGGTCTGCTCTGATAAATCCTTGAACTCACCGTGCTCCTGGGATTGGTTTTAGAGATTAACGTTGTCATTACAATTTTATTTTCATCTGATCGTTTTTTAATTCTAAGAATACTTTGTGCACTTGAACTTGTTGGTCGCATCTCTGTCGCTCAGACGGCTTCAGACGAGCTCATTATTTACCTTAATCATCATGCCCTCAACAGCCCCGACAGCAGCAAACGCCCAACAACTACCACAACTCCACTGATTCTTAGCGGGTCCCATTTCCCAGTACTTTTTAGAGGGATCAGTTGGGTCAAATTCACCGTACTCGCCACTTCCAACTCCTGATTCGAGGGTGGGCTCGGTGGTGTTCGCCAAACCCAGATATTGCTGCTTCTCGTCTTCAGTCTAGGAAAGAAAGGGTTTGTTTAACACTTGTTTTTTAGTTTAGTTCTGAAACCTGAGTTTCGTGTGATTTTTGAAATGATACGGAATGTCTGTAATGGAATGTCTGTACCACATCGGAGTCAGGACCCAGCCAGATTTTGAAATTACTGAAACTGAGAAAAGTGTAATACGTTTTCTTTTTATCCATCTCTCTTCCCCCTCTCGGATCTGTGTACTCTGGCACAGCATAAGTCTGATATAATGAGCCCAGTTGTGTTCTAAAATATTATAATGTTATGATCTTAGACGATAATTAAACCGATGCTATTACAGCCTCGAACTATGGTGAAAGGTGGAAGGAGAAAGAGAGTTCAATACTCATTTGGGGACGCTAGCCGATCCACACATCACATCAAGCGATGTCAATTTCATCGCATCCCCCTTTTTTCTCTCTCTCTCTCTCCCTCTCTTTCTCTTTCTCAACACTCATATACACACTCCCCTTGTATCATATTGTTGTGTTATCCACTGTTATAGATGGCTGGCTCAGCTTACGGAGTCCAGCGTTTTTTCTCCGTCGCTTCCATCGCAGTTACGGTTTTCCTCCTTTTCTCCCTCCAGAACACCCTCTCACCCCATCTGGATCTGGTGGGAGAGACTACAATTGCTGAGGAGATTCGACGGGATGTCCTCACTTCTAACAATGTGTCCACGGGAGGAGGGGGTGTCAATTCAAAGTTGTTTGTGGTGATTGTTGCGGGGTTTAGAACGGGAAGTACCCTGTTGGGAGAGATTTTCAACCAGAACCCAGATGTGAACTACATCTTTGAGCCTTTTCATCAGGTATTTGATTTAGAATAGTCGCCATTTTAAACTCTGTTCTCTTAGCGGGGATTTTATTATGAGCCAAGCCTCTAACATATACGGCGATCGGCGATGCCTTTCGAAAGTAGAGTTCTTCTCGCTCCGTGCAGCGCATGGGAAGAGGCCAGCAGCGTGATATTCTCTAACATGACAACTTTTCAGGGGTATCTAAAGAGCGGTGTAAAGGAGCTTCCTAGTTATCGCCCGGGGATGACCCAAGAGGAGCTACAGATATTCTACCTCGACAACCTTATCAACAACTGTACCAGCTACTTCCCACGTTACTTCCTCAAGCAGATGAAGTCTCTCCACTGCAAGGATGAAGGAGAAGCCGTTGGTAAATACGGGAATGTCAAATGTGAACCACCAAAGCAGATTCTCACTGACCGGTGTTATAAGTTGGATACAACCGTTGCCAAGGGGATACGAATCAGGGAGATAAGTAAACTGGGTAGCATCTCTAATGTTAAGAATCTAAACGTCAAAGTTATCCATCTGCTACGTGACCCGAGGGGAACTTTCAATTCTCGTTGCCATGGCTTCCCCAATTTCTACCTCCACGATTACAAGGAGATGAGGGTTCAGCCAATCACCAACGATAAAGCGAAACTGGTTGCACAGGATTATTGTGACAGGGAGGTTGTGAATTTGAGGTTTACTGATGACCACATGCCCGGCTGGTTGAATGGAAACTACCTTCGTCTCACGCATAGCCAGATCTCATTAGACCCCCTCGGAAATGCGGAGAAGGTTTACAAGTTCCTGGGTTTGGAGCTACCCCAGAGCGTTCGACAGTGGGCTATTGACCAGCAGAATGTGGAGGGTGAGCACGGGGGTTTGTTGTCGACCAAGAAGAATGCTCAGTTGGTGTTGAATAAGTGGAAGGAGGAGTTGAAAGAAGAATGGGTTCAGACAATTCAGAATGAGTGCAGAGAACTGATGTTACGGTTAAATATGACTTTAGTGTGAGAAAGGGAGAGATAATTTTTATTGCATTTGCATTTTGTTGTTATGGTCAAAATATAGATTTTTTTATCAATTTTTGTGTCATTACCATGTCAGAGAAGAGAGTGAATCCTGCCTTCCATTCACGTTGCATTCCATTGATCTTGTCAATTAGTCCAGCATTCCTCTTGAACTGTCGGAATCTGCAAACAAACAGACGTAGAACAGCATTTGTATACCCATAAACACGCTAAACAACTACACGCTGTGTTGAATACACACAAATAAACAAATCAACAAACCTCATTAGGTCGTTTTTCAGGCCACTCTCGCCCTCTCGTGGGAACTTTAGTTTCCATTCCTTGTAGGCAGACCTCAGGTCGGTCACCGCACTGGACAAACCCAGGCACACTACAACAAGGACAGCAAAAGTTCGCATTTTCAGCAATGTACGTGCCGATCTATTTTTGTGATCCTCTTTTTAAGCCTGACGCTGAAATCCACCAGTCACCAGATGGCTGAAGGTGTGAGAAGCTCTGTGATTAGAGGGCAGTAATCGAATGAACAATGAAATTACGGGATAATAAAAGGATTAGCGTGATTTTAGTGCGTTACAGGAGTGGTCAAAAGAGGGGATCCAGTGAGTTAAATTACTGTGACGACGGCAGAAAGAATTTAAACTCAGATCTAGATCGATCTAGCGCTATGTTTAGCACGGAGTAAAGGTGGTGCACATCTGTGCCTCCTCGGACTGCTGTCTCAAATCTCGTAGTTTTTACGGGGTCTTTTCAGGACACACATAGGTATACCACACCTGTCGTGTATGGTTTGATCGAACACTTCCCCAAGCGTTGCTAACCTCAAAACTTTGTTGAAGGTTTAGAAATGACAAGATAGAGATATGAAGACAGCATTGTTGGTAGCTGAGAAGCCATCTCTGGCGGCTTCCATTGCTAAGATCCTATCACATGGCTCATCAACCTCTCGAAAAGGCAGGTATAAATCAAATCACCACCAAACTTGACTGTATTAAGGGTACACCTGGCGTTTTTCATCATCGAGTGCCCAACCAAATGACTTCACCAGGGTTTAGGTCATACAAAATGGACCTCAAATATGCAATTTTAGCCCTAAAGTCGAATTCATATTTTTGCTACAGCCTATTTTCAAAGTGGCGTTTTTTCAATTTTTGTTGGAATTTTTAACCTCAGGACCACTTTTTTTGAGATAGAAACATTAAATTCTTGAAATTTGAAGAGAATATAAAGGTGAATAAGCCCAAAGAAGGATTTTTGAAATGGAGCTTATTTCTGGCCATGAGAAGGGTTTACTTTTTTGCTTCTTTGACACGCTGGCTGAGAATTTTCCCATGCTTCATTAGAGATGAAAATCTGGAAATAGTTGCTCAAAACGATTATCTATGTGGCCCAAAAATTTTGGAACTTTCCCGCCAAAGATGTGGTGTACAGAGCTTGTTTTGTGAAACCCGTCTTTTTGAAAAAGAGAGGAATTCCCTGTATCTCCAAAACGGATGATCGTAGAGACCTGGGACCAAACTTAATCGATTCAGAAGGTCCGATTTTGGGGGGGTCTTCTGAGAGACATTTTGCTCCTACTCCAACCGTTTTTGCTGTAATTGCAAAAAACCAATTCTATGAAAAGGGGGAACAACTCTATTCCAGTAGCCTGCTTCGGGCTGATTTCCCCCTTACTTGCTGATACCTTTTTCGCAATTACAGCAAAAACGGTTGGAGTAGGAGCAAAATGTCTCTCAGAAGACCCCCCCAAAATCGGACCTTCTGAATCGATTAAGCTTGGTCCCAGGTCTCTACGATCATCCGTTTTGGAGATACAGGGAATTCCTCTCTTTTTCAAAAAGACGGGTTTCACAAAACAAGCTCTGTACACCACATCTTTGGCGGGAAAGTTCCAAAATTTTTGGGCCACATAGATAATCGTTTTGAGCAACTATTTCCAGATTTTCATCTCTAATGAAGCATGGGAACATTCTCAGCCAGCGTGTCAAAGAAGCAAAAAAGTAAACCCTTCTCATGGCCAGAAATAAGCTCCATTTCAAAAATCCTTCTTTGGGCTTATTCACCTTTATATTCTCTTCAAATTTCAAGAATTTAATGTTTCTATCTCAAAAAAAGTGGTCCTGAGGTTAAAAATTCCAACAAAAATTGAAAAAACGCCACTTTGAAAATAGGCTGTAGCAAAAATATGAATTCGACTTTAGGGCTAAAATTGCATATTTGAGGTCCATTTTGTATGACCTAAACCCTGGTGAAGTCATTTGGTTGGGCACTCGATGATGAAAAACGCCAGGTGTACCCTTAATTACTTCAGGTTAAATGAGACTCGATGATTTGAGAGATACCGAAAATAGCTACACAATTAATATTAAGCATACATTTTTGATTTTATCATATCCCTACTAGGTCTGGTTCCTGCCCAGTTCACGAGTTTGAAGGCAACCTGAACGGAGAAAAAGTTAAAATAAAGATGACATCAGTCTGCGGTCATGTCATGTCCCTTGATTTCAGGTATGTGCATAAATCTGTTATAGTCGAATTTTTTAATCAAGGGACAGGGGCCGCGCATTTACAAAAGTCTTTTTGCGCGTGCTAAACGTTTTCGCTCATATCTTCTGTTCCTGATAAGATAAAGACTTGGTCTTGGTTGCGTTGAAAAGGTCTTAAAATTATCTTTCCAACGCTTCCGGGTTCAAGTCTTAAGATTGCCAGGAACTTGATCTCGATTATCACGCGCAAATACAAAGCCGCGCGACCCCTCTGAATGTGCGGCCCCCTGTCCCTTGATTAAAAAATTCGACTTTAGTCAGTCAAATGGGCAAATATTCAAGCTCTTAGTCAAACCAATGTTCTTGTATTTTTTTGCGTCATCAAACAAGAGGTCCACACAATTGACATTCATTTCTCGTTTTAAATACAACACATATCCCAAATTTATCGCTACGTCAGTGGCTCACTAACCCCCCCCTGTGTTTCAGTTCCAAGTACAACAACTGGGATGCGGTGGATCCCCTGGAGTTATTCACCGCTAAGACTATCCAAAAGGAGTCCAACCCAAAACTACACATTGTGGATCCACCTTCAGGCGGAGTCCAGGGATGCCTGCTTACCTTGTCCTATGGCTAGGATTGCGATCGAGAGGGGGAGAACATTTGTTATGAGGTGATTGATGCCGTGAAACAAGTCAACAGGATGGGAGATAGCAATATTTACAGGGCCAAGTTCTCCGCAATCACTGATGTTGATATCAGAAGGGCGTTCAGTAATCTGGGAAGACCGAATCAGAATGAAGCCCTGTCCGTAGATGCCCGACAAGCCCTTGACCTTGAAACTGGGCTTGTGCGTTCACCCGATTTCAGACAAAGTTCTTCCAGGGTAAATACTGGTGATCTGGATAGCAACCTGATATCCTACGGACCCTGCCAAACGCCCACTCTTGGATTCTGCGTGGATCGTCACGATCAAATCCAGACATTTCACCCCCGAACCATACTGGGTAATAGATACCAGTATCATTAGCAGTATAGACATTCCTCTCTCCTATTCAAGGGGTCGGATCTTTGACCAGCAAGTGCGCTCACATTCTCCTTCTCCTTATAAAACAGTCAAATGAAGCGGTGGTAAGGAATGTAAAATACAGTACCCACAAAAAACAGCGACCCCAAGCACTCAACACCGTAGAGATGTTGAGGGTTGCTAGCGCGGGATTAGGTATTGGACCCCAACATACCATGGCCATTGCTGAGCGGTTGTACACCTCGGGGTATATCAGTTACCCGCGGACAGAGACCAACTCCTACCCAGCTAATTTTGATCTAAAGGGAACCCTGTCAACCCAGAAGTCCAACTCACACTGGGGCGGGTTTGTGAATCAGCTCCTTGCAACTGGGATTACCTCACCTCGAAAGGGTAGTGATGCCGGTGATCATCCCCCTATCACACCGATGAGATCTGCCAGTGAGGCTGAGCTGGGTTCAGAAGGGTGGAGGATATTCTCTCTAGTCACCCAGAACTTCATCGCCTCTCTCAGTCCTGATTGCAGTTATGAGAAGGTTGATATCACTTTCACAGTGGGGGAGGAAGAGTTTACATGTTCGGGGAACAAGGTCTTAGATCCGGGGTTTACTCAGGTTCTTCTACACCATAAAATGGAAGATTCTCTGCCTCCGGTTGAGTTTAAAAAGGGACAAAGATGGCCGATTAGAGAGCCGAGGTTGAACCAGAAGGAAACCTCACCTCCGGATCATCTGACCGAGTCTGATCTCATCACCTTGATGGAAAAACATGGCGTTGGAACTGATGCTTCCATCCCCGTGCACATCAACAACATTTGTGAACGGAACTTTGTTACAATTGGTTCGGGACGGCGGTTAATTCCAAATACTCTGGGAATTTTGCTGGTACACGGGTATCAGAGGATTGATCCTGATCTGGTTAAACCGACCATGAGAAGTCAGATAGAGAAACAGTTTGATTTGATAGCTACTGGGAGGGCAAATTATGATATGGTTCTTGCTCATGCTGTGGCCACCTTTCAGGCTAAATTCAGGTATATAATAGAAAAAACTTCTTCGTTGAAGTAAATTTAGTTTTAAAATCGTGTTTCAATGAACACAATTTGTGACTTTCTGGGGAAAAAACAATAATTTAATGATCCAATACATCACCTGAAATTGTTTTAGGTATTTTGTTGAGAATACAGAGTATATGGACCAGTTGTTTGAAGTCAGTTTCACTAAACTTTCTGAGACAGGGAAGCCTCTCAGCAAATGTGGCCGGTGTACAAGGTACGTGTGTGTTATTCATTTAGATTGGATAACGTAGTGCTGTGGTTTTAATTTTTCTTGCTCGACCCTCTATCTGATCAGTGATCACAGCGAATGCATTTTCATTCGATTCAGTCAGTTTAATTTTAGAAATTTCAAACGTTTACCCTCTCGCAGGTACATGAAACTGATCAACCAGAGACCAACTCGATTGCACTGTAAAAATTGTGACGAAACGTACAAGTTACCGCAGGGCGGAAGCATTAAACTCTACCAGGTATTAGTTGTGTCAACATTAAATATTGATGAATTCGATTACTCGTTCTAGCATTTCCTTCCAACCTCTCGTTCCAACTTCTCGTTATAGCATATCGTGCTAATATCGTGCTAATTTCTCTACTAATCTCTCAGCTTTCACTAATCTCTCAGCTTTCACTAACCTTTTTCTTTCTCCCTATCGCCAGGGTAACAGGTGCCCATTGGACCAATTCGAGCTGGTAGTATTCAATGCGGGAGGTAAATCCTTTATCCTATGCCCCTACTGTTACAACTTTCCAGAGGTGAGTCTAAACTTCTTCTTCTTCTTTCTTCCTCAAGAAATCTTATCCAAAAACCATCACCCTGTTAAACTATTCGCCCACTGTTCCTGCGAACGTTCCAATCAGTGGTCATCTTGTGTTTGCACCATTTCTGGCAGTGATCAATGATCATGCAATCTTCTATTTTCTTTTTTTCTAACGAAAATCATACTTCCTCATGGCTCATGGTCATATATGACCAATATATTGCACCTCTATTACTCAGATTGAGGAGATGCCCAAGAACGCGGGTTGTAACCGGTGCCCCCACCCAACATGCCCTAACGCAGCACCACAGCTCTCCATCACCGCATGTCAGATATGTGAAGATGGGGAACTCGTTCTTGATCCAAACTCAGGTAGGGAAGACAGACGAACAGACAAACTCAGGTAGGGGGGCTAAATGAACAGACAAACTCAGGTAGGGAGGACAAACAGACAAACTCAGGTAGGGAGGACAGACAAACAAACAGACAAACTCAGGTAGGAAATAATAATAATAATAATAATAAAGGGTTTTTAGTATACCGCTCAGTCCAGACAGGGCTGAATCATTGACATGAGTCCAACACTGCCCAGATTCAGAGCGGTACACCAAGATAGTTAATATCCTGACTCACTTAGAACAAAATAGACACATCT
This sequence comes from Hormiphora californensis, assembly GCA_020137815.1. Taxonomy (NCBI): domain Eukaryota; kingdom Metazoa; phylum Ctenophora; class Tentaculata; order Cydippida; family Pleurobrachiidae; genus Hormiphora; species Hormiphora californensis. Next base: position 4,800,824 of record CM035355.1, on the reverse strand, counting down.
ACTGATTATATACTCCAAAAAATTGAAAAAAGCCTAAGGAAAAACGGGACACATAAACTTCTGGAAAACAACTTGTTAGCTGAAATTAAATAACAGACTATAAATCGGGATAACAAAGCCAGCAGCCCTCATGCTACAAACAAAAGTCAGCTCAACTGCATCAGCAGCCCCCCTGCTATAATAGCCCTAGGAAGGGAAGTAGTAAGGAATTGCTATGCTAGAATTGTCTGCTCGACACGGGAAAGGGGAAGGATAGGGCACCTCCGATTACAACTCTGAAGCAGATCCGAATGCCTCCTGAAATAACAGACAAACGAATAGACAAACGGATTAGTTCTCCTGCAATAGTCTTGCCCTGACTGTATTGCAGGTTCCCAAATTTAACCCTATTTTTCCAAACACTCCCAGTACTCACCTCTGCACTTACATTAAGTACTACTTACCAAGTGTTCTGCACAAGGGTGCTATCCCATCACTTTCCCAGACGAGATCCCCTGTTACATTATCACGTGTACACATCGCTACACTATCTAGCACGTTCTTCCACTTACATTCCACCTCAATGACATCACCAGGCTTCACCCCACCTTCACCCCAGACTTCCTGTGTCGATCCTTCAACCTTTAATGGTGGGCAGACTGTGGGGGATCATAGTGATAGGGGTCATGATGGTAGGGTTAGTTTTGTTAGTAGATTTATGGGGTTAGATTTAAATTGTTGTTACTTTTGTAGGTAAAGTCGGCTCTCTAATTATCATTACCTGTTGGCAATGCTCTATACGCATTAGTTGCTGTATCGGTCTTTCCGTTAAACGAAAACGCGATCTTACCAACCACATCACCTCCATATTGACTAACACAATATGCTCCTTCTAACTCTGCAAACACTAACTCCGCTACTTTGAGACCATTACACGTGATTGTCATGGAAGTGTTGCTCTTTTCGATAGTCCATATCGTGAAGTCACCAAATTGAACCGCAAAGTCAATAGGATCAGAAGTGCAGTAACCAAGTTTATACTGAAGGACGGAGTTGAAGTAGATGTTGACGCCGCCAATGTGATATTCAGTTGAGTTGAAGATTGCAAGACGGATAAGATCACCACTTCCAAGGGAAGATGTGGAATTGATTTGAATGGGAGTTGATTCCAAGTCCCAGGGAAGGTAGGCATCTTAATCATCCGGATCATCAAGATATGTCCAATCTGAAAATTCAATTCTCAGGGTTGGCGTACAAAACTGCGATACGAAATTGATTTTATACTTGATTTTAACAACAACAAAAAATTACCAACCTGTGGAAATGACAGAATGAATCGCCAGAAGAGCAAAGAGCGATCGCTTGAGAAACATCTTCAGGAAAGGCTACAACGAAATGAATGCAGATAGATCAAGTTCGTTTATTAGAAACGTGTACACGTGTCACACATTAGCTGATTTTGTTGAAATGTTGTGCTCTTTTTCTATTGGCTCCCGTGATAATGATAACACGGTCTGATAGAGAGAAATAACTCTAGTTGTTAGAGAGATGGTGGGAGAAAGAGGTTAGAGAGATTGCTAGCTGCCATGAGCTGTTTTTCTCCGCTTTTTTCATTGGCTCCCGACATCTTGATAGCACGTGTATCAATTACGAAGGTCTGATAACTGTCCACGAAGCAGCAATCTTTCTGCTTCCCGCTTATGAGCACGGGCCAGATGATAGGGAGAGAGGTACAAAGAGGGAGATCGATCGATTGACAGAGACAATTGTTTCCCCACCCCACATTGACATCAGGTCCTAACTAACAAACATCATTCACCCGGTCCCTTCCCCCATCTGGTCCTAGCTATTATAATTAAACCTACCCCCTTCCATTCCCCACATTAGGTCCTCCACCCCCTAACTGTTCTTACCCCCGCCGGCCGCCCTCCATTCATCAGGTCCAAGCTATTATCACCCAGTACCCCTGCCCCCTAACCCCTGGTTAGGTCCTAATCCCCTCCCTCCCCTCCATCAGGACCTACCTGGCGGATGAGCTGTACCGAACAGGGTTGTACCTGTGTGGTAAAGTTGTTTAATGGAGCAGTGAGGGTGACTGTGTCAAGTGATACTGATTGTGAAATGTGTGCCAGCTCAATTGTAACCGTGGAGTATAATCCGGTAGGTAACTAGGGGCAGCTACAAGAATCTCATCCACCGTCCCTAATTTAAGCACATGAGATTTGTGGGGATTTTCGCTCATTTAATTAGTGTGCTATCATTACATAGTTCCACATCATAGTTCCTAAATATGTACAAGAAAGTGTATTGTAATTGTGCAAAACCAAAATATGTGCTATCATTGCAGGACAAGTCGCCATTTGGAGAGGCAAAGAAATCAGGATGTGTTGTGTGTACCCCTGAGCTATCATCTCTAGTTGAACTGTCTAGACAGCAATTCAAAAGGAGACGAGGGGGCCGGGGAAAGAGAAGGGGTAGGGGCGGCCCTAGGAAACCGAAAAACAAAGAACAAGCGCTGGACCAATACTTTGTTTGAATGTTTTTATTATGGCGATTAATTGTTTACATGGAACTATTTCTGACGGGTTGAAATTTTATTTATTTATTTATCCTGCCACACAAAATACCAATAAAACTATCTTCCCTACTAGCCATGGAAACGATAACAGAGCTAATTTATGATTCACACAGTCAGCACCATCAGGAGGCGACCCTTACGTTGGAACAGAGTCAGGCTGACCACCAGGTGACCACTAAACTAAGCAATCTATCTCTCGATATTCCCTCTCCCTATTTCCCCATCTAGATGATTATGTATATATCTGTGATCCCCTACATTTCCCGATCTGATACCACAATCTCTCCTCTCTCTCAGGGCTACATCAAGATCATTAGAAGTGTCGGACCGGGTAGTGCAGTTGATATTCTACCTTCAGTTATGGAGTACATCATATCTACCACCAAGAAGGTACTGTCGGGCCCCCAATTTACGGCACTCTCGGGGGAAATGGTTTTGTCCGCTAAATTGGGGTCAAATACTGTTAATTTCCTATGTTGGGGGAAGATTATCCTGCCGTTAAATCGGGGGCTGTTAAATCGACTGTACAATACCCACAACCTTTATTTGTTTTTTATATCTGACCTCTATTTACAGGGTGACAATTACCCTTCCTCCAGGGAGTCCGGTAATTTGAGGTTTTACTGTACAATAAAACTGTGTAGTGGTTACCCTGGGGATCCCCTCACCCTCTAAACTGTCCTCATCCAGGTAGAACGTCTGGAGTTACTCCAAGAACTAGCCCGGAAGCTCAAGGACCAGGCCATTCTTTACCAGTTGGAGAGTTCCCACCTCGTGGGTGAGATACTCAACACCCTCCTGGCTCTGTTTAACAGTGATGGTAGTGAGAGTGTCCAGTTTGAACTCATGAGCGTCATTTGCAACTTACCACAGTGAGTAAAATGAGAAGCACCGTCAAATCTCGATTTACCACTTACCGCTCGATAATCAATCGAGCTTTGCCTGTAATATTGATATGTCAGAACTGTTTCAGCTGGAATACCCAGTGAGCTTTGTTTTAGTTATTTAGACTTGTTAAACTAATTATATAGTATTTGAATTTCACTATAGGGCCCATCTAACGGAGAAGTTGTTATCACGACTACACGGTGCGGCCCTCTCCTCCTCCCCCCTGGTTCGGAGACAGAGTCTGCTGCTGGTTCTTCGGGCCCTTCCCCCCGATACCTCCCTCAAGTTTCTGACTGCCTACCTGGATGATGACGTAAGAGAGAAATTGTGGGAAATGGGAGAGAGAGGGAGAGATGTGAGAGGAATTGTGGGAAATGGCCACTTTTCCAATAAAATAAGCAATATTTCGTGTGTGAGACTGAGAAATCAAGCTGCAGAATTAGGGTTGGTCACTTAACTGTGAGAAATCAAAGATAATATATTATTTGGTTTTTTTAGGACCCAAGAGTACGAAGAACGGCAGTGCAGCATCTAGTGGAGGGTGCCGCCAGCTCCCCCTCCCTCTCCATACCAATATCTATCTACCACAAAGCGGTCTCCCTACTAGATGACCCTTGTGATGAGGTTAGTAGAATTGGTTTGGTGGTTATAAACGAGACCATTGTGCGAGTAATGTCATATATTTTGTAAAGAAGAAACCAGCCGAACCAGCAAAACAGAGAAGACAGGGTATTGCCGGGCCCAAAATATTAGCCAAACGGCAATATTTATTCTCTCTCCATCAGGTCCGTCTACACGCAGTCCGGTTGATACCCCAGTTGGTCTCTCGCCACAGCAAGGAGAGAGTGGTGGGAAGTGCAGGGAGAATGGTCGCCTTGCCACATCATGCCTTTGTACAGCTGTGCGTACTAATGAGAGATATCAGCACTCCAGTTAGAGCAGAGGTTGCTAAAACGCTGGGGGAATTCGATGCAATTGATCCGGTAAGGGTTGGGCAGTGGGCATGTTTCAGTTTTGGAAAACATTCCAAAATATTGTAAATCACTAGGGATGATATTACTTTTGTTTTGACTTTGTTCACTCAAAAATCCACGATTCATTTCATTACAGGAGTATCTGAAGCAGACCCTCAACAAGAAGGTGATGGGTAGTATGAGGATTGGGGCTCAGGAGTTTTCCTCCGGTCGAACATGGGCAGGAGACGCCCCGGTTCGATCCAACACTGGTGATGTTAATTTGATACCTCCAGGTGAGAGAGAATAATGGTTGTTATGTTCTAACCCTCGCGAAAAGAGGGTCGAGCTAGGCAAAATAATGGAAAATTCATTATAATTTAGTTTGAATTTTAAACTTATGTTACTCTCTACCGCTCAGCTTACTTGAGGATTTCGTGCTGTAATCGAAGCTTCCTCTCTAGCTATCTCCGTTCCCTTTCTCTCTTTATCCCCTCTAACTTTCTCTCTCTCTCTCTCTCTCTCTCTCTCTCTCTCTCTCTCTCGTACTCTTCTTCTACTCCTCTCTCATCTCGCTCTCTCCTCTCTAGATATCTCTCTCTCTCCTCTCTCTCTCTCTCTCTCTCTCTTCTCTCTCTCTCTCTCTCTCTCTCTCTCTCTCTCTCTCTCTCTCTCTCTCTCTCTCTCTCTTCTCTATCTCCATCTCTTCTCTATCTCCATCTCTCCTATCCCCTCTCCTCTCTCTCCATCTCTCCTATCCCCTCTCCTCTCTCTCTCCATCTCTCCTATCCCCTCTCAGCTCCTCTCTCTCTCCTATCCCCTCTCCTCTGTCTCCATCTCCCACCGTCTCGTGACTACAAGGCACATCAACACTCAGAATCCGTTCAAGTAAACCTTGGCTGGGTGCCGCTTCTTTTCATTATAATAGTCGATCTAAGCCTAGCTTGTCTACTACAGCTACATCAAGAACTAACTGCCTCTTCCTACTCACATTTCCCAATCTGACCATCTATTCATCGATCTTCCACTACCCTACTACTACCATCCAACAGCTTTTAAAGCTACTTCACAGTTCACACGGCCTCAAACTCTTTCCCCGCGGCCCACTATTTTACTATTACTCTAACCCTCCCCTCCCCTTCCCTCAGCTGCCCACTACTCTAACCCTCCCCTCCCCTTCCCTCAGCTGCCCACTACTTTAACCCTCCCATCCCCTTCCCTCAGCTGCCCACTACTCCTCTAACCCTCCCATCCCCTTCCCCAGCTGCCCACTACTCTAACCCTCCCCTCCACTTCCCCAGCTGCATACTACTCCATACTACTCCATACTAACTCCCCCTCCCCTCCCCCTCTCCAGCTGCATGTGGTGCCTTTATCCACGGAATGGAGGATGAACTGCAGCGGCCACTACTTTCTACTACTCTAACCCCTCCTCCACTTCCTTCAGCTGCCCACTATTTTACTACTACTCTAACCCTCCCCTCCCCTTCCCTCAGCTGCCCACTATGTTACTCCTCTAACCCCAATCCCCCTCTCCAGCTGCATGTGGTGCCTTTATCCACGGAATGGAAGATGAACTGCACGTGGTGAGGAGGAACACCGTTCAGAGTATCTGTCACCAGAGTGTGGGATGTGTCCAGTTCGCTGAGTCCTCAATTCCCCACCTTGTGGATATGTTGAACGATGAGGATCAGGATGTCAGGTTACTAACAATCACATCCCTGCAGTCAGTCAGTGAGGTAATTAGACAACAACTACTTATCTAACAACTACTAATCGAACAACTACTAATCAATTAGTTAACTAACTGATAGCGATTAAACCACGATTTACCGGACCCCTAAGAGTCCAGTGAATCGAGGTTTTACTTAGGTTAAGAATTTAAATTTTCAACTCGATTTGCTTATTGTTGCCCTTTCTAAACAATAAAACTCCTTATCTTATCCTCGTATAATTACAACATATATTTCTCTCTTAGAAAGGGAACATTAAAACTCCATTAAATATCCTATCCCTAATAACCATAACATCTCTCAGAAAGTGAACCTGCGTGAGGATCAACTCGACACGGTTACAAGTGTGTTAGAGGAAAGCAATGTTGAAATCCGACACAGCCTTCACGATCTTCTGGCCTGTTGCAAACTTAGCTCACAGGTTTGGATTGGTTTTTATAATTTTATTTGATGCTATATTTTCGTTGTTGAATCTAAATTTGGTTGTGTGTGTCTGTAAACTGTTCTCATTATCCTCCAGTGGCAGCATCAGCGATGCTGTCCCTGGGGGATCTGAGCACTGAGCAGGATACAGGATTCCCCAAAAAGTCGTATCGATATCTAAATTATTTGATTGTGCATGAAACCTCTTGTGCGGCGCGATAGGAGAAGAAGAAGGAGAAGAAGGAAAAGAACTCTCTCTAAGCTGAACATTTAATTGCATTATACCTCGAGTATTGAGTATAAAGCACGCTTTAAGGCATTCTACCTTTCAAAGTGTTTACTGTATGTATACAATTCCAATATAATTAACAGCAAAGTTACCTATGATAACGGGAATAATGGCGCCACCGAAAAACGACCCAGATGTCAAGATATCACTCCAACTGATAACAACCTCGCTGTCAGCCGGTATGGAACTTGTGCGGTCACCTTGGACAAGGGTGTCCTTGTAGAGGGTAGAAACTTGGTCCGGCGTTAGGACCGTTCTCAGCCAGAATAAGCCAGTTATTTTACCGGAAAATACATCTCTTTTTTGAAAACCGCCTCCGTAGCTATCTTGGTCCTGTATGATAAAGTGGATTCAATTAAATTAATAGAGTACCTAAACAAATACATAATTACTTACCGCATTTTTAAATGTCTACTGATGCTTGATGAGTTTAGTTACTGATAATCAATCCTAGTAAATTTACCTGTCCGATAATCAAAATTCCTTGTCCTCCTATTTCCAAGCCTGTCTTGATGTTCGTCACGCTTATTGCTAGCTCTCCGTTAAGATAACCCTTAGTTTCCCCCGTATCGCTTTTCCATGTTACCACGTAGTGAATCCATTGACCTAAATGGATATAATACAAATACCCTACTGGTTATATAATGGAGTCATTTGCATTGTCAGCCCATCATATGCATAATCAAGGTCCAGTAAATCGAGGTTTGACTGCAGTAAAAATATGGGTGCAATCTTACCATCTTCTATATTGTAGCTGCTGCACGCCGATATAGATTGCCAGTCATTGTCAATTGCAAAATTTAAACAACTACCTTCGTTTCCACGCAGGGATATCAGATTATAATGGTGATCGTTCGTTGTCGACGTGTAACTAAAAAAATTGAATGGGTTCTCCCGATTCAATGAGGTTGGTTGAACCCAGGCTGCGACGGTGACTTCCGTTATCGGAGAGCTACCAGCGGAGATATCAAGGCGTATGTAGTCGTCTACGGAGTTCGGTGGAGGAAGATATAGCATCCGATCTGCTGTTGTAAATTGAAATAAAGTTTACTCACTTTCTTTAGCAAAGCTATCCCCAGGCTTGAATATGGTTGGGTACTGGGCGATGGGTGTTTGAAGATAATTGGGGCTGGGGATGGATATGCTGGCTAGCGTGGGGATGAGTGAGGCATAGCTGCCAAACAAATATTAAATAGGAATGCCACATCTTTTGGTTATTTTTATAGGTTGATAAATCAAACACAACGGTCACTTGGTAAAATAACAGAGCTTGTACAGCGCCTATCTGTCAGGTCAATGCTCTGACCACAGTTCTCGTGCACTCCGCGAGATAGTGTGTGTGAGAGAAACGAGAATGCGTCAGGCCAATGCTCTGACAGGCGCCTATCAAACTGCGATGGTCACGTACACGCAAGCTCGGTTGAGCTCAGATAGCGCTCTCTCTCTCTCTCTCTCTCTCTCTCTCTCTCTCTCTCTAATGGTCTTGTCTAGCCCACCCTACGACTACAGCAGCTGGTGCGTCCTTCCCTCTCTACGAAGTTTAATCTATCCCTATACTCCAATCCGTAAATACACGCATATACTCCATTTTTTTTCAACTGTTCACCCCCAAAGTCGTGCGCGGAATTGTTTTGCGCGATTATCACATGTTAACGTGTAGCGCGCAGCGTAAATTAAAATATCGCACGCGCACGAGTTGAGGGGTGAACAGTTGAATAAAAATGGACTTTACACAATCCGTAAAAACACGCACACTCAGTCACATTGTGCAGACTCAATTTAGCTGGTAGTCTCCGGCGGGGCTGAGGTACTGGCAAGATATAGTGAGATTGCTACTATATGCTTCTAAACCACCGTTAACACATCATATGTTTTAGGTTGCTGTGAGGAAGGTACTGAAGGACTTGCTGGACAACTTAAAGAAGTACCCCCAAGACAAGAGTAGTGTGTTCAAGTGTGTCCAGGGTTTGGGCAACCATAATGCTAACTTTGTCGCTCTTCTTGCTCCGGAAATGCTCAGGTAAAAGTTGGCGGTTTGTTTTTTGATCGGTTTGTACTTTCTAGAGCTGCTTGGGCCTTGCCCTCTGTCACTGTGTTATAAGTATGGGTTATCCATTACCACGGGGTAAGTTTGAGCCTCAGAGTAAGCTCGAAGTGTTGTGTTTAAGCCACAGATCCGCGATGAATTTAGTTAGTGGAGGGCGCCATCAGCCCCTTGTGATCAAAGGATCGTAGTGCGCGGCGGTGCGGCGCGGCGTGGGAATTTATACACCAAATACAGACCAAGAAGAAGAGTCTTCATGGTCTGACATCGGTGACCTTGTCTTCTAAGTGCAAGTTCACGGACCGACAAAGTAGCCCCTAGTTCCTGTCATACCCCTTGCTATTGTACAGCGACTCTTGAAATGGTCATGTTGGCTCTTTTTTTTGAAGCTCGAGGTGAGACACAAATAATGTCATAATGTAATAACCCACTCTTTTCAGTAAGCACCCCTACCTATCCCAAACGGAACCAAGCACAGATGACGTAGCCTACATAGCAACTATGATCCTGGTGTTCAATGCCGCCAAGCACAAATCCACCATCCTATCCTTCTTCCATGAGTATACTCCCCGACATTACTCCTACATCTACTGCCTCCTTCCCGATCGAGTTCCAATTTTACCCCAGGTCCGATTCTTGTGACAATGGAGTGTAGCATTGGCTTTTTCTTTTATCTCCATCTCTCTCTCTCTCTCTCTCTCTCTCTCTCTCTCTCTCTCTCTCTCTCTCTCTCTCTCTCTCTCTCTCTTTCTCTCTCTCTCGCTAATATTTCTTGTGGCTGACCACTGTTCTCTTTTTCTGAGTGGAGCAAGAAAAGTGGCCACTAGTATCTCCGCTCTAACCCCACTAACATCCCTCCCCCAGGTGTATAAAGTACTGGATAGCCCGGATACCTACTCGGACACGGGTCCCTTCATTGACACCCTGAACCAATTAATCCGGGAATTCTTCCGCCTCACCAACGGAGGACAGAAAAACTTTCCCGTTGCATCGCGGATTCAGAAAGAAATCCAGAAAATTTCCACATGTTCACCGCGTGTCCGGTCTCAATCTCTCTTTGCCGTTCAGTTTCTAGAGATTTTCCTAGGTGTCATGTATTTAAAGGGGGTTGTTGGTGGCCGGAAACGGACTGTAAACGGAAAGGAAAAACTCCAAAAAGTCGTCCTGGAGTTTGTCCGGAAGGTCCTCAAGTTTGGGCACGTTTTTGTTGAGAACGAACAATTAGTGAGTCTAGTTAAATACTACGCCCTTCAGTTTCTCCACCGTCACATCCCCAGTGCTGGGGTAACTGAGGAGGAGATGGGGAGATTCGAGAGCACTATGACATCATCAAAACCATCATCTCTGACGGAGTTTCTAAGTAACACAAAGCTAGTCAAACCGGACATGACTCACCGCTCCGCAACCATCCTGTCGCCCCAAACCAACACAGATCGTGTCCTCAAGTTCCCATTTCACCTATCACATGTCATCGACGTGGAAGCAGAGACGGTGCAATGTGATCCGGCTCACTTGGCAGTCAAAGTGACATACCCCGGGGGGACGGAGGAGGTTTGTCAGCCTGTTACAGAGTGTCACCTGAAGGACTATTACCAATCACAGGTCTTCCTGTCTGGTCCGGCGTGGTCTGTTCCTGGTTGTGTCCGAGTTACGGTGGTCAGCGAGTGTCAGTTGGGTGAGAGTGATGCTGTTTTTAAAAGACTTTTAGGGGAGGAGAAAGTGTGGGTTGAGGTGTCAGATAGTGTGGAACTGAAAATACATCCGAGTGTGCCGAGATAGGGAGTGAGGGAGAGTGTGTGTGTGAGAGAGAGAGAGAGAGAGAGAGAGAGAGAGAGAGAGAGAGAGAGAGAGAGATAAGGAGTGAGTGTGTGAGAGAGAGAGAGAGTGTGTGTGCGTGCGTGCGTCAGTGGAATATATGTCTTATGAAATTTTTCCGATTTCCAATATTTTCTTTTGACCACAAAACCCGGAAACGACACAAAATCTTTTTGTCCTGAAATACAAATCAAATGTATACAGTTAAATACGTCTTTCTTCTCTTCTTTTCTTCTTTTTTTCCTATAACTCTGTGCACGGGAGTGTCGGGACAATCAAAACTATTTGGGTAAGGCTGGAGCTCCAGAACCGCCGGCCTGTTCTTCCCGTTGTTTCCTAATGAGGGCTAGTCGGGCCAGATCCTTCTGAGCTTGTTCCGTCTTGCATTCAAGCTGCAGCTTCTGGTAGTTTTGTCGGGCTAGTTCCTCTCTGAAAATATGAGGTGGAGTTAGCATTGACTTGTTTACAGAGGACTGAATATGGCTAAGCTAAAAAAGGGCGTTTTTACTTTTTTTGATTTAAACACTCACTTTTGTCGTCGAGTTAGTTGGGCCGATTGACCAGCAACGGCCTCAGTTTTCACTTGGCCCTTTCGTGCCCTGTTGGGATTGGAGATCTCTATCAGTCCTTCTACACCCTTAGCCTTCGCTTCTTTCTCCTCTCCTTCCTCATCATCTTCCTCCGATCCACTTTCCTGAAAATGAGGGAGAGAATTAGGAACCGATAACTAGGTCAGATAGGCTTTTGAAGGCAGTCATCTCCCCAAAACCGGGGTCACAAGACGAGTCAAGTCGGGTGGTCTGACGAACAGAAACAAGGAGGATGCGCGCGGCCAATTTATATTCTGTACAGCTGCGCGTATTTCGCGCCAAGATCTCTATCTTTAAAGTTGTGCGGCGGACCGCGCCAGCTCCTCAGATAAGTGTGACAGGGCAAGCAAGAATATTGCCACTTTGAGGTGCTAAAGTCAGGGTCGATTATACTCGGGGGAACAAGGGGCTTAGGTGTTACCTCTGCAGACGATTCTGAGTCGGAGGGAGACGAGTAACCACGTTCAGCGTACTGAAATGAAAAGTTGGGTTAGAGAGGTGTTTATCAAGGTACCTAGGTAATAGCTTGGTAACCTAGGTCCTAGCTTGGATTTTGGAAAAACTTTTTGTGCAGCTACAATTTCTACCAACTCATTCTACCGACTCGATCATCCCGACCCCGTAATCCGTCCTGTAAGCCCGGACCCCGGTCCTAGCTAATTGTCAAGATAATTTGAGGACGGAAGTAAAGATTTAATCGGAGTTAGATAATCATAATCATAATATACAAATTATAAAAAACGGTGGTTTTTACGGTCTATACAATTGTTTCATGCTGTCTCTAGATTCACCAGTTTCAAAGTACGTCAACCATTTCCCTTTCTGCATGCCATTTTGATCATTGTTCCTCAAAACAAAAGATAGATAATATACCGGGGGGGGGGGGGGGGATCACCCTAACTGTATCAGACATCCATGCCCCTAAATGCCCCTAACTGTCCCAGGTGAAAAACACCACCCCACCCCCCTTGATTATGACAGTTAGGGTCCTCCTCTAACTGTCTCACAACCCAATTTTTGGGACCCACCCCCCTATTTTCCGAAAAATCCCACATTTTTGACGTTTTGGGGAACATATATCTGTCACAGACACCCAAAAGTTGAGACCCGCACCTATTTTTCCAAAAAATCGCAAATTTTTGACAGTTAGAGGTCCTCCTCTAACTGTCTCCTTACCCAAATTTTTGGACCCACCCCCAAAAATGGTTTGCGCGAAACCCAAAATTGTAGGTGTGATGCCTGACCAAAATCATAGCACGCAAAAATTGGGCAACGCGGTGCCTTCAGGACCCAAAATTCCCAAATTTTGACCCAAATTTCCAAAATTTTAACTGTCTGGGTCCCTTCGGGACCCACCCACCCTAACCACCATGGATGTCTGATACAGTTGGGTTGACCCCCCCCCCCCCCCCCGAATATACAGATAATAGGAGATTTGAAGATAGAAAGATGGGGATAGAGAGAGCTGGAGCGTTAAGCAGGAAAATAGAGAGCAGTATTAACTCTGACCACCAATAAGTTGTGTGTATGACTATAACTAGGATCTAGGTTGCCTTGCTCTACCCTCTCTTACTGCGGGTTAGAACATACTATCGAGCTAGACTCTTGAGATAAGATACTTTAAATTCTTCAAGCTCTCTAATTGAGAATATATCCGTGCTAGATAAACCACTAATTAATAACTTCTCTCATCCTCAAAACTTAACGAGTCAAGAGAGATATACACGACGAAATAATCCGCGTGCCTATAAGTGCCTATAAGTGGCCTAATAGCTCATGGCTTGAGGATTGAGAGAGAGAGGAGGGTGAGAGAGAGAGGAGAGAGAGAGAGAGAGAGAGAGAGAGAGAGAGAGAGAGAGAGAGAGAGAGAGAGAGAGAGAGAGAGAGAGAGAAAGAGAAGAAGACAACTACACATGTGGACAGTTCGATAAAATATATCTATAACTAGGTGTTGATTATGATTCTGTTAGTCAATGTCCTCTGTTTTTGTGTTGATCCCTCCTGCTACTATCGTGTTGAAATATGTGCCTAGTCTGAGACGAATCCAGCCGAGATCCTTGCTGTACGGCCAGTTAAACAAGGAATCGGAGCTGGAGGGTTCCGTGCAGTGCAACACCATGACTTGTTGCCTGTTCGCACTTCGCAGAGGCTAGATGCGTTGAGAGTTATAGTCAGCCCCCATCGACTGTTTTTACATTGTCGTTGATACCGGTTGCCAGTGTAATCGGACACAGTTTACAGTTTTAACAGTCTTGATAACCTTTGATATTGTATCAAACAGTACATAAAACTATGGAACTATGGAACCGTTTATTGATCGGTTGCTTTGTAATTTCTAGAAATGAGTGAAACTATGGATAACACGACTCGCTGGACATTGGTAATCTACGAAGGCTCATGTGCAACACTGACAATCCTCCTCAACTCTATAATATTGGCAGTCATTATTTCAAAGGTAACTCGTGTTTTCTATACTTAACAAACTATCGGGCAGATTAATGTCTCGTATAAGACTATCTTATCTCGCCAGTCGCCGGGCCGAAGTCAGACAAACAGGCTGATTCTTGTATATTTCATGCTCAGGTAAAAGTATCAAAGAACCCTGCAGTAGCCACACTCTTCACTGCATCCCTTTTTGGCCTGATCTATGGTATTGGTTTCCATCTTTTCTATACCATATCCCTGGTCGAGAGGAAGTGGCCTGGGCCCTTTGAATGGTGTGTCACTGCACGGATCCTGAGTTACTACATAGTTTATGGAATCATCTATAGTTCTACACTTGTTAACGTAGAGGTACATGCTATAGTTATCTATTGAAAATTGACTTGTAACTACCTTTCATAGCTCAATTAAAGTTTGAATCTAATATTATTTTAATCATCACCCCTAATTCTCAGATGGCGTATTTTATTTGTAACCCGCTATTCTACAACCGTGGAAAGTCGCTAAAATATTTGATTCTGGGCACAATGTTAGTCTGGACAATTCATCTTCCCATCATGATCTGTCATTATTTCACCCTGTTCCCAGAACATACCAAACACATATTGGAACGGTTAAATGTATCTGATCTGTTTGAGAATGTTATCAAAGCGGACATATTCCCCTACCAGCGAAGTGAGGTTGCATTTTATCAGTACTGTAAGCGATACTGGTTATCTGGGTCTGCTGAGGAAACTCTAATAGTGGTGATATTTTTCATCCTCAATTCAACTGCAGTTGGACTCACCGTCGCAGCTTTCGTGGCCATTGCCAGAAAACTATCCGCGACAAGAAGAGTGGCTCATGGTATTAGAAACGAACGGAATCAATCAAGAGATAGGCGACAAGATCAAAAGTTGGCGAAAAGAGGAATTTTAATCACCGTTTTCACACTGTTGCCATGGCTACCAAATCTTTGCATATCAATGTTCGCAGCACTAGCGACGAGAATCAATTTGCACTGGTATTCGCATTTCTATAGGAGCAACAAATCAGTAATGACTATCCTAGAAGACATTTCTATATTTCTCTACCACTCCGTCCCATGGATTTACCCGCTGTTGAATCTAGTTGTTGAGGGAAACATACGAAAGGCACTCACGGGCAAAAAGAAGAAATAAGCATTTATTTGTAGAAACTTGATTTGTGTATCAATGAGCATTTTTAAACAGCTGATCGGCCAAATTAATGTATAATTAACATGGATTTCAAACTATCGATCAAACTTGGTTTTGCTCCGTAGTAATGTGTAAATAAAGGAACACAAGACTCACCCTTCTCTGTTTCTCTTCCTCTTTTTTCCGGTCTGCCTCTGATTTCGGAGGACGGAGGTCAACCGTCAAGATAATCGGAGATAGATGATCATAATATATATACAGTCGGACCCCGATTTAACGGCACCCTCGGGGGAAAGGGTTTTGTCCGTTAAATCGGGGTGTCCGTTAAATCGGGGTAGAGCATATTCGGCCCATAAAACTCTATTTTTTTCCAAAATGCTATACTAAAACACCTCTAAGTGTTAAATCAAAATGCAATGTCCATGAATTGATTATATATGATCATTTCTGATTAGAAAAAGAAAAAAAATTCAAAAAAAGTTATGAACATATTTCTAAGGTATCAACCACGTCCCAATCGTTTTTCGAATCAGTGCATCTTATCGCATGTCCTGTCGCTAATTACTAATTAGACGGTTCGAAACGAACCGATACGTGATACCATGCCGAATCGGGTCACTGTGAGGAAGAATTTGAATTTCAAAATGTCTTTTTCTCTGAAAATTCATGGGGAGCACCGATCAAAGCACCGATCAAAGCATTGACAATCATTCTGTAAAATTTTGCAAAAAAAGTTGTGAAAATTTTTCAAAGGTTTATCAACCATGTTAGAATCGTGTTTCGAATCAGTGCATCTTATCGCACGTCCTGTCGCTAATTAGACGGTTGAAACAAACCGATACGTGATCCCCATCGAATCGCAATTTTGACGCTTAGTAAACTTGTGATTCGATGGGCCTCATGGGGATCACATATCTGTTCGTTTCGAACCGTCTAATTACCGGCAAGACATGCAATAAGATGCATTGATTCGAAACACGATTCGGACGTAGTTGATACACCTTTGAAAAATTTTCAAAAAAATTTCAAAAAATTTATTGGGGGAAATTTATCCTGCCGTTAAATCGGGGTGCCGCTAAATCGGGGTCCGACTGTATTGTTTTACGCTGTCTCTAGATTCACCAGTTTCAAAGTACGTCAACTAATTCCCTTTCTGTATTCCATTTTGATCATTGTTCCTCAAAACAAAAGATATATAATTTACAGATAATAAACAGACAATAGGAAAGTTGAAGATATAAATATGGGGATAGAGAGAGCTGGAGTGTTGAGTAGGAAAATAAAGAGCAGTATTAACTCTGACCACCAATAAGTTGTGTGTATGACTAGGATCAAATGTTAGGTTGCCTTGGTCGAGTGCTCGACCCTCTCTTAGTTCTTACTGCGGGTTAGAACATACTATCGAGCTCAAGATAAGATACTTAAAGTTCTTCAAGTCTTAATAATTTCTAACTGAGAATATATCCGTGCTAAACCACTAATTAATAATTTCTCTCATCCTCAAAACTTAACGAGGCAAGAGAGATATACACGACGAGATAATCAGCGTGCGTATAAGTGCCTATAAGGGGGGGGGGCTGCCGCAAGAATCTCATGCCTCATTGGCGATTTTCAGGGTAGCTGAGAGTTTTGAGATTTTCAATTTTCGGCCAAAAAGCGTGAGATTAATGAGATTTTTCAATGAGCAAATTTTCTTGAAAATCTCAAAAATCTCATCGGCCAGAAACAGGGTAGCTGAGATTTTTGCGGTAGCCCCCCCCCCTATAATAAGTGGCCTAATAGCTCATGGCTTGAGGGTGAAGAAGGAAGGGTGGGGAGAAGTGGAGAGAGAGAGAGGAGAGGAGAGAGGATGAGCGGTAGAGAAGAGAGAGAGAGAGAGAATGAGAGAGAGAGAGAGAGAGACCAGAGAAGAGCAATGAGACAGACGAGAGAATAGGAGAGGAAGAGAGGGCGAAGAGAGAGCGAGAAGAGAAGAAGACACTACACATGGGAACAGTTCGAGAAAAGATAAACACGTGGGCCCAAACTAACTAGGTGTTGATTATGTTTCTGTTAGTCAATGTCCTCTGTTTTTTTTGCTGATCTTTCCTGCTACTATCGTGATGAAATATATGTGCCTAGTCTGAGACGAATACAGCCGAGATCCTTGCTGTACGGCAAGTTAAACAAGGAATTGGAGCTAGAGAGTAGAGGGTTCCGTGCAGTGCAACACCATGACTTTGCAGATGCGTTGAGAGTTTAGTCCATCCCCATTGACTGTTTTTACATTGTCGTTACCAGTGTAATCGGACACAGTTTACAGTTTTGATAACCTTTGATATTGTATTACAGTCGGACCCCGATTTACCGGGATCCTCGGGGGAAGCCATTTTGCTTGCCTAGCTAGACTGTGTTTCGTGCGCCCCGCCCGCGAAACACACTTTACAAATGTAAAGGAGGGTTAGAACATAACAAGGTAAACCACCCCGACCGAGTCCGAATCGTGTTTCGAATCGGTGCATCTTATCGCATGTCCTGCCGCTAATTAGACGGTTCGAAACGACCCGATACGTGATACCATGCCGAATCTGGGCACCCTAAGCGGGGTGAGGAAGTATCAAAGTTTCAAAATAACTTTTTCTCTAAAAATTTACGGGGAGCATCGATCAAAGCATTGACAATCATTCTGTAAAATTTTGCAAAAAAGTTATGAAATTTTTCTAAGGTATACCAGACACGTTCGAATCGTGTTTCGAATCGGTACATCTTATCACGTGTCCTGCCGCTAATTAGAAGGATTGAAACGAACCGATACGTGATCCCCATTAGACCTAGCGAATTGCAAATGCAACCAACCGGCAAAACTTCGAAACTTTTCCAAAAAAGAATCGGGGGGAAAAATCCTCCCGATAAATCGGGGTTCCGGTAAATCGGGGCCCGGTAAATCGGGGTCCGACTGTAGTATCAAACAGCACATAAAATATGAGCTCTTAAATTCTATGGAACCGTTTATTAATCGATTGCCACCTTTTTAATTTCCCGAAATGAGTGAAACTATGGATAACACGACTCGCTGGACATTGGTAATCTACGAAGGCTCATGTGCAACACTAACAATCCTACTCAATTCTATAGTATTGGCAGTCATTATTTCAAAGGTAACTCGTGTTTTCTATACTTAACAAACTATCTGACAGACTAATGTCTCGTATAAGACTGTCATCTCCACACCGGAGACAAGCAGGCTAATGCTTACATATACAGAGAATTGGGAATTAAAAATTAAAATCATATTTCATGCCCAGGTAAAAGTATCAAAGAACCCTGCAGTAGCCACACTCTTCACTGCGTCCCTTTTTGGCCTGATCTATGGTATTGGTTTCCATCTTTTCTATACCATATCCCTGGTCGAGAGGAAGTGGCCTGGTCCCTTTGAATGGTGTGTCACTGCACGGATCCTGAGTTACTACATTGTTTATGGAATCATCTATAGTTCTACACTTGTTAACGTAGAGGTATGCTATTACAGCTATTTAAAATTAGCTTGTTACTTTTTATACGTCACTTAAAATTTGAATTTATTGAAGTAACCAGAAGTAAGTATTTAATTCTAACTAACAAATTCTAATTCTCAGATGGCGTATTTTATCTGCAACCCGCTGTCCTACAACCGGGGAAAGTCGCTAAAATATTTGATTCTGGGCACAATGTTAGTCTGGACAATTCACCTTCCCATCATGATCTGTCATTATTTCACCCTGTTCCCAGAACACACCAAACACATATTGGAACGGTTAAATATAAGTGATTTGTTTGAGAATGCTATCAAAGCGGACATATTCCCCTACCAGCGAAGTGAGGTTGCATTTTATCAGTACTGTAAGCGATACTGGTTATCTGGGTCTGCTGAGGAAACTCTAATAGTGGTGATATTTTTCATCTTCAATTCAACTGCAGTTGGACTCACCGTCGCAGCTTTCGTGGCCATTGCTAGAAAAATATCCGCGACAAGAAGAGTGGCTTCTGGTATTAGAAACGAACGGAACCAATTGAGAAACAGGCGACAAGATCAAATGTTGGCGAAGAGAGGAATTTTAATCACCGTTTTCACACTGTTGCCATGGCTACCAAATCTTTGCATATCAATGTTTGCAGCTCTTGCGACGAGAATCGACTTGCACTGGTATCATTGGGGGTATTCGCATTTCTATAGGAGCAACAAATCAGACTATCAGACTATGACTAACCTAGAAGACATTTCTATATTTCTCTACCACTCCGTCCCATGGATTTACCCGCTGTTGAATCTAGCTGTTGAGGGAAACATACGAAAGGCACTCACGGGCAAAAAGAAGAAATAAGCATTTATTTGTAGAAACTTGATTTGTGTATCAATGAGCATTTATAAACAGCTGATCGGCCAAATTAATGTATAATTAACATGGATTTCGGAGGACGGAGGTCAACCGTCAAGATAATCGGAGATAGATGATCATAATATATATATATATTGTTTTACGCTGTCTCTAGATTCACCAGTTTCAAAGTACGTCAACTATTTCCCTTTCTGTATTCCATTTTGATCATTGTTCCTCAAAACAAAAGATAGATAATAAACAGACAATAGGAGAGTTAGATAGAAGATAGAAATATGGGAATAGAGAGAGCTGGAGTGTTGAGTAGGAAAATAGAGAGCAGTATTAACTCTGACCACCAATAAGTTGTGTGTATGACTAGGATCTAAATGTTAGGTTGCCTTGGTCGAGTGCTCGACCCTCTCTTAGTTCTTACTGCGGGTTAGAACATACTATCGAGCTCAAGATAAGATACTTAAAGTTCTTCAAGTCTTAATAATTTCTAATTGAGAATATATCCGTGCTAAACCACTAATTAATAATTTCTCTCATCCTCAAAACTTAACGAGTCAAGAGAGATATACACGACGAGATAATCAGCGTGCGTATATGTGCCTATTAGGGGGGAGGGGGGCCTGCCGCAAGAATCTCATGCCTCATTGGCGATTTTCAGGGCGTGATTGCTTAGATTGATTGGGCCAAAACGAGATTAATAGATTTTTTCAGAGCAAGTTTGAGATTTTCGTGTATCGCAAAAACGTGAGAGTATGGATTCCAAAATTGGTTGCGCAATGCAATTTTCCAAGCCAAAGAAGAATTCACAAATTCGAGGAAAAAACAGGGTTTTAGACGAGATTCGGAGGCCCCAATTCTGGTTCTAATGCAAAGTGAAAGGAGCGAGAAAAAGAAGTTAAATAGAGAGTAGTAGAGAGATGAAGATGGAGATGAAAGGTAAAAGTTAATACACATGTTGACAGTGAATAAAATACTAGTTTTGGCACTAAATGTGCTGATTATAGTTCAAAATTCATGACCCATATGTACATTGAGATTTTTGCGAGCCTCCCCCCTGAAATATGGCCTAATAGTCTATAGGTCGAATTTGTAATTAAGGAGGGGAGAGGCATTCAAGAGGTCGGCGGCTCAGTATTTGCGATGTGATAATCAGAGATCGAGTTCTGGCAATCTTGAAGACTGAGACGGAGCGTTGAAAAGATAATTTCGAGAGACCTTCGCAGCGCAAACCAAAAAGAATGTAAGACACTAACATGGGACATCCGGAAATATATAGGGAAAGGTTTGTCTGATTGTCCTGAGAATAGACGCTGTTTCGCTATCTTCCATGCTCGTGGCATATTCGCTAGTTGAAAAATTCAACTTATCTGCTGAATACAGCCGAGATCCAGCAGATATGGCAGTAAGTTCAAGGATTGGAAAACTAGATCGCAGATCGTGAGTTGTCAATCCTACTTATTACTTGTTGCAGTGAATGCAGATGGAACGTAAGTTTCATCACACGAGTTTTATGTCTTAATGTGTAATCAAACACATTTAAATTTATAACAATTTTGATACGTGTTGAAACTGTATATGATCGATTCACAACATCCCAAAAATATGAGGTCTAAACTATGGATAAGACCGTGTATTGTAATCGATTGCCAGCTTTAACCGAAATGAGTCGAACCTATGGATGCACATATTCGACTGGACATTGGTAATCTATGAAGGCTCATGTGCAACACTGACAATCCTCCTCAACTCTATAATATTGGCAGTCATTATTTCAAAGGTAACTCGTGTTTTCTATGCTTTAATAACTATCTGACAGACTAATGTCTCGTATAAGACTGTCCTTTCCACACCGGAGACAAGCAGGCTAATGCTTACATATACAGAGAATTGGGAATTGCCCAGGTAAAAGTATCAAAGAACCCTGCAGTAGCCACACTCTTCACTGCGTCCCTTTTTGGCCTGATCTATGGTATTGGTTTCCATCTTTTCTATACCATATCCCTGGTCGAGAGGAAGTGGCCTGGGCCCTTTGAATGGTGTGTCACTGCACGGATCCTGAGTTACTACATAGTTTATGGAATCATCTATAGTTCTACACTTGTTAACGTAGAGGTATGCTATTACGGCTATTTAAAATTAGCTTGTTACTTTTTATACGTCACTTAAAATTTGAATTTATTGAAGTAACCAGAAGTAAGTATTTAATTCTAACTAACAAACCCTAATTCTCAGATGGCGTATTTTATCTGCAACCCGCTGTCCTACAACCGGGGAAAGTCCCTAAAATATTTGATTCTGGGCACAATGTTAGTCTGGACAATTCACCTTCCCATCATGATCTGTCATTATTTCACCCTGTTCCCAGAACACACCAAACACATATTGGAACGGTTAAATATAAGTGATTTGTTTGAGAATGCTATCAAAGCGGACATATTCCCCTACCAGCGAAGTGAGGTTGCATTTTATCAGTACTGTAAGCGATACTGGTTATCTGGGTCTGCTGAGGAAACTCTAATAGTGGTGATATTTTTCATCCTCAATTCAACTGCAGTTGGACTCACCGTCGCAGCTTTCGTGGCCATTGCTAGAAAAATATCCGTGACAAGAAGAGTGGCTTCTGGTATTAGAAACGAACGGAACCAATTGAGAAACAGGCGACAAGATCAAATGTTGGCGAAGAGAGGAATTTTAATCACCGTTTTCACACTGTTGCCATGGCTACCAAATCTTTGTATATCAATGTTTGCAGCTCTTGCGACGAGAATCGACTTGCACTGGTATCATTGGGGGTATTCGCATTTCTATAGGAGCAACAAATCAGACTATCAGACTATGACTATCCTAGAAGACATTTCTATATTTCTCTACCACTCCGTCCCATGGATTTACCCGCTGTTGAATCTAGCTGTTGAGGGAAACATACGAAAGGCACTCACGGGCAAAAAGAAGAAATAAGCATTTATTTGTAGAAACTTGATTTGTGTATCAATGAGCATTTATAAACAGCTGAGTGGCCAAATTAATGTATAATTAACATGGATTTCAAACTATGATCAAACTTGGTTTTGCTCCGTAGTAATAGGTAAATAAAGGAACACAAGACTCACCCTTCTCTGTTTCTCTTCCTCCTTTTTCCGGTCTGCCTCTAACTGATCAACACTGGTAAAGTGACGGCTGTGTCCTTTGAATTTAGGTCGACCTCGTCCGCGTCCCATTATAATATGCTAAAATTAATTATTTGTTAGTTAATTTCGAGATGTTTTCGAAATGAGCCTGGTGAGCCGAGAGGGGAATAAGAGGATTCGAGCTGAAATCATAGGGGAGAAAAAGGTAAAATTCCGGGTTCTGGGCCAATAAACACTAGTTACATTGCAACACGATCTACGACCAAATTGTGGCGTCCACACGACGCCTAATACATTCCAAAAGTGTACAAAATCTCTCAATAATTTAGATCATTGTCTTTCTATATCTCTCCTCCTTGTTTTTACAGACTCAAGTTAACTTTTCCCGGGTGATCGTACCCCTCGGCCACGGGCTTGCCTACATTGTAAACCCGTGGATGACCGTTAGCGAAGATCTCCGCTTTGTTCCCACCCCAGAAGGGTCGTTTGAAACCCGCTGCCTTCAGTTTGCTCTCCTTGATCTCTTCTACCTGTTCCAGCTTCTTGATCTGGAGAAGGTGGGTGTTAGTTGATCACCTCGTCGCACCCCCCCCCCCCCCCGAGCAATTCCTGGTTGTTAGTACAATGTTAGGTCAAAGTAGTGGGGTGTTATAACGATATCTTGATCGGGGAACTTTAGTTTCTAAGAGTGTTTTGTACCAGCAATTTCAGTGTGCAACTATGTAATTAGTTTGCCGTATGGCATCTAATTAAGTTAATTTTAGCTTCATTTCTAAACACCTCACCAGTTTTTTCTCGAAGAGGCACTCCCTGTAGTCGTACCACCAAACCTCACAATTCTCCCTGATGCTATCCACATGGGTGTTCACTGGAGGGGGGAGTTGGAGTGAGTGGGTAATAGTGTTAGAGAATAGTGAGGAGAGAGTAGTGTTAGAGTGTGAGGAAAAGTAGTGTTAGAGATTTAAAGTGCTGCCTGTTTTTTAGTACCAGTTGTAAAATATTTGGGTACGAATTCCACCCTCGCGTGTACACTGTACACTGCACAATAGTGTACACGCGGGAATGGCGAACATCGTACCCCAATTATAACAACCAAGCTTTCCCGCCACAGGAAAGAACAGCTGTTTGAAGACAGTAAAAATATTCCTGGACAGGAAACAATAATCCATTCCCACTGACTAATGTGCAGGAGGTACTGCATGCACATGACGTACTAAAAACTCACATGTACACTTGTAGTATTCATCTCTGAAGGGAAGACATCGAGTCTGTTTAGGAGCGGTGGCACTTGGACCAAAACCACTGAATTTCTCAGCGTCTAACTTCACAGAGTCATTTAATTGCTGCCCCTCGTATGACATATCGCTGAGTTAGTGATTGTGTTAAATTTATTGATGCTCTAATAAGTGTTTTGGAATTAGTTAGATGGAAAAAATAAATACAGTTTTTAGAAAATAAAATAAGTTAAATCAAAAGCACTCAAAGTTCCACAAATCAATGATCAAACGAACAACAGAGTCCGCAGTCTTTATTTAGCACTTCGTGATTCTTCAAATGCTCACCCTCGTTTTGCCCTATCAGGAATAAGTACCTGAGGTTTCTGAGTGGGCAAGACTGCATTCCACAACTGATCATTAACCTTAAAATCAGTCCAGTTAATAAAATACAATTCTTTTCCAATCTGCTGCCGGTGATTAAACCGTGTCATTTGCCCCAAATCCTTCACCGGTACCTCCTTATCAACTCTCCTTCCTGTCATTGTCAGATGAGACAGTGTCACTGTGGTCCCCCCGTCATTTAGCGAGAGTTTCCCAATACTTCTAGCACTGTACCACATCATGCCGACCATTAACAGAGCGGTGAAGTTGGCGAAAAGCAGGGTGGGTGTCACTATCAAGGCATATAGATCGTGATCTAGGAATAATGCCAACAGGACGCTCCCGATAGACGATGTTCCTGACAGAGCCCACATGACAGGAAATCGAGTTCGCATTTTGTTCATAAATTGTGGGTTTACAAGTCCGATAACATTGGTGTCCGCAATGTGTTGACTGAATGGCTGACTTGGAAGGGGACGTTCTTGGGTTGCTGGTTCTGGACGGGCAGAGAGGAATCGTGTTATCGTTGTGCAGCAAAAGGAGCGGTTTCTGGTACATTTTGAAAAAAGGAGGAGCGCCATTCCCTAAAGCAGTCAGAGAAATGTTAAATATTTAGTTTTCTAAATTATCAATTGAGAAGTTGAAAAATTATGTTGAGAGATTTAATTAGAAATTTAAAAATTAAATAAATACATCTAATTTAGCCGCCTTTTCCAGTAGTCGGAAGGATAACATTCCTGTTTTTCCAATTACACTTAGCAGAAACTCCCTCCCAGGGCCCAACTTCAAACTTCCTCCTAGGACCGCCTCGTCCCTGTTTGGAAATGTGATCATATTGCTGGATCTGTCCGAATTGTGCCCAATCCTTCCCGTAGCCCCGTTCTAGTTGAGGCAATCCATTATGGGGTACCATGGCCCTAACCGGACCGAACTTAACCTCCTGTAAAGGATACAACTCGTCCGTATAGATACGGTGGTTATATTCACCACTCATAAAGAGAACCATGTCCAAGTTGTCAGGGGGAAGGACAAAGAATATATCCAGGAATGGGTACGGAACCTTTCCACATTTCTTGGCTTTGCTGGCGGCAAAGTTTCGGAACACTTTGAGGAGAGTTGGAGAATCGATATCGAATGAGCTATCTTCTTCGATAAAAGTTCCATTGGCTTGGAAAGTCTCCACAACTTCGGCACTTAGGATTTTATCTCGGTCACTCCAAAAACAACACACATCGATATCATCATCCCAAGGGATTATACCACCGTGTCTCTTGAGACCGATCATAGAGCCTCCAGTCAGCCAATATGTGATACCAAAATGCTGGAAAATTTGGTGGACACAATCCAGCAGCTCATACAGCTCGTTTGATTGAGTATCTGAGATAAAGTATGATTGCACTTCATCCGCCGATATCATTACCGAAGGAGCATCATGAACATCAATCTCTAGACCATCAAAGAGGCACCCGAGATCACCACTCTCGTCGTCAGAAACGTCCAGGCTCATGGCCCCGGGAGGAAGACCCTAAAAGAGAGTTGAATTCCGTTAACATTCAAGAGATACATTCTACGTTGTCTCCAATAAGGTCATTAAGACATCCAGTGTCGGCTCAAACCTCGCGAGACCAAGAAATTTAAAAAACACGGTAACTTTCCGAAAAATAAAAAACAACAACTCTGCTCAGTTTCAGTTTCACAAAATTTCCGAAAATTTCATCGAGTCTGGGCGCGCGAGTAAAATTCAAGTTGCGTTGCCGCGCGTGTTGATCATTCTTCACTCCGCAAGCTTTCTGAATTTTGATCATCTTCGGACTGATACGCAGAAGAACGCCGTCATGACAACGCCAATTACTGCTACTAACATGCACTTATTGTCCTCGTTCTTTCTGCAATTCTTGTTGTCAACACGGGCGTGTGGTTTTAGTTTGTACTAAAATCATATCCGGTATCTTTTGTAGCCTTTTTATATTTTGTGAAGCCTATTTTTGAATTCCGCAGATTATCGTTTGAACTCCCGACTCTAGGATATTGTTGTTTGAAGAATTGTGGTGTACATCTTTGATTGCACTGTTAACCAGTTTTGATTTTATGCACTTCCAAACTTAAATTTATTGTTTAGTTTTAGTATCAGTATGGCTTCCAAAGTTCTTATGCCCGCTGATCGAGTCATCCGAAAAAAGAAAACTGATGAGGAGGCTGAAGGTTTCACACTCAAAGCTGGAATGAAGAATGTGAAAGTGAGGGGACCACCCAGTGCCATGGCCTTCAAAGAGAGGCCTGCCAAGGCAACCTCGTTCAGGAAATTCTACGAACGAGGAGACTTCCCCATTCAGCTGGAACATGACACAAAGGGAAACAAGATCGCCTGGAAAGTTGAAATTGAGAAGCTTGATTTCCATCACTACCTGCCGCTCTTCTTTGACGGTCTTTGTGAAACAGTCCACCCATATGAGTTCTTCTCCCGACAAGGAGTCCATGACATGCTGGAGCACGGTTCCCACAAGGTTCTTCCCGTCATCCCTCAGCTGATCATCCCCATCAAGAATGCCCTGAACACAAGGAAAAGGTCCAGTGTGTGCACCACCCTCAAGATCCTCCAGCACCTTGTAGTGTCAGCCAACTGCATCGGAGAGGCCCTCGTTCCCTACTACAGGCAAATCCTTCCCATCCTGAACATCTTCAAGAACCACAACATCAACAAGGGCGACGGAATTGACTACAGCCAACAGAGGAGGGAAAACATCGGTGATCTGATTCAGGAGACCTTGGAGGCGTTCGAGACTCACGGAGGTCCTGATGCGTTTATTAACATCAAATATATGGTGCCCACTTACGAGTCCTGTGTCAACAACTGATTCTCTCGCTGTCTAGATCGGAGAGAGAGTAAACCAATAGGTGTCGCGTGAGACTGGAGCTTGCGATGCCTGGTTTTGATCCCCTCCCCCACCCATCATACCCCTCCCTTTTTCAATTTATTTTCAAATAGAGAGAGGTATGAGATATTGAGTTGTTATATATTGGGACAGAGAGACAATAGATTGTCAGTGATGCATTGTAAATAGGCACGCGTGATAGGGTAAGATATATTAAACGTTAAAATTTGATCTTTTATAAGTGTTTACTATTTCTTGTAGACGGTCTACAACTTATACCCACTCCCCTTTTTTGTGTCACTTATGTGATGTGTTTTTCGTACAAGCTATCAATGTTAGGTGCGTGTGTAAATATGTTGGCGTATAATAAATTATTTAGGGTTTGTTTTCTCAAAAACCCTGTTCAGAAAATGAACTAATACCACTACTACAGCCTCCAACTCACAAAGAAAATCGTATCATAATGCTGCCATGGCAACCAGAGTGTGGTCCTACTATTGCACGTTTCAAGTTACAGAGAGACACGATTTTATATCCCCCATATAATGAGAGAGAATATGTTGTGTCGAGAGAGAGAGGATATCAACTGTGTGAAAGATCTGTGCATGTGTTCGATCCATCATTAACAACAGAGATTTTATGACACACAGAAGATGATTCGTCGTTTATTTTACCCCCATCCCCCCCCCCCCTCACTTGAACTCCCTAGTCCAAACCAAATCATAACTCAACCTCCCTCTCCCCAACTTGAAATCCCTAGTCCAAACCAAATCATAACTCAACCTCCCTCTCTCTACATAGGCGGGGCATGTAAGATGGCGATAGCGATAGCAAACCTTCGTCATGTGTTCGGCCTCAAGGGCGACGTCGCCAACAACGTCGCCTTCCAGGATGAGCAGAGTATCATCTACCCTTCGGGATCTAACTGTGTCCTGTACAACATCGAGACAAAGATACAGAAGTTCATCTCGAACAATGATAAGAGCGGTGGTATGACCGCCATGGCGTTGACGCCCAACAAACGATATATTGCGGTTGCCGAGAAGGGCGAAAAGGCGACCATTACCATTTACGATTTACAAACGTTGAGGAAGAAGAAAGTTTTAACGACCACAGATGTCCAGTCGCAGCAGTATGTGAGTTTGGCATTTTCCCCGGACTCCAAGTATCTAGTGTCTCAAGGAGCCCGGCCTGACTGGACCCTTCTGTACTGGGCCTGGGAGAAATCAAAGGCCATGGCATCCATCAGAACATCAACCAATGTCAGCAATGAAGTCTACCAGGTGAATAACCGTCAAATACGCCCACCCACTTCTGACTAACTGCTTTTTCTGACTTTTGACTAACTGCTGACTTTTGACTAAGTAACTGCTTTTTTACTCTGCGATAATTTTCTAAAACTCATCCATCTAACCCCAATCCCCCATTACCAGGTGTCATTCAACCCCAACGACAATGCCCAGTTTTGTGTTGTGGGAAATGGCGTTTTCAAGACCTACAAGTACCACGAGGGAACACTCAAAGCCAATCCCATCCAAAAGATTGAGCCCCAGAACTTCCTATGCCACACGTGGCTCTCCGAGGATCGGATTGTGGTTGGTACCGATACCGGGAGGATGCTCCTCTTTGAGGGTCAGGAGTACAAGAGGGACTTCAATGTTGCAGGACCCACAACCGCTGACAGTACCACTCGTGAGAGGTTGGTGTAATTTTTGGGCAATAACAATAATATAATCGGCTCTTATATTTTTTCCCTATTTTCCTTCACATCTGTTTTACTTTTATTGCGAAACTGTAGGTAGACAATGGACTATATTCACTTATATCATCATCCCTTTTTTAGGGTGAACACAGCAGCGGGACAGAGTGATTCCAGCGAGAACAAGATTCAGCTCCCAGTTCTAGCCCTGACAAAATACTCCAAGGGCTTCCTGTGTAGTGCAGGGAAATGGCGTGGTCTACATGTACGAGAGAACAGATGAGCGGGAGTTGTACAAGAAGGCCCGTGAAATCCGTGTCCCATTCTCCACCGATTCCGCTCAGAGCACCGCAAACATGAAGGTAGGTAGCGAGGGAGTTGGATTGTACGTGTGTCACGTTGACAGGTTTAGTAAAATTAGCTCTGTAATGAATTTGGTAGGGGGAGGGTGCGTGTAAGAAGAAGCGAAAACTCAGTAGGTATGTCAAAATCTGAGAAGGGCGATTTATTACAACCTGATCCTCCGATCATGATAAAAAAGGGAATTCTGTAAGATGGTTTGGTTCCCTACTTGGTTACTAGTTAACATATTTTCCATCCAGGGCGGTCTCCATGAGATAATGCACATGACGATCAGTCCCTCGGAGGAGACGATCATTGCCTAGCACCCGGAACAACCAGCTCTATACGATTGGCCTAACCGGGGCTGAGATTTCCAAGGGAGAGCACTCTCTGTTCGAGGCCCTCTCTCAGCCCTTCCATTATGACCAAATTACTGGACTGGACGTGTGTACCAGGAAACCCCTCGTGGCCACATGCTCGCTTGACCGAACTGTCCGGATCTGGAATTATGATAACAAGTAGGTTTTCTGTCTGTCTGTCTGTCTGTCTGTCTGTCTGTCTGTCTGTCTGTCTGTCTGTCTGTCTGTCTGTCTGTCTGTCTGTCTGTCTGTCTGTCTGTCTTTCTGTCTGTCTTTCTGTCTGTCTGTCTGTCTGTCTGTCTGTCTGTCTGTCTGTCTGTCTGTCTGTCTGTCTGTCTGTCTGTCTGTTAAGAATACAACTTTATGCGTGCCCACTTTTCTCCAAGTTTCTACCTGCCACTTTGTTACCACACGCTGTATTTATCTGGCCTCCCGAAACCCTCACTTTCCCTGGCGCATAATTACCCCGGCCACCGGTCGCCAACTTTCCAACCACTTCCTAATTGCCTTGCAACGCTCTACCGGCAACAAATGCATTGTGTGTGAGGTGGCCTAATAATACAACATGTTTGAAACACAGGCTGAACGTAATGTTTCGAACTTCACCTCTCCAAATATCCCTGATAATATAATAACCTCCCCGACATATACCATCCTATTTTCAGTTCGTTGGACCTGACCAAAGAATTCCAAGAGGAAGCATTCAGTGTCGCCCTACATCCGTCTGGCCTGTACGTGCTGGTTGGGTTCAGTGACAAGCTCCGGTTGATGAACATTCTGATTGATGATATCCAACCCTTCAAGGAGTTCACAATCCGAGGGTGCAGAGAGGTGAGTCACCGAGAGACATACATAGTAGAACATAGTAGACATGATCATGTATCATCCAGCTGATATCATAGACATCGATGCAAGGTGTAGAGACTCAGATTAAAGATACGCATTATTTTTAGGTTAACTGAAAAGACTAAAAAGGAACAAAATATACAAACAAGCATATTTCACACACTTCGCAAACCCCGGAATTGTCTTTCCGCTTCTGTCTATCTCTCGCATCTCTCGCAGAAAGGCTATCAAATATGAAAAAAATACACACATTTATTTGATTGAGTAAAGAGTCAGAGACTGGTCTAAATTGTCTAGCCGTGTGGTAAGCTCCTTGAGCAGTTTCCGGTCAATGTATTTCTCGAGTTTATCAAACTTTTTGCTCAACGCCTCGACCGTCTCCTCGATCACTGTTACCTTGTCCCTATCACAAACAGGATCGAAGGTCACAATTTGAGGGGAATATTTAGCTTTGATCGTGTCGTTATAGTCCGCAAGTTTCTTCAGCGGCAGAGTCCTTTCAAACTCCATAATGAACCGTGCCCGTTCGATCCTGGCATACAACTCTGCAGTTTCGAATATCCTGGTGTAGCTGTCCGCCATCAGTGCAATCAGCAGGTTGAGAACAATAACAGAGGATACAATGATCCATCCCATAGACAGTAGCATCCACCAAAGGTCTACAGGGGTGCTATTCTTGCCATGGTCAAAGTCATAGTCGATCAGGACCATTCGGAGAACCATGAACATGGCATTCAGCCAACCGTCCTGCCGGTAGGATGTCTTCAGGAAGACACAAAACGCAGGAATATACAGTGCCACAAACATGGTAAAAATCGTGCTCAGATCTTTTCCGCAGTATCGCATGTACACGACAAAAGGTCCGACGTTTTTGGTGATTTGAAGTTTGAAGAAGCCCGACACCCACACTAACATAATCGAGATCGCACCATAAATATCGACCCATGTCACGAAACCGTGTTCCCCAATCCTCGGTCTCTGTTCCTCATCGATTGAGACGAAGTTATTTGGATCAGATTTCATGTTTCCAACCAGCGAGCAGATGAAGTTTAGGATCAGATAGACAAGGAGCATGTTATCAACCATAAAATCTAGAAGTACAGCCGGTGAAGATTTGACATCATCCCACATTGTTATGGGTGTGGCACCGTACTTTCGTCTCAGGAATATCTCCAACGGTTTTCCTTTGAAGTGAAGGTGCTCCAACTCCTTTTGGTAGGTCGTATCGAACAATTCATTGAGGTATGTCGTGTAGGAGTACCGTTGTTTTAGGAGACTGAAGTTTTGTCGAGACCTCCACGCGTAGGCAAGGATTGAGAGAATGAGCATGATTATATAGAAACCATCGTATAGTCCGAAATGAAAATCATCGCGGAGAAAATCGCTATGAGGCATAACATAGAGGATACTCCAAATGCTCATGTAAACACCAACAGCGCACAATTTCATGTTTGCTACCTTTCTGGCGTACAGCTCCCACTTAGCGGCGGTTAGCCGTTCAAACATAGGATGCTCGATGAGACCCATGTTAGCCAACCAAATCATGTAATGGTAGAAGGAAGTGTTAGTGTCATTAGAATTCCCCAGCATGGATTCCAGTTTGTAGTATCGCTCTCCCTGATAAATATCCTCGCTAACCATCTGGTTGAAGACCTCTCGAGTAATGGTTGGCATGGTATAAGCGATTCTCATGGCCCCCATTACCCCCAAATTGTCCTCGATACACGGGTTAGCTCCCTCTTCCAACAGAAGAGCTGAGATCTCAGAGTGGGAGTAGTAGGACGCAATGACAATCGGTGTGAACCCCTGATCATCAGGAACGTCAATGTCGCCTGGGGAGTACTCCAAGATCTTCTTGAGGCAGTCGAATGATCCATACTGGGCTGCGAGATGAACTGCCTGTCTGCCCAGATATCTGGATCTATGAGACAAGTTTGCCTTGTTCTTGATTAGAACCTCGAGACCACTAACATTGTTGGCTATCACTGCATAGAATAGAGGCGTGTACCCAAAAGTGTCCTCATCGGCAATTTCGTACCCCTGATCAATCATGTTTTCCAGTGTGTTAGGGTTGCAATACTGAACCGCCAGGTGGACAATTGTTTGTCCGAGATCATCCCGCTCCGTCGGATCTACAATATCAAGAATGTTCTGCAGTCTGCTCTCGTCATACCGGATGATCTGGTACTGGGCCATGCACATCCCAATATTCTGGTCCGCAGCACACGCATCCAAATACCGGAACGCCGCGTGAGGATCCTCTTCATCTTCCGATACGTGCCACGGAATTTCAGTTATGGGTTGTCGCTGGGTGTCCATTTCAGTGAAAATGTCCCCGAAGATCTGGAATGCATTCCCGAGGGCTGTCTTACCTGCCTTTTCCTTCATCCCGGTCAGGGCATTCCGCATTCTCCGCCACACGATCAGTCTGACGTCATCCATAGTATCGACACTTTCCTCTATCTGATCCTGGACTTTCAGACAAAGGAAATCAAACTTGTTCCGAATAATTCCCTCGAGAGTACTGGTATCTCGCACCGGGAGACGTGCCTTGAACCGCTCCTTCTTTCCTCTTTTCAAGATGAACTCCTCATTTTGTTCAATGATAATCCTCAGTCGATCAGCCGGACTATATCTATAGATGGAGTTCTCTGTGTCATTTGGAACTTTATACGAATGATCCGAACTGGATGAACTGCTAAGACTGGCAGTCTCTATGTCCAGATCCGGGTTGAGCTGGTTAAAGCGATCCCGTTTTTTAATCACATCAACCGCCTCATCCAAGAAGTTATTAATCATCCTATCCACTCGGTCCTTCTGCCGCTTCATCAGAGTAGGTCCGGGAGGTTCAGGTGTCGGTTTCTTCTCCTCCTTCTTCTCCTCTTCAGCAGGCGGCTTCTCCATATCTGTGGGCTTCAACGGAGGAAATACACCAGAAGACGACGAACTAGCAGTGGAAGCAGCAGACTGTGGTTTTGGTTTTTTCTTCGGGTCACTTGGCTTGCGAGAACCGCGTCTCCTGGGTAGCTGCAAAGGCGGAAGTGGCGGCGGTTCCTCGTCTCCACCGTTCATGGCTGAAGCAGTGCAGCGTGTAGTAACGCTGTACCGAAGACCTAAAAGTACGGTATATGCATGGTTAAGCTAATAACTGTGAATATAGGAATTGAAACATAGGTGTCAAATGTAAGTTCACTCTGTCAAATGAAATGGCTCTAATATCTAGGTTTGCAGATTACTGGTAAGGCGGAAATTTCATACAACGTCATTCCTAAATAGGTAAACAATGGAATGAATCAGGCTTGTGTGTGAAATAAGAATCGTCCTATAAACGGAAGGAAACCTCAAAAATGTAGGAAGAGGGAGAGACGTAGGAAAATGTAGTGACATTTACAGGCAAGTTTCCACACACAAATAATAAGTCGTCAGACGTAAAAAAGGAAAAAAGGCAGTAGAAAAGTTTTTATAATTGACGGAACTACACGTTACTGGGTGCTACCGGCGTGAGAGAGACAGCCATTGAAAATGAGGGACAGAGAGAGAAAGGTAGCCTCAATATAATAGCGAACGAATGTTTCCCATAGAAAGCAAAACAGGCGAAATAACCCTAGAACTTGCACCAAAGTGCTCCAGCTAATTAGATTTCCAGTTTCCACTTAATTGACTGCTAGAAATACAGCAATTACTGTACGGTGCACGTTT
The DNA here is from genome assembly GCA_020137815.1 of Hormiphora californensis. Classification (NCBI taxonomy): domain Eukaryota; kingdom Metazoa; phylum Ctenophora; class Tentaculata; order Cydippida; family Pleurobrachiidae; genus Hormiphora; species Hormiphora californensis. The sequence continues at coordinate 4,767,040 of CM035355.1, read as the reverse complement.
TGCAGCTTTGCGTGAGGGCATCGCTGCCTGCAGTCTGCACTTGCACCTAACAATAACCGCACGTGAGCCTAAGAACATATGCATATTGGACTTAATTCCTTAGAATATTCCCTGATATTCAATTAACCAATTTTCATCCTTTCAGTGTCAATTCAGCAACGGAGGACACTTATTCGCGGCGGTACACGGAAACGTTATTCAACTCTATGCTACGTATACTTTTGAGAATGTTGGCAACCTCAAGGGCCACAACGGCAAAGTCCGGAGCATCATTTGGTCTCAGGATGATAGTAAAATCATATCCTGTGGTGTGGACGGTGCCGTCTACGAGTGGAGTGTGTATACCAGCAAGAGGGAGGGAGAGAGCGTTCTGAAAACGTGCTCCTACACCTGTGCCGCTGTCTCACCCGACGGGTCCACCACCTTTGCCGTTGGCTCTGATAAGACCCTGAAGGAGATATCTGATTCCCAGATCCAGAAGGAGGTCCCTGCAGCGGATTCTGTGCTCACCCAAGTTGCCATTTCCCGGTCAGGCAGGATGTTGTTTGTGGGTACGGCTCAGGGTTCCATACGGGCCATGAAGTTCCCTTTGACTGTTCCTGGCGATTGGGTGGAACACCATTGCCACGCTTCTTCGATCACCAAAATGAGGATCTCGTATGATGACAGTTATCTCTTTTCGGTCGGAGAGGATGCTTGTCTGTACACCTTCAAGATTATGGACAAGGAGGGTCGAGGGCTGAAGGCTAAGGACATAACCTATGCCGAGGAGATCCTGATTTCTAAATCAGATCTCCAGGAGAAGGATACTGCGATGAAGGAGCTGAAGGCGAGGGTGAGCGAGTTGAATATGGAGAATGAGTATCAACTGAGGCTCAAGGACATGAACCACCATGAGAAGACGAAGGAGTTGACAGAGAAATTCATCCAAGAAATGGAGTCGCTGAAAACTAAAAACCAGGTACGTTCACAAATCACAATTGGCAACCAATTAAGGACATGTTAGAATATTCGAAAGCTATTGTTTTCTCGGAAAGTGGAAACGTTTTTCTACGGGGAAAATACCGTGAAAAATACCGTGAAAATGGACAGTTGCCAATTATCAAACGCGTTTTACGTATAATGAGTTAGACAGATGGAGATGTTCAGAGGGGAAGGGCCGAGGGAGGTAAACGCAATTAACGCCAATTTATATCTGATCAGGTGCTGAAAACAGACAAGGACAAGGAGGAAGCGAAACATGAAGAAGAACGCCAGGAACTGTTCGAGAAACACCATCAGGAGTTACAAGATTTAGAGTCCGCTAACAATCAGAAACTAATGGCTGAATACGAGAAATACCAGGAACTTCAGGCAAAGAGTCAGCGCATGCAGGAAGAATACGAGCGGCAACTGGTTGCCAAGTCCGAGTCCCACAAGCAGGCCTTGAGAGAGCAAACGGAGCAGTACGAGTCGAAACTCCACGAGAAGATCGGACAGTTGGAGGCGTCACATGACGAGATGAGGCAAATGATGCGAATCCACGAGGAGACAAAGAAACAGATTGAGGAGGATGGAGACAGGGAGATTTTGGACATCAAGAACATGTACGAGAGGAGGTTACGGGAGGAGAAGGAGGGCAATATGAGGTTGACAGGTGAAACGGGCATCATGAAAAAGAAGTTCAAGTCTCAGGAACAAGAAATTGAGGCCCTGAAATCGGATATTAACAACTTGAATACCGAGAAGAACAAACTGAACAGTGTGATCAAGTCTCTAGAGAAGGACATTATGGGGCTAAAGAAGGAAATCCAGGAGCGAGATGAAACCATCCAAGACAAGGAGAAACGAATTTATGATCTGAAGAAGAAGAACCAGGAACTGGAGAAATTCAAGTTTGTCCTTGACTACAAGATCCGCGAGCTGAAGAAACAGATCGAGCCGAGAGAGAACGATATCAAGGCAATGAAGGACCAGATCCAGGAGATGGATACCGAACTGGAGCGGTACAACAAGAACAATACTGCCCTGGATCTCAAGATTGAGGAATCCAAGCAGAAGTTGAAGGCAAATAAGGACGAAATGGCCCTTCAACGACAGAATGTTCAAGATATGGAGGCGGAGTTGAAACGATTCAGGACGGATCTGAGCAACTGTGTTCAGTACATTCAGGATCCGGCACAGTTGAAGAAATCAATCGTCGCACTGAATACCAAATACGTCCAAAATGAACAGGTAAAATATACCTATGTTTTCATATATTTCCCACTGCTTGTGTGTATTTGTGTGCTTGAATAGGTTCTCAAATTTCTGTTTCTCTCACAGAGTGTCGAGTCAGCTGGTATGGACGTTGACATCCAGAAGGAGTATGCTCGGCAGAGGGATCACTTGGAGCGAAGTGTCGCATCCTTCCGTAAGAAACTTACTAAAGATGCTACAATTCACCGAGCTGACAACGTCCGAATTATGCAGGTTTGTCTCAATCCTTCAATTTGTCTTCAATTTATACCTTCCTCTCTCTCTCTCTCAAATCTGTTTTTGCTTTTAATGCTTCGTCGTCACCGACCCCTGGCTTGTTTTTTAGGAGAACGTGTCGCTGATCAAGGAGATTAATGACCTTCGAAGAGAGCTCAAGATCGCCAGGACGCAGGTGCGTGTATTGTCTGTGTGAGCGAGAGCTGTTGTGTGGTCTTGAGCTGCTGCTGAGTTGTGTTGCGTGCCACGCGCACTCTTAAACAACTAGCAGACATGCGACTTGTGAGAGTAGAAAGTACGTTAGTTTCGCGCGTCTCTATGGAGACGTAAATGAAGCAAACACACTCGCTGATTTTATCGAGCTAAAACTGACACACATCGTACAGATATCTTCCCTCAAATACGCCCTTAATTTGGATCAAAACAAGAAGGTTTGAATGTGTAACATGACAAAGTGACAACATGTAACAAGTTGTTCAACAAGTGCCTGTGATCTGTATTGTGTATCACTTTTAACGCCCCTTTTTGTCGCATGAAGTGACGTCACTTGAGAACCAAACCTCGCCCGCACCTTTCTGACAGCCCCCATTTCAGGTGCACGATCTAGAGGCCAATAGCAACGTTCTAAAGAAGGGTGCCCCGCTCCCAGGACCCTTATTATCGACAGAGGAAGTGGACACGACAAAGAAGATTGTAGAGATCCAGAAAATTGAAATCAAAAAGCTCCGAGACGAGCTCAGACAGACTCTTAATAGGCCACTTTCGAATGGACAACGGCTACCACCGATGGAAAGCATAGAAGCCCAATAAACACTTGTACTTATATATAATTGAGCTAACTGAAAATCAATGTAAATAAGAGAGTCATCGGGTCAGAGAGGTTTTATATATGTTTTATTGCGCCGTTTTTGCAGTGGATGATTGTTGATGTACTAAACCACGCATTGGAGCGAAGACAGAGTTCCTTTAGCTAACTCAAAGCGATTGTAAACTGTGTGAGAATTGCTTGTCAAAGAGCTAAAAAAATAATTATGGGTCCCGGTTGTTAACAAGGTCCCGGCGGGTTACCGGTCAAAAGCAGAACGACAGGAAAATGTTTTTGTCTGCCGAAACAATTATCAGTCTCCGTTACCACGTCCCGACACCCCATTCCGGAAAACAAAATGATATCACCATTTTGCAGAGCATGGTAAACCAGATTAATAAAACTGTTGACAACAAAATTTACAGCACGAAATATCAATCACCTTTTCTTTTCCTATCACGTTCTCTTTCTAATTGTGTCATATCTCGTCGCTTTTCGTTGCCACGGTCAAAGCTTGTTTATTATCTTGTTTACTGGCAAACGATGCACTAACAATAGTGCTCTCACGTAATATACCGGTACATAGTTTCTCTTTCTATCTCTCTATCTTTCTCTCTCTCTCTCTATCTCTCTCTCTCTCGCACTCTCTCTTTCTCTCTAAATTTCATAAATATGTATTATTGTATTGATCAGATTAGCTCAACGTCGACAGTTTCTATAGGTTATGTTATAGTGTCCAATAGGTCCACCGGTTGATTTGGGTTAGCGAAGAGAGCTTTCCGTCGTTTTTCCGTCGAGCCCTGAAATAGCAGTGAAGTGAGTTGCCAGAAACAAAGTTTGAAAATATCTCCTCCGGACAACCAATAAGGTCACAGTAAAGTTTCTCTAAATAGCACTTTCTCCCTTCCAAACTCACCGGTGGTAAAGACTTGATAGAAGGGCTCGTTATCGTCTTGTTCTCTGTTCCCTGGTTCTCTTTGTCCTCTTCTTCTCCCTGTGAGTGCTGACTACTCTGGTCTTCAGGGGGTAGGAAGAGGGCCATTTTGGAGAGATATGACGTCAGGCTCTTCTTTGTACTCACAGTATCAACCTGAGAGAAAGAGAGAGAAAGTAAGAGAGAGAGAGAGAGAAAAAGAGATAATGATCTAGTAGCGTTGCCATGACAGCCGGATCATTAATACCAACAAAAGATAATCATCCTCCCATTACCTCCCAAACACCCTCATTACCTCGTCTATAGCCTGTTGAACGAGAGATCGGACTAGTTTTAGATTGGCCGCGTCACCGTGGAGAATATCAAAGAGGGGCAGAATCTTCACCAGAGCTCTCCCATACTTGGAACTCGGCCGGAGGATAAGTTCATTGCACGCCGTGATGGAGAGTTGCTCGTGGTGCCGACCTGTGGTAGAGGAGGATGTGTTAGTACTCTCGATTTAAAAACAGAGAGAGAGAGGGCGGTGTTGCACAAAAAATGAAAATATCATGGGCGCGGTTGATCAAAAAGAATGCAGCAGTAGGTTGCATGTCTAAATGTCAACAAAAAGTGGAGGGAAAGTGGGTAATGCTACTATGTCTGCAGTATTATATCTCCAAATGTATCCTTCAGTAAAAAAGTAGTCCTTACCAGGAAGTAGAGAAAGAAGTAGCTCCGCAAGGTTAACTGGATTTATCTCCTGGAGAGGCGAGGTAGAGGGGGCATCGCACACCGTTTGAAGGGTCGGGAAAAATGCTTGTTCCACCATTTCAAGCATCTCACTGGGAAATATTGGATTTTAACCGTGATTCAATCACTGATTGATTTACTGACTTAAATCTTCCCGGCCCATTGGTTATGAACTTGAATTATTAGTTGTCACCTACACATTCTTGGGTCCAAGGCGGCTGAAGAACATGCCCACTGAGTGTCTCAAGACATCCCCCTCAGTAGCGGGACTCCACCAGAGAAGCATCAGTCGGGAGAAGAGCTGAGGATCTAGTAGTCTGCCATTGTAGATCAGTTTAGCTACACCCTCAGCTGCCACACTTCGGAGAACCTCGTCGTCCAAGAACTCCTTGAATTTAGCAATAATCCGGTCGGAAAATGTCTCTTCCTGGGGAAAGGAGGGTTTAATTTGGGAGGAAGTTTGGTGTCTACTGCCATGGCATAGCCTTCCTCAATTGAAATACCGCAAACAGATAGTAATTTGATAAGTGATAACTACTATACCTCATCGCTTGATAGTCCCCCAATAGGGTTTTCAATATCAGCATCCCCCTTTAGTCTAGTGGCTTCTAGTTTTGAAGAAAGTGCACTTTCATCATCTAGAGCTGTCGAGTCCTTGCTTGCTTCTGCCTCCTGAGGAGATATGTTTGGTGTTTGTGAACTTTCGCTCACGCACAGACCAAAAACGAGCAGTTTAGTAAACACACTGCTTGTTACTGTTTACTGAATTAATAAGTGACCAACCCACTGTGTGTTCACTGTTCACAAAGTCTGACCCACTCCTGATAAATCTGATCGGTGCCGACCCGATATGAATCAAACCGAAGTTTGGCGCCGCCAGACAGCTTAATTTCGGATGGGTACCTTCTTTTTATTTTGTTCATCTTCAGCGAAAGTATCAATGCCAAACACGAGGAACAGGTCGAAAATAACTTTGAGGGAGGTTTCCAAGATTTCAGCGAAATTGTCCACCATGACAACCTGAAATTTAAATATTTGAGATTTGGAAGATTTGAGATTTAGGGTTCAGGGGGTAGGGGAGAAATGGTGGGTCATCTAGAATCTAGATGTTGATTACGAAATAACCCCTCTAAGGGTCGCGACCTTCGCGCGCTGGCAAGGGAAGGGTAACTTCGTAACCAAGATGTTGGTGAGGGAGGATATTTAGTTGTGGGAGATACGGCCACGAAAATAGGAGAGTGAGAGAGATAGAGAGAGAGAGAGAGAGAGAGAGAGAGAGAGAGAGAGAGAGAGAGAGAGAGAGAGAGAGAGAGAGAGAGAGAGAGAGAGAGGAGTGGAAACATTTAAAACGAGACGACTTGCAGCAAGCTTACTCGCATGCATGTACTGTGTGAGAAAAAAAAACATGCTCCAAGATCCGAGCGTGCACCACTGCAGAAAGAGTTGTGGAACTGTAGTAGTATGAACAAACAAGGATATCATCGACATCATCACGTCAAGTGGAACTTGAATGGTTCATTAGGGCCCGGAAGGCGCTTAATTTAAAACTTGTAGAGGTCCACAGTATCATTACAAGTGGAATTCTACTCGTGGTAGTAAAACCAGCACAAATAAAACCAGTAACTGTAAAAAAAGAGACAACAACTTCATACCTGTAAAAAGAAAACAAGATATTTCTTGGCGAGTGTCTTGCTCAGGATACAGCTCAGTCCCAGGGCCTTGACGGAGAGATGACGGACTATCTCGTTATGGGATACAACACCTGACATAACCTGAAAATAGGGCAGGGGTATTTAAGAGTGAATAGTATGTAGTGTTTTTAGTTGGTATCGAAGACACCTCACACACTCTTCGCGCGCGCTGGCAAGGGGTAACTTCGTAACCAATGTTTTTAGAAGGGCAAAATCATTGTAAAGTCGGATTTTTTGAAGTTGTCACCCCCCTCTTCGTGCGCGGAATGTTTTTGCGCGTCACATCACATGTTAAGGGTACGCTAACCAAAAATTTTTTTAGAGTGCAGGGAAATCTCTCACCGTAGGGTTGTAGGCCATGCCAAGGAGACCTCAAATATGCAATTTGAGCTCTCAAGTCGAATTCATATTTTTGCTACAGCTGTTTAAAAAATGTCCTGTAAATACGTTTTTGGCATCTCAAAAATACATTTGTAAAGATAGGATCATAAAAATTTGTGGATTTGAAGAGGACATGAAGGTGAATAACCACAAAAAATTTTTTTGCAATCCGAGCTGATTTCCGGTCCTGAGATGGATTTCTTTTTTTCCACTTTAACGCCCTATTTGGCAAAGTTCCGAAAACATGTGAAAGCTGTAAATTGGTGAAAAGTTGCGTCTAACGATTATCTAAGTGGCCATAAATTTTGGACGTGTCCTTATTTGAGATAAGCTGTACAGAGTTTTTTTTGTGAAAGCCGTCATTTCAGAAATAAATAAATTCCCTGTATCTCAAAAACGGCTGATCGTAGAGACCTGAGACTATGCTTAAACGATTCAGAAGGTCCGATTTTGGGGGGGTCGTCTGATAGACATTTTGCTCCTACTTCAACCGTTTTTGCTGTAATTGCGAAAAACAAATTCTATGAAAAGGGCAAAAGCTAAACTCCAATATCCTGTAATTAGGGAATTTTAGCTAAGAAAGGACCGAAACTATGGAAAAGTGTGTAACAAGCTAATTCCTTCACTATTTGGTCCATTTGGGTCCCTATAATCACCAAAAACAAAATCACAAAAAATCCACGATGGCGAAGATGAATTTTTGTTTTTCGCAATTACAGCAAAAACGGTTGAAGTAGGAGCAAAATGTCTCTCAGAAGACCCCCCCAAAATCGGACCTTCTGAATCGTTTAAGCATAGTCTCAGGTCTCTACGATCAGCCGTTTTTGAGATACAGGGAATTTATTTATTTCTGAAATGACGGCTTTCACAAAAAAAACTCTGTACAGCTTGTCTCAAATAAGGACACGCCCAAAATTTATGGCCACTTAGATAATCGTTAGACGCAACTTTTCATCAATTTACAGCTTTCACATGTTTTCGGAACTTTGCCAAATAGGGCGTTAAAGTGGAAAAAAAGAAATCCATCTCAGGACCGGAAATCAGCTCGGATTGCAAAAAAAATTTTTGTGGTTATTCACCTTCATGTCCTCTTCAAATCCCCAAACTTTCATGCTCCTATCTTTAAAAAAATATTTTTGAGATGCCAAAAACGTATTTACATGACATTTTTTAAACAGCTGTAGCAAAAATATGAATTCGACTTAAGGGCTAAAATTGCATATTTGAGGTCTCCTTGGTATGGCCTACAACCCTACGGTGAGAGATTTCCCTGCACTCGAAAAAATTTTTTGGTTAGCGTACCCTTAACGTGTGGTGTGTGCGTTTAAATTCATAAATTTCACATGCGCGGTCATTTTGGGGTGACAACTTCAAAAAATCCGACTTTATTCGATTTTGTATAATGTTCTGAAATCTAACCCAGCAAGGCAAATAATAAATATTCCATACAATGCAATGGGTTAGAGTAGAAAGTCAAAGTTGAACACCCCCCCCCCCCCAATGAACTATCTGCTACCTACCACATTCTCCAGAAGACCAGTTAGTGTAGGTTCGAACGCCACATCACATTTCACCCACTGCACCAGACCAGTCACCATTGTCAGACATCGAATCATGGTCACAGGATCACTCTTCTCGCAGGAATCTAACTCATTGAGATTGAACTGAGTTGCTCCTTCCAGAGGGTTTCGGATGTCGTTAATTATTTCTGCGACTGTTCGAATTCGTGTTCCTTCGTCTGTTTCAGCTAGGCAGTACAGCTCTACAAGTCGTTCAATTGACTGAAAATAGGGGACATGGATTAGTCAGGGGAGCTTGAACTGTTCGCCCCGTGAGGACAGTACGAACTGATCAAAGGGGAGGAAGTCAGTTTAGTATCTGTAGAACATTTAGAAGAAGTTTTTCATGCAATTGCAATGAACCAAGAAGTGAGTCTCAAAGTAGCCCCTTAATTTGGGGCTCTGTGAGTCACATTGTGACGATCAAGAGTATAAACCAGCAAATCAGGAGGCACTCTGAGTATAACCAGCTATTCTAAATAATGCCCTTATCGAATCCTGTAATGCAGAGCGCCTAGAAATTGAGAAGAGATACTTCTTTCCGGGTAGCAACATCTGAAGTTGGAATTCGTGGCGTTTTTGGCGGCAGCTTAGAACAGGAGAAAGAGTGGGAGTGCCGCGCATTGCGCGAAGGGCCTTTAAAATAATTCGTTCGGCGACCGCGCGCCAATATCCATTCAAAATGGGACAGTGTACGGGGCCACTTTTCCACACCCTCTATGAGATACACAGATACACATATACAAAAGAGGCTCATATTTCTGTAACACCCGGTACCTGAATTGTAATCTCTGCCTCAGTGATGATAAACTTTGTAACTCCTATCAACTTCTTCCTCCCTGCCTCATCCGACATATCAGCCAGTTTCGCCATTTTGATCAGCTCTTGGATTATGTAGGAGGCTTGGTAGTGTGCGTCATAATCTTCGCTAGATATCTTACTTGCTTCCACGACGTAGCTGAAATGTGAGATGTTAGGAAACTGAAATCTGTACATTTATAGCGGGTCAAATTTCAATTGTTTCTTGAATATTAACATTCAATTTCAGTGCATCTCACTTTTTGAGGTATTCCGCAAATCGAGATAGAGTTGGCATGATGGCATCATATGTTTCAGTGTTACTGTTCTTTAGACAGTAGTCAACGAGACACCGCCAGTAGAAAATATTCTCTGGCGTGAGCTGATCCACTGGGATTACTGGGGGAGAGAGAATTAGAGTTAGAGTATGTGAATCTCTCCTTGTTTATCATGGCAGTGAAAAAGATAGGAAACACTAGATTAACATGTTAGAACCTGCCCGGTGTCCCCCCTCCCCAGCTACTTACTTCCATCCTCTAGTCGGCTCTGTAAACACTTCACAGCGTTCTCCATGGACACAAAAGCCAATATCTCCTTGACTACTTCACCACATAAATCCACTTTTCCCTCAACATCTAGAGCCTGTAACATCCTAACTATATCTCCGTTGTAGTAGGCCAGCCAGTTTCGGAGGAGAGCCACACATGTTGATTTTACTGAGGCATGTCTGTCATCTGGGGGTAGAAAGGATCAGATACATTCAACAATCAACATGATAATATAGAACTTATGGGAATATGAGGGGTGTAATAGTCAAAGTTCTTGTTTTTTCGGACCCATAGTTTTCAGTATTTTTGTTTTTTTTAAACACAACTTTAACTTACGGAGTCCACTCTCAATGATTTTCATCCTGTAGCTAATCTTCATGGATCGTATTGATATCTTCTCCACAAGAACCTCATACGCTCCCTTTCTGACCCCTGGGTTGGTATCCCTTGTCCTCTCGATCAGTGGCATTAGGGTCTTGGAGTTGATGGCAATGGCTTTTACTGCTGCCCTTCTCACATCCGCTACACCGTCTAGGAATGAAGGAATTACAGGTTTAAAGCTTAGTATAACCGACCAATCTATGACCTACACCATGGTGAATCTATCTTCTAGCAAAACACTGCTTTTTTAATTTGGGAAATGAAAGGACCAATCACCACTTCTCTCCCATCTTACCAGTTTTCATGATCTTTAGGAACCCCTTTATGACAGGACACTCCGGATCTGCAGGATCTTGTAGCCTGTTTAGTGTGTGAACCGCCTGGACTCGAACCGAGGGAACTTTATCTTTCAGCCTCTCCAACATACAGGAGTAGATCTTGTCGAATAATTCTTCATCGATTTCCGCATCTGAAGCGGGTTTCAAAAATGAAAAACATAAACAATGGACCCACGTGGGTGCAAGAATAGGATAGACGTCAGACTTAGTTTTATCTAACTGCTAACATGTAATGAGTTACTTACCTCCTCCAAGTGATGTTAGAAGAATGTTAATGATCTGACACAGCCTGAACCGGACCGCCTTGTCGTTAGCAGTATGGTACTGAAGGGCTCGGTTGAAAAGGAGCACTGCAAAAGGTCCTGTCTCACACACCTCCTCGTCAGAAAACTTCTCCTTGTTGAGGTCAGCTCTAATGGCAAACTTACAGCAGAACTGAGGGATATGGGTGGGATAAGAGAGATTGAAATACCGGCGACCTCGAATAGTACACAGACAACAACAAAAAAGAAAAAGAGATATTACATCGTGTGTACCTGTATAATTCGCTCTGTGGGTGGTTCCCTTGCCCCTACTAGACAGGCATGTTGTAGTAGATACCAAAACTCTTCAAAAAATTCTTCACCACTCTCGTTACAGTTCCGCTTCAACTCCCACAACTTCTCTGTAAGAGAGGGGGACGGGGTGTTATCTGATGAAAATATTATTGAGTTTCTGTCCAAATAATGACGTCCCAGAGTTGTCTTAGATAATCAGAATGAAGGTTGTGCAATTGATTTGAGAACACCAACAGTGCAAATATTTTTGCACAAATTACAGATCAAGATGTTTTTCACTCACCAATATTTTTGGTTTGGTGGGTGTACCCCTTCTGTACAGATTCCATGATCAGTTTCATCTTGGCTAGCAGTTTACTAACTACCCTCTTCTCAGCACCTTCATCTTCCTCTTCGGTAGTGGATGGAGCTACCACCTGAGGAGGTGAGATCGTTATTTTAACTAGGAGAGAGAGTAGTAGTGACTAGTGGCAGTGAGATCGTTATTTTAACTAGGAGAGAGAGGAGTAGGGGCAGTGAGATCGTTACTATAACTTAGAGAGAAAGAGGAGTAGGGGAAGTGAGATTGTTACTTTAACTAGGAGAGAGAGGAATAAGGGAAGTGAGATTGTTACTTTAAATTAGAGAGAGGAGTAGGGGGAGTGAGATATTTACTATAACTAGGAGAGAGCAAGCTCGTGTTTTTCAGTTATGTATTGACGGACTAACCGGTCGTGCCTCATCAGTGCTGCTCTTCTTACGACGCTTTGTGGGAGGCTTCCGCTTTGGGGCCATACCAGCTTAAAGTGTAAAAGAGGGGTAAAAATGTAATTTCAGTATCAGTAAATTTTTAACTCGGAGAATGAGAAAAATCAGAATAAATTAAACGAAAACCCACAAAAATCACTAAAACCCCCTCTCTCAAGATCCTTTAGAAGCGACAAGTTTAGTCCGATTATCAGGAATTACTACTTCCGGCTCAGGAACACAAATCACAACCTCTCTCGCTAGCTTCCCTGCCACACTACAGTCATTAGCACAGGTAAACACTCCCACAGTTCGGTAATCGAGAGCCCGCCTTGGTCCACTAAAGGGCCGGAGGATGGAAATCAGGGCTGGCATGAGTTGTAGTTCGAACTGTCTGGGACCATGACATAGGTCACAACGAGGGATGTTGGTTGATGGTATTAGTAAAGGTTTACCCCCAACATCATACCTCAGACACTGCTCCGGGCAAAGAGAGAGGCGCTTATAAAACTTATAAAACTCTCGATCTTTTACATCTGTCCTCTCGTATTTCTCCCCGCCTCCACCACCTCCAGCACCCTCTCCCTCCTCTTCCACAGCTGCATGGTGTTTTGAAACACTTACATCCCTATCAGGCTCCTCATCAACATACAGGTAGTATGGTTTGAACCAGCTCGAGTTGTTGCTAGGTTTCCCTGGATACGACTCTGTGATTGACAGCGTTTCCATGGCAACGGTGACGTCATCACATTGTGACGTCACGACATCATCGTCATCACCCCAAGTGTCACCTCCAACACCCCAATCATCACCAACCCCCCAATCATCACCATTATCTACCACTACTTTCTTCTTCTCCTGCACAACACTTCTCTCAACCCCGATCCCTCGTAACACAGTCCATGCTTCAGTCTTGTTTTGACACCCCTCCTGCACACAACTAAACAGGTACAAGACCCGGGTAGAGTGGACAAGAGGAGCGTTGATTTGGGCAACCAGCCAGCAGGGTGCTCCACAGAGAGAGCAGGGTGGAGGGGTTTGGGAGGGTTGGGTCCAGGTAGGGAGCCCTCCTAGTTGGTTGTCTGTTAGGGTTCCTGAGGTGGTACCACCGGGTATAGGTTTATCTCGGATACCCAGGAATAACATTACATACTGAGAGGGAGATTGGGGGATTGAGGTATACTGACAAGGCGTGTAAATTTTAGATTTTTACGTTAACTGTAAGACACAAAATGGGAGTAGAGTTTCCAAGATTTTGGGTTTGTTGTTGTCGTTTCTTTAGTAAAAACTCACACTCGAATAATTTTGTTTCTGGTTTTGTAAAAAATGCAAACTTTAAAGCACAACACAAACAAACAGTGTCAGAATAAGTTAAACCACATCCACCAGTCCCCGCTTTGCTATTTCAATGACTCATGTTTTAGAGAGAGTTCCTTAGAGTTTCTATTTCGGTGCCGGAGCTCCAGCCTGCTGTTCGTACATCGTGGAGAGCTTCTTCCCAACTCGCTCATACACCTCTAGGTACTGAGAAGAAGATAAGGTGTTATCTATCAACCGATAATAGGTGCAGTGTTGTGTCAAATGGTTCTATTATCATGGATTCCGGTAGTTTTGGAGTTTGGACCCTGATAAAAATCAACTTTACAATTTTTTACTCGTTCGGGAACAGTACGGACATTTCATGAGACCCTAATAACATATTTACCTTAGCAACACATCGATCAAGACAGACACCCTCCGCTTTGGACAGATCCCCATCATCATACGTTTTACTGATGCACTTACTTTTACATGTCTCAGATAACCTGGGAACACGTGGTTGTGAATCGACCCATACACAATCTGGATTAGGTAAAACAATAGCTCGACATAACTACTATTTGGCAAAGAAAGTTTGATACCAGACCCTAATCGTCTCTTCTCTCTGATAAATATAGGGAACTCTCTCACCGCCCCAAGCTTGGCCAAGAGAGGTTAGAAAATGTAAATAGTATGGTACCTGTTGTACATATCCTGAATCATCTCCATTTCCAGCTGTTCCATTTGTTTCTGCTGCTGGTAGGATAACTTAGGTGCAAATGCCATGATATTATCTAGGTGTTAGGGGGAGAACATTTTAGGGCCAGGAGGACATATGATAATTGGGGTCCGATGATAACGAATGATTTAAACGAAGTGTCTTTAAAAACGAAGTAAAAAAAGCTAAAAACACAAATAAAAAAGTGTCCCATCATTTCTAAGCATCTTTTGATTTCTCTAATTGTTCCGATAACTGTGTAGCTACCGTGCAACAAAACTGATTCAAACTATCCTTGCTACTCCCATAAATCCATCCAAAATCAACGGTCACCCCTCCCTCCTCATCCTCATTTCTTTCAACGGACATGACACTGTGAAACAAACACGTGACACCACTACTGCTTCCTGATTGGCTGTTACAGATCACGTGGTCACTGCTCAACTTCCTTCGTTTACAGTTCTCCTTCTCAAATTGCTCCTGACGCCGTTTTCTCCTGCCGTGTGACCAAGTGTTCTCTGTGGCAGTAACCCAGGCAACCCATCTAGTTGTAAGGTGGTCCTCACATGACGTCACATGACCACTAGATGACGTCACATCACCACGTGTAGGACATGGTGTTACCTGCACCTGCATCTCCCGTAACAATCCCCCTATCAGGGACGTGGCAGTAGTGAATGTCATGGACTGAGAAGGCAGGGAGAACGAGTAGATAGTCGATGGTTTTTTGGTGTTTGCTGGTTGTAGAGTGGGTGGAAGGGTGGGAGAGAAGGACCAGGCAAGACCCCAGCGTGTTGTGTTGCCCTGTCTGAACTCTGTCGTGGTAACCCTGGTGACACCGTGGGTAGTTAGTTTGGCAACCAGGGGCTCCAGGGATACCTTCCTACCAAGCATGGTCGTGTACCAAGTTACCTGGGTGATTTGGAGAAGTTTAGTTTGGGAAGGTTTGGTTTGGGGAGGTGTGTAGGAGATAGAAACTTAGAGATCAGAATTCAGAGAACAGAGGGAGAGGGACGAGTATTGAGTAGGGTGCTAAGTATTTAAAACGCGATAATCAGCAAGAATTAAAAAGCACCTGTGATTGAAGTTGTAAACTCTCGTTTATTAGTTGATTTATAAATGTTACCTCCCCTCCCTCAGTTGCAACTTCTGGAAAGGAAATGTGGGTCATATTTAAGGGTTAAATTGATAGGGGTCAAGGGCCCAAACGTTGGTAATCATTGAAGTTATTGAAGAACTCTAAATGGTACTAACCTCCACTAGACCCGGTGCAGATTGATTTAGCGGCTGGACGGTTCTCACTTCTTGATGCTACATCATCCGAGTTATCAGCGTAGAAGGGTGGATTGCACATACAAAATGTGAACTGTTCTGTTCCTGTAGGAATTTCATTACAGATGTCACAGATCAAATGATTTCGATTTTTGAAATGTCAGTGTTACATCTTGCTCGACCGATAAATAAATTAATCACACACCAACCTATCACACTAGCGATTCTCCCATCAACATCAGTTACTTGTCGCACTATCACCTTATCATCCAACTTGTTCTGTGTCACATTGCCCCTAGCAACACTAAAACTCTCCTCATCTCGCTCGGTTGCTAGGAAGGTCCAGGAGAAGACTCGGGAACCAAGGAGGGGGTAAATAGCAGAGGCTCCTGTACCTGAACAGATGAGAAAACAATGTTAATTCAGGTTATACACTTGCCACTTACTGTGTAACAAGACACAGTAAGTTACAGGAAGGGACATGGTTTCAATAAATCACTGAAGTGCATTAATCCCACTCACCTACCTATATCTAATCCTCGCACCTGACTCGATGTTGCACTATCAGGGAAGGAAATCAGATCCTCAATCCAGTGAAGGTAGTTCAATCTCAGAGGGAGGGTTGGGATCAGCCGGTCTAGCGGCAGGTCTAGCTCAAGAGAGAAGTAGTGTCTGGCAAGGGTTTGTGTGAGCTCTCGTAACGCGACCGGGTCCTTGAAATTTATCGTACAATACCCGGGACGAACCTATAAAGTTTGATGGTTAGCAATAAATTATAGATTTCAATAAGATTACTACTAAGCTACACAGCTGATCCAGAAAGATGGCTACTGACTTAAAAAACTCGTTTATTTATTAAACCTGGCGAAGATGTTTTTCCAATTCCGGGTATTTCTCGCCAAGTTCTTGGAAGTTGGGCGCTGTTCGAAATACATTCCTTACGTGCATACGTGCTATAATATGCCAGGATATATGGTTAATGGTATAATACCATTGGTATTTGAATGAGTTTAGATGCAGATAAACACAGAATCAGGTCAGATTTAAAACTATATTTTTATCGAGAAAAATTTGGAAGGAGTTAAAATTATAAACTAATTGGTTTAAAACACACTTTACTCTTTCAAGGGTAGCCAACACAGGATAGACCCGCTCTAACAAGTCCTTGGACGTTACACTACACAGTAGTAAGAGGACATGGGTTGTTAATTGAACAGTTACACCGAGTCACAAGAATCTATATTATAAGATCGAGTATTTAAGATCGAGTATTTAAGATCGAGTATAAGATCGAGTATAAGATCTAGTATAAGATCGAGTATAAGATCGAGTATTTAAAGTGAGAGTGGACAGAATCAGAATTGGACAAGTTTGTTGGAGGGTGTAGAGATTAGCTTTCTGAGCATTTTGCGTTTTTGCCGCTCAAAATCGACCCACCCATCACTGAGATATTTTTGTTACTCTCGGGGAATTCCTGCTGGATCAATATTGATCAAACAGGATAGAAACAATCCTTGTGTTTTACTAAAAAATTCTTTAAATTTTTGATATGCTGAATTGCATTGCTCTGCTTCTGTGCATGGACATGTCAACCTCACTGCTTATATTCAGAATGTGTTAGTAAAACACGACGATTGTTTCTATGCTGTTTCTTACATACTGATTAAACAGGAATTCCCCGAGAGTAACAAAAATATCTCAGTGATGGATGGGGCGATTTTGAGCGGCAAAAAGGCAAAATGCTCATAGAACTAATCTCTACAACCTCCAACAAACTTGTCCAATTCTGATTCTGTCCACTCTCACTTTAAGATCGAGTATAAGATCGAGTATAAGATCGAGTATAAGATCGAGTATAAGATCGAGTATAAGATCGAGTATAAGATCGAGTATAAGATCGAGTATTTTAAGATCGAGTATAAGATCGAGTATAAGATCGAGTATAAGATCGAGTATAAGATCGAGTATAAGATCGAGTATAAGATCGAGTATTTAAGATCGAGTATACGATCGAGTATTTAAGATCTAGTATAAGATCGAGTATAAGATCGAGTATTTAAAGTGAGAGTGGACAGAATCAGAATTGGACAAGTTTGTTGGAGGTTGTAGAGATTAGCTTTCTGAGCATTTTGCGTTTTTGCCGCTCAAAATCGACCCACCCATCACTGAGATATTTTTGTTACTCTCGGGGAATTCCTGCTGGATCAATATTGATCAAACAGGATAGAAACAATCCTTGTGTTTTACTAAAAAATTCTTTAAATTTTTGATATGCTGAATTGCATTGCTCTGCTTCTGTGCATGGACATGTCAACCTCACTGCTTATATTCAGAATGTGTTAGTAAAACACGACGATTGTTTCTATGCTGTTTCTTACATACTGATTAAATAGGAATTCCCCGAGAGTAACAAAAATATCTCAGTGATGGATGGGGCGATTTTGAGCGGCAAAAAGGCAAAATGCTCATAGAACTAATCTCTACAACCTCCAACAAACTTGTCCAATTCTGATTCTGTCCACTCTCACTTTAAGATCGAGTATAAGATCGAGTATAAGATCGAGTATAAGATCGAGTATAAGATCGAGTATAAGATCGAGTATAAGATCGAGTATTTTAAGATCGAGTATAAGATCGAGTATAAGATCGAGTATAAGATCGAGTATAAGATCGAGTATAAGATCGAGTATAAGATCGAGTATTTAAGATCGAGTATACGATCGAGTATTTAAGATCGAGTATAAGATCGAGTATTTAAGATCGAGTATAAGATCGAGTATAAGATCGATTCCATAGTGCCGGATGATCATCCTCCACACGGTTGGTTGAAAATGATAATGATGCACATGCATAAATCAAACATATTTCTACTGCTGAACCACTGACGTTTTTACACCTAGAAAGATGAAAGGGTTTATATTGTGAGAGCTATTATCTAGAACTAAAGAAGATGTAAGGGGAAAACGAGTGTCAGAACAAACTGTAGTCTAGGGTGAGAGATAGCTTACAATTTATAGCTAGGACTAGATGATGTTAATTAAATGATTTAATTAATTAATTACATAATTAATTGAATGGTTTACCTGTCTCGGAATTAGCTGGTGACTGATCAATACAGCCTTCATGTGGCGAGCTCCAGCTTTATGAGCCTCCCTGCTGATCTGACTCGGAAACATCACCTCACACAGACTGCATACGGACTCCTGGATTCCATCGTCTTTGTTGAGTCCTAGAAATGTATTTTTAAATTTCTGCTTTTCGCAAGGGCGGGGTGGGGTGGTTACGAAGTCACCCCTATTACAATGTATAGTATGATGAGGATTGAGGGGTAATTTCATTACCAAGGGGGTGGTATAATTGTAATGGCCAGAATTCCTTACCGAAATGCGAAAAGATAAGTTGTCGCCAGACGGGACGCAGCTCGGGATGACATGAACGATATTGTTCCCTCCAATCCTCGGGTAACACTTGTGGAACTTCAGCTTGCAACTTTGGAGCCGGCTGATCCATCCTAGTTATTATCTCCTCTGTTAGAGCTCCAACTTGACCTGAGAGCGGGGGGGTTCAGGATTAAGTGGTCGGACGTATATGCCTAAAAATTGCTTAAGTGGTCAAAATCCAAAAGGACCCCCTCACCCCCTAAAATTGACCACTTAATCAGTTTCTTTTAGTGGTCAAACCCCAAATAGACCCCTAAACCCTCAAAATTTACCGAAAAACTAGCTTTTTTGCCCAAAAAATGGCAAAATTTAGGCTGTTTTCTGGGAACAAAACCAAAAAATTTCCAGAAAAAAATTTCGCACGCGAGAAAATTGAAATTTGAATTTTGAAAATTGAAAATTTTTCAGGTCCACCTCGACGAATCTCAATTTTTACCGAAAATTGACCAAATTTGGCCGAAAATTGACCAAATTTGGCCAAAAAATGACCATTTAGCGAAAAACACTAAGTGGCAATTTTGAAAAAACACCCACCCCCTTAAGTGGCATATACGTCCGAACCATTTATCCTGAACCCCCCCCCCCCCCCCCCCCCGCTGAGAGGAGGATTGTAGAGTGTTATGTTAATGTGGTAGTTGGCTGGTACACTTCTTGGGGTACCACCCAGCTACCACATCAATTTTTCTGCTAATCTCATCCTTCACTCTTTGCTAGCAGAGTGTTAGTGAAATAGAAACTGAGAAAAGGAACAATATACTGAGAAAAGGAACAAGATACTGAGAAAAGGAACAAGATACTGATAAAATACCTACCCTGCTCGAGTCTTTTGAGATGTTTTTTGCTGGTAATATGTATCAAAGCATGGTATCTCGTCACAATCTCCCCCGTCCCACACATTACGCACCTTGGCATTTCGCTAACGAGCGAGATACGGTTAGAGATAGCACGTATAGAGAGGAAAGGGGTAAGGGACGAAAACGTTTTTCACATTATAGATATCTTATATCTAGGACTGACGAAGATAAGGGCAAAAGAGAACAAACTGCAGTCTTATCTAGGGTGAGAGATGCTTAGAGGTGGTTAGGACGGTTAATGGTATTTGAATGATCATTTAAAAGGAGTTTAGATGCAAATAAAACACAGAAATCAGGTCAGATTTAAAACTATAAAAGATCGAGTCCACTAAAACCACCGGTAATAAATTAAAACCCCTCGCTCCTCCCATTTTAAAAGTGTTTCATTACATCACACATACAACCAAATGTCCCCATCTGAGCCACCAGTGAAGAGCCATGGGAGGGAAGGGTGGAACACATTACACAACACTCCATACTTCGTGCATGGTTTATGTGCTCGTAGAACCTTCACCGGCACAATTAGAGGATTCTTAACGAGATCATCGTAAACCATTCCGTGGGTAACAATAGCTGAACAGTCGTCCGAGACGGAGCTGTAGAGGGGTAATCGAGAATGGAAACAAACATCCCGGACTGCTTTCTTGTGCTGTTGGAGACTCTTATAGGGCTTTGTTGATAGATCCATATCAAACCATACCAGGGTCTTGTCATAAGACCCAACGATCAGGTTATCACCCTTAGGGTGGACCGCCATACAGGACGCCCATTTTACCCCGCACACTAACTTCCTAACCATGGCCTGCTTAACGAGGTTGTAAACCCGAACATACCGCTGGGTAAGAACAAAGAAGAATGGTTTGTTGGGATGGAAGGCAACCTGCTGTATCTGACCCTTGGACTTGTTGAATGGCTTCTGACTGGACGCCTTTTGGAGATTATGAATCAGCACGGCACAGTTTGGTGAGTCCCGCATGGTGACAGCGAGGTACTTCCCACTGGCATGCCAGGTGATTCCTGTGACACCGTGGTGATGGGTGATCTTCATCTTCAGCCCCTCCTCACCATCAGTAACCGGGTACCAGGTACATGTTTCATGTTCCTTGAGGTCCTTGGATAGCGTCCTCTCCGCTGCGTCCGATACCAACTTATCACCCAGTCCAGAGTTGATGAAGTAGACGGTGTTCCCCGCTGCTGCAGCTATGATATTCTGTGCCTTGTCCCATTTCACGCTTGTTATTGTGTCTGGGAGGGTGTAGCGAGATAGAACTCGGCCTGTTGATGCCTCCCAGATCCTGACAATCTTATCCTCTCCTCCTGAAACCAGGAACTCTCCACTCTTGTTGCTATCAATACTGTAGACATGCCCCTCGTGATCACTGAATTTCACTGCCTTGGCCGAGGGGAAGGGCTTCAGATCCTTTGGTTTTGGCAACTTGGGCAGCAGATCTTCAGGATTCATGTTGAGTTTCATCTTCATCTTTCTTGGACAAAGATAGAGGTCAAGACACCGATCAAACTTCTCGTTTATCAGCTGTGGATAAGCAGGAACATGTCTCAAACAAGAATACTTCTTACTCAGCAACTTTCTATCCTCCTCATCAGCATTCTCCCACGCCATCTTCTCTTCCTCGGTAGGGAGATACTCCTCAGGGGGATTGTACGATTCCTCGTTACCAGGGAGGGGTAGTTTGGGAGCGGGAATGTGGTTGGAATGTGTCTTTGTGTTTGGATCAGGTCCAGTTGACCAGAGATCATAGTAGGACGGTTTCCTGTTTTCACTCTCGTCTGTCCGGGGTTTTATCCATCCGTTCCTAATGGCTCGAATCAACTTCATGACCTTCTTGTGCTCGTGTCGTGATGGAATGAACCTTCGTTTTGGTTCCGGAGTATCAACAATCGGGGTATCAAGTTTATCCTGGGAGAACAGGTCCACCCACGGCTCGTAGGGGTTGTATCCCAAATCAGGGAACTTGTTGGATTTCAACCGATCAATAAGAGACACATCATCATCCTTCAACACAATCTCCTCTCCTTCAACCTTGTTCCGGACAGTTCTCCAGAAATCTGGGTTATCCATTCGATCCAGGAGTTTGTCTAGCTGATCACCCTGTTTCGAGGACTTTCCAACCCGTCCACCGTGGATGTCATACCCGATATGATCGTAGTCATCGTACCATTCCATTGGAATGTTTCCGATTCTGTTCCTAATCTCTTCTTCGTCTGAGGAACATTCGTCATCCTCGTAGTCACCTGGGAGGAATGATTCATATTACAGAGGGCTAGTGGCTACTCAGAGTATGTTATCATTGCAATTATTTCTTGTACATAATTACTTACCAGGTCTATCTACAACATCCCCAAAGTCCACATCATCTTCTTCTTCTTCACTCATCTCCTCCTCCTCTGACAAAGAAAACTCCTCAACGACCTCATCCTCACCATCAGGTGCTCCTACTGTTGTGTCGTCCCCTAATATATCCTCTACTTTTCGTTTCAACATGGCTAGAAATGAAAGGGTGGAGTTTGGACAAAGTTAGGAAAGATCGAAGAGATTGTAGAGGTACTGAAAACACGATAGTTTGTTGGTTGTTTTAATTTGTGTTTTATTTAATCAAACAGAGTAGATAATAAACGGTGCATATAAAGCCCACACACATAAATAGCAGTTGCTTGTTGCATAGAAATGAATTAAAAATAATTTTCGAGCAACTCATGCACAACTTGAATAGAATATCGTAATTTGTAAATAGATTTTCAAAACATAGATTATCCAGTACAAAGCTTATAAATGCGTTATTGATGTTGCTGATACACTACTTGAACTATAAAGCGACACCTAAATACTGGCTGAAAAAGTATTACAGACACTTATTTTAGTAGATCTAAGGAGTTATTAAAAACTGTTCTCATATTAATATAATTAAAAAGATCTCAGACTAAATAAAAAGAACAAGTTATCGAATAGACAACAATCGGTATCATACCAAGTACCAACACGAATTATAGTTATCAGTCACACTATGAAAGTTTTCGGTCACTGTATACTGTCATAGATATGATGACGTCATATTATGAACCATTGTTTCCAGTCAGTGGACACCTGTCGTTTTGGGTGGTTTTCATGTAGCACTTTCTACACATGGCCTTATAGTCTTCAGTACCTCCCACACACTCAACCTGCTAGAGACAAGGGAAGTTAGTAAAAGTTATATAAAAAGGAAGTTCAAATAACTCTTTCTGAGCTGTGAGTAGATGGTTTCTTTGGAGGGAAATATTAGATCCAGAAGCATGAACTTCACATAACTAACCTCTCTATTATCCACGTTGATTCGATAACTAAACGACGCATCATCCTTGTAGCATGACATGCAGATGGATTTAAGGGTCGTCACCTCCTCACAAATGGGCACTAACCGCGTCACCTCCCCCATGGCTCTTCCTCTCGAAGTCCCCTGATAATGCTGCCACTACCACTACAATTCCAGAGTTGGCAGCAAAGTCACAGAAATCAACCAGACCTGAAAACTGAGAGAAGGGTAAGATATTCCAGTATCAATCAAAATCATCACTCAATAATAGGTAGTTGGTCGAATCTCAGATTGAGTCTCTCATGTGTGATGTGGGTTCATTCATTTTAACTTACAAACTGTGCCTCATCGATCCCGATACACTCGTAATCAGTAACCCGGATAGTTTCAGCAAGATGTTTCAGGTTGTGGGTCATGGTCCTGTCTATGTACTTGTTGGAAACTATCGTTCTCTTGTCATGAGTTATCACACAATCCTGATCATATCTGTCGTCCTTGCTGTGCTTTATCAGCAGGCACCGAGCCTGGGCAATGCTGTATCTCTGTACCCGTCGAATCAGCTCTGTTCTGCAATTAGGTGAGGATGTTTATTAGTTTAGGATCAAAATTAAATAAAATAGATAAAACTTATCCCACATTTTCAACGCACATGAACTTCAATATCATATCTTGCCCTTGATACTTGACACATTTGTGTTGTATTGTTAACTTACGTTTTCCCAGAGAACATGGGTCCAATTATAAGTTGGATCTGGCCGGCAAAGTTCAGCCTCGTCATGGACAGATGGTTGTGGGACATGTGGGGAGAGCTACAAATACCAAATTTAGGAGGATTTGTAGCTACTTAAACCAATACACTTTTGGTCGGAGTTAAGATTCAAATTAGGGTGAGAGCTCAGCAAGAGTCAGAAATATGCGAGACTCGAAGGTTTTCAAAGAAGAGATGTAAAGAAAGGAACACACTGTGCGGGTGTACCATTAAAGTGTTGTGTTGGCACACGGAGAATGAAATATGCTAGACGAAGCACCAGACACAAGAATTTTAGAGTTTTGTGACAAAAAAACACGTCGCTCGAACTATTTTTTGAAGAGCTACTTTTACGTCTGCTTCGAATGTAGCGCGCGGAAATCAAACAACCTGCGTTGCATGATTGTGGCGCGCGACAAAATTTATAAAATTTAAACTTCTGACGAAAATTTTTTTCCGGAGTTTCCCGGAATTTCGTCGGCTTTGTAAAGTCGGATTTTTTGAAGTTGTCACCCCCCTTCTCGTGCGCGGAATGTTTTTGCGCGTCACATCACATGTTAACGTGTGGTGTGCGCGTCAAAATTGATAAATTTCACACGCGCCGTCATTTTGGGGTGACAACTTCAAAAAATCCGACTTTAGTTTGTCCACTGAGGGAGTATGAGAGTATGACGGTGTGTGGGTAATTTATTGTAATTTATTGTTCTTGTTTGTGTTTTTTTTACTTCGTCTTCTGTTTGTCCACTGAGGTAAAATTTGTGCCCTATGACCGGTGTGAGGCGTGAGCGGTGTCAGGTGTGAGGAACTGGTAGAAATATCCAGGTCTGCCATCAGAACCACGTGGCTCGTGACCTTTTTGAACATTCTCAAGTCACAGCGTAGAGTAGCTTTGGCCTTTATTTTGTTCAAACCTTTCAAACCCGGGGCGCGGGGAGGGAGGGTCGAACAAGGCAAGAGTAGCTCCGGCCTCCGACCCGCATTCGTGACCCGCATACCGTGATTGGTCGATTCAGGCCACGTAGTGCAAACCTGATGTATCCCTTAACTGTATGAGCAGAGAAGTGAGAACTACGGTGTATGTCTGACTGTCATCCAGAATCAAATATGCTGCAAACTGCTAAAAGGCCAAATCCATGGGCATTGGGTAATGGAAGAGCGCTCCCGAAAGTTTGGTAGTTGATCATGATGCTGAGAATACTTAAACTTAAACATATGATCTTAATTAATGCCTCGGAATTTGGATTTAGTGTTAGCGATTTCGGAGTTATGACCGATAACTGATAAGCATTGTTCATTAGACTAGAGTACCCGTTTGCTGGGAACCCGTGACCTGGTAAATGGTAATTGGTAAATCATTTACTGTAACGCGCGAATTTTTCCAAAAAAGCGCTGCTTTTTTACGCCGCGCGCGGAACCTAGAATTACGCGCGCAGTGTAAAATTTTAAAATTCATTGAAAATTTCCTCGCGTTTTATAGGGATCCCTAATAAAGTTGTGACTTGTCACTGTAGTCTTGCGGAGGCGCGGTTGTGACTTGTCACCGCGTGTGCGCGTACCAAAACGCACGTGGTTCCCACTGCGCGTAGCTGCGGCGCGGCGTAAACCATGCGGTGACAAGTTACAATCGCGCATTTTGAAGCCGCGCCGCCACGGGAACCACATGTTTGGTGACAAGTCACAACTTTATTAGGGATCCCTATGTCGCCAAAAAAAGTCGACGAAAAATTCCAAATTCGTGAATTTAGAATTATAAGAACTCCGGTCAGTTCTCATCTTGCCAATCCGTTTTCCGGGAACCCCTGGCCAAAGGACATTAAAGTTCACATAACGACCAAGTTTCATATCGATTGGATAAGATTTTGGTGGCTACGTGAAAAATATCGTATTTTTGGCATTTTTAACTTTCCCGACGCGATTTACACCCTTAAACATTGAGTTACGGGAAATCGCTATCATGTAAAATGAATTCAAACGATTCTCTTTCCCCACTATTGCGTTAGTTTTTTGATTTAGGCCGTTTTCAGGGTCTTAGAAGCGTTTGAAAAATGTAAGTATTTTTGGCGCAATGACGTCACCCCGTGACGTCACTGTTGTAAAGATCGGATCAAAAATCTGAGCCCGTACTTCAACCCGCCTTGGTCCAAGTACCAGTGTACAAATTTTCAGGGTCTAGCTCAAAAACTGTAGGAGGAGTAGGGAGAAAACAATTATCGGACTAACATTTTGGAAATTATTATATGGATGTGTGTCTGGTATCACCCCGGATTTTTAAAGCCATGCTTTTTGATGCTATTGTTAAATGCTAACCAATTGAGTAGGTAGCGCCTGTTGTCTGATTTTATTATTACGGCTTTGTCTGTTTTCGCTCAGTTTTGCACAACTAATTTCCTGTGTTTAGTGTTTAGCAAGCCCCTGCCATGACGGCTCTGAGTTTAGGGGAGTCGGAGGGAGCTCACCATCCGGACGATATTGCCGAGGCTGAACAACTCGTTGAAGACATCGATGATTCTGGTAAGTTCCATGACTGTGTGATACATGTATTTCGAAGGGCTTTGTGACTGCCATTTTGAGATGGGACGATTGTATATTAGCTGAAAATTTAATTTGTTTTCGATATATAATGCCCAAAATTTACCAAATCTCTCCCTCAGTGTTACTTGGAGATTACATTGGCAAGAGGCCCAGAAAGGAGCGTTCACTAGAAAATGTAGTGATAGTTGATAATATTCCTGTTATTGATAGCAAAAAGTTACCAAAACTCACCAAAGTACTTCTGACAATTTTTGGAAAATGTGGATCAATCACCTCCCATCACATTCCCCTTACTGATGAGGATAATACTAAAGGGTAGGAATTATTGTATATGTTTCGTTATCTCTCTCGATATCGGTATCTGAGATAGCTATCTCTCCACTCTCTGTCTTTCTCTCCCCTCTCTATCTTACCCCTCGCGCTCCCTTCCCCACAGATACATGTTTATCGTTTTCAAGACGGCCACAGAAGCCACTACTGCCATCTCCAGTTTGAACGGACACAGATTGGACAGGAACCATTGTTTTGCTGTAAATCGACTATCTGACTTTGAAAAGTAGGTCCATCTCGATTTCGGCACTGTTAGGAATCATGGCCGAAACTATCAATTATTGTTAGGTGAATTCATTAGCAATAATTGTTTGCGTTGGCGTGATTCCTAACAGTGCCGACACTTGTAAACAATAAACATATTTATTTCAGTTAATATCCCCTAATTTAGAAAACAATTTTAATTTGTTTACTGGTTCTGACCACTCCCTCATTTCACAGTTACATGAATGTACCAGACGAGTGGTCTCAACCAACACCCCAACCATACCAACCCCAAGAAAACCTAAAATCATGGCTTCAAGATGCCGACTGCTTTGATCATTTCGCTATTGTTTATGGCAAGAATAGGACTACTGGTGTGTTTAGCTGTGGACCTGACTCAGCCAACTTAGTGCAGCGACGTGAGGTTAGTTGTAATGACTGGGGTTATACAACTAGATCCAAGATTTATGTTTTTATACAAATTACTCCTATAGTACATAGCATTTTAATACTAATTTTCAATGATAACACTTTCTTCCTCCCTTTCTCAGACGTGGACAGAGTCGGTTATTAAGTTTTCACCCAAAGGATCCTATCTTTCCACCTGTCACAAGCAGGGAATCGCCCTGTGGGGTGGTCCCAACTTCAAACGGGTCGCTCGGTTTATCCACCCCCAGGTCTCATATTTCCAGTTCTCGCCTTGTGAAAGGTAATTGCTATGTGTATCTATCATTTTGTTTTGGAGTCACTTGTTTATTACCTGTGTTCTGAGAAAACAGTTTCTAGGTTATCATTTCCCGGGTAATGATTCCCCAACACTGGTATTAACCAGATGCCAATCATTACTGGTCGATATTACAAGAGATGACTGAACATTCCTCTCTCCTCCTCTCAGGTACTTTGTAACATACAGCAAGCAGCCCATTTCCCCCGAGGACCCTCAAAATCTGATTATCTGGGAGACACGTTCTGAAACAAACCGACGAGCTTTTACTCTTCCCGTCCTGAACTACTGGCCCTACTTCAAGTAAGTTTTGATAAAAGGCGAGATTTCACACGTGTGGGTGACCTTGGCGGTGAAATTCATGAAGAGACTTCCTTTCTAGTGAACTAACTTAGTATAGAAAGGAAGTCTCTTTATGTTTATGAATTAAGGGTAACTGTCTCTCAGAGCCAGATTTCATGTGCTTGTTGTATGACTGGTTATTTTAGCTGATGCTGTTTTATTAAAACTTGCACTTGCTGTAACTCACACCTGTTAGAATGCCACACTCGCTCAAACAAAACATTCTCGGATGCTCTGCCAGTGTCCCCCACCTTTCAATTCCTCAAGCCCGCTGGTGCCGTGGCCCCAACTTCGGTGTCAGATCATTGACGTAACGCGCGGTAACACACTTGCAAGAGAATGACCGCCAAATTTCGCGCGGCCGATGACTTTTACCACTCCCCACCGCGCTTTCGCAATGGAAAAGTCCCCGACTTCCTGTGTTCGGAACTTTTCACACTCACAATGAAATCTGTTTCACAGCTTGCTCTTTTTTTAGGTTAATTTATCAGAGGTGGTCTCTGAATCACCCTACAATCACACACATCTTTCTCGCTCAGGTGGAGTCACGATGGACAATATTTTGCAACCATTACCGGGGATAACCTCTCCATCTACACTACCCCATCAATGAAGCTTCTCAACAAGAAACTGAACGTACAAAATATCAGGTTAGTATCAACTATGCAAATGTTTTAAATTTCAATTCTGGAAATGTTGTTAAACTTTAAAATGAAACTAAATAGAGTTTATATTTCACAACACGCAACTTCCCCAGGGATTTCGTCTGGTGCCCCTGTGAGAACTGGATTGCATATTGGCAGAGTGAGAACAAGGATATTCCTGCTCGTGTAACAATCATGGCCCTACCAAGTTGTGAACCAATCGCCTCAAAGAATCTCTTCAATGTGACAAATATTGAGATTTTCTGGCAGAATTCTGGGAATTATCTGGCGGTGAAAGTGGACAGGATTATGAAGAACAGGGAGTCTGAGAACGTGTTTGAGATTTTCAGGCTGCGAGAGAAGGACGTTCCTGTTGAAAACTTTGAAATCAAAAGTAAGATAGGATGATTTTATAAATAGTTTTGGGGTTTCATGCCAAAAAGTTAGGATTTTTTAACACTCCCCAGTAGTCCTTCATGTCATTATTTTTCAGGCAAGGTCTTATCACTCTCGTGGGATCCAAAGGGACCTCGTTTTGCTCTGATTCAGGGTGACCAAGGCCGAACTGATGTCTCCTTCTACCGAATTGGCGAGAAGATTGCCCAGATCGGGAAGACTTTGGTTAACAAGAAATGCAACACGATAAAATGGAGTCCTCTGGGACAGTATTGTGTGCTAGCTGGCCTCAATAACTTTGCGTTCGATGGGGTCCTGGAGTTCTGGGACATTGGCAGTGATACCCCGACTATGATGGAGGCTGGAGAACATTTCATGGTAAGACTGAGAAAATAGAGCTCCCCCCCTCCTCCAACAAAGACAGATATGGTGGTGTGAGAAACCTCAAAACAGGCTGTTTTGAGATAATTATTAAATACCGAACATTATTTAGGTGACGCACTTGGCTTGGGATCCCACCGGTCGATATGTGTGCAGTTCCAACTCGTATGGTGGACACTCTGTTGAGAATGGCTACTTCATGTGGAGCTTCCAAGGTTTGAACAATCTCAGACCATATTTGGGCATCCCGTGGCACACTCCATATTTGGGCATCACGTGAAACACTCCATATTTGGGCATCACGTGGCACACTCCACACGCGACGTTTTTATAAACAAATCACTCTTCACAGGTACAAAACTGTACGAGACATCCCTGGAAGGGTTCGTCCAATTCCAGTGGCGACCACGACCCCCCTCTCTACTTACGGATGCCCATCTGAAGGAGATCAAAAAGAACATGAAATCATACGCTCGGGACTTCGAGATCAAGGATAAACTATCCAAATCCAAGGCGTCCAAGGTCAGCTATTACCACAAACTGTTTATTGTTTTGACTGTTAAAGATATATTTGTTATTCCCAAACCTCACTGACAACTGAATATGTTTCTAGGAGCTCATTGAGAAGCGAAGACGTGTGTATGACGAGTACATGGCATACAGGAAACGCAAGGACCAGGAACTCAAAGCACTCTGTCTGCAGTACGAGGAGATCCGATCAGGTAACTAATGATTAGCGGTGGCTCGCTCATTATTATTTGCCTTGTATGGCCCACTGTGGCCCACAGTCCACACGTCCCATAACACCTGAAACTTGTCCTTGACATGTTCCGAATGTTTCTTTCTCACGAATAAAACATGGCTCGAACTGTTGCTAACCACCTCCCGATTCTCCCTAGATTAAATTCTGTTTAGCAGCCTTTAATAAATCCCCTCTACTGTTCTAGTCTAACTATAACTTCTAACTTCTCTGTAGATTCAGTTGAGGAGGAGTTTGTTGAGGAAACCGTTGAATTCTTTATCAAAGAAGAAGTTGAACCTGCTACCGATACAAAAGAGTAGCCCCCACGCCCCCATACCCCATCTCGAGCAGGCCCTACTGTATTACAATGGTACCAGGGCCTCACCCCTGCTCCATTCTCTATGGTACGGGCAAACTGACCCGGGACACAGTCTACAGCATGAGTCATGAACACGTGTGTAGTAGACTAGCCACATACTTGTGTGGTGTTAAATTATTTTCCTTTCTCTCTTTTACACGCGAGTTGATTACGGGGGGCTCTCTCATTTATCTGAGACACAGAGTTTGAATTACTCCTACGATTATGAGGTTTTTGACATGTTGAACACACTCTGGTTACCGTTTTTACCTTGTCGCATATGATGTGTTTTACTTTTTGAAGCCGGATGTGGAATGGGAGTAACAAACGGAAGTATGGATGTTTTGTAAAGAACGCTGCAAGCGAGGCGCCGCGCAACAAACTTGTTGTTATGCGCGCGCAAAATTCAAAGCAAATTTTAGGTTTGTTTTGAAGCGCAAAAAAGTTTTCGCTTTTCAAAAATACTTGGACAGTCTTTTTTGACGTTGACGCACGACCTCTTGCTGACACACCGCTTGCATTTGTGGTTTATTTAAATTCGTCTACCCACAACAACGTCATGATGGTTACCAATGATTTCTCCAATTTTAAAATTTCGGGAAAATTGCTTTTTGCTGGCCGCTGGGACAGCCTCGTCGTCCGTAGAAAAGTCCACTAGCAAATTTTTATGACGAATTCTATATCTTGTTTTGTCAGGGTATAGGTGGAATCAAGGAATGTAGCATGGTTAACCAAAGATAGTGATAGCAGTGTAGTGAAGAAACAGTCAGAAACAGAAAGATGCCGCAGGAGTACCAGCTACCCGATAGGGTTTATCATATGCCCTTCGAGTTAATCATGTTGGTACGTATTAATAATAAAACATTCTTTCGTTGCTCCGTCCATGTCCACACAATCATGCTGAACAATAAGTGTAATGACGCCTCAATTTTGTTCCTGTTAAACCCTTGAAACACATCACAGGCGTACGAGAAACGATTCCCGAAATGTGATATGATCCCTGCGTTTCTGGGTAGTGAAACGCTTAGTGAGCATCGCAGCAGAGATAAAGCAATCCATGTTATTGAACGGAGGTGTAAAATCGATGTAGATGCTCCCTACATTTTGAAAAAGGTCAGTTGGAAAATAAATAAAGATTCTGTTGAACAGTTAGGTATTATACTGTATACATGCAATGGTAAGTTAATAAAACTGTGCTGAATGTCTGGCTCAACTCGTTCCCAGTCACGTAACGCACCACCCTTCAACTTGTTTTCGGTTATCTTATCATCTCATATTTTACCTCATAGTTTATCTTTTGGTTGCGTTTTGTGCAAATACATGCCACAGAATGATTAAATGTACCTACCCATGTATTTTCACTACCTTTTTTCCCTGCCCGGGTGAATGCCGAAGGCATTCACCCGGATGCCTTTTTACTTTGTAAAAAGGCATAGCAGGGTTAGAATTCGAAAACGACATTTTGGTATACTAACTAATCGGTAGAGGGACCATTTTGGTCACACTTTCGTTGCGAGGGGCAACGGTGTAGCAACTAGAGCCGTGCGCACAGTGACGAGCTACTCCTTCATCAAACACCTCATTGACACAGTTTGATGGACGTGTGTGCGCGCGCCACTCAACAAAACATGAAATGCTCTGCCGCGCGTTTCGCGTGTTACATACACATTTTCATCTTGCGAGTCGAGTGTGAGATTTAAGATAAGTAGTTAAGTTGGAATGTCAAAAGCTGGTTAGCAAGTTTCATGTGATTGGGAGTTAGCTAACTCTAAGCTATGTGAGAAGTTTACTGACAGCTAGATCGTATGCATCTCACATTACATTATGACCAAGCCTTGATCCTGTTGGCAGTGACAATGTCACTGACATGTGAAACGGTAGGGCAGGGAAACTCAGCATTATGAACACATAATGCAATAATTCTTGTTTGTCTCACTCTCCTTGCCTTATGGTCACACAGCAGCTAGCTCATCCTGTGCAGGCTGTATGCCAGTAATTACTTGGAACCCCCATGGGAATTGGTTCTGCTTGCTTCTCTAACCGGACATGATATGTACACTGTACAATGTACATTGTAGTACACATGTGTGCTGCAGTACGTGACTATTTGTCAGTGTACATGGACACAAAGTCACATACCATACTATGTGGACATGCAGTAGTATGTGACTTTTATTCACTGGCCCCAGGAAGAGAACTATGTGAATAAATTTGAATGTTTCAAAAAGTTGTTCTTACAGTGGTGTCTCTTCACATGTGAAGTGATATGATTGCGGTTTATCTAAAAACGTTTAATAAATCAAAGATAAGGCATTTTCATTGGCCATTTCCCATATTCATAAGACTCTGTAAATCTAGAATGTATTGCACTGTGTGTAAAAGATAGAGGTGTTTCTGATTGATCATTCACTAATGTTGTTGTTGTTGTTGTATGCGCCTCCGCTTCCAATCCTCTACTTGTGATTTTATCCCGTCCGGCAGCCAGTTCCTCACGCCCGAGAAGGACGGAGCTCAGGTTCCAGAGTTTCCTCTTTCCCCCGGGAGAGTTTTCTTCCTCCGTCTTATGTCCATGGTTTTGGAGATAAGGGTGGAATCGTCTCCCATAACTATCTTAACAGGTCCCATGAAGAGGACCGCACCAGCACTGTTTTCACATTGTGCCAGTCTCGGATATCTCCAGCGACCCTTGGTGAGTGGCATCTCAGCATTGATCGCTCTAGATGTGGCCTTGGCTAGGACAATTCGGACGCTCCATTGACTATGGCACCTTTGTAGATTTTGCGCTGCCAACCTCTGATTTGTAATCAGTACTCCATGTGGGTTCATGGAACATCACTTTTTGTTCGTGATGCAGATGCAGCGTCCGGCCATTCATGGGGTAGTTAGGGCAGGTTCCTTCCCAATTAACGGAACTCTGGCGTGTGAAATGTTTAGTGGGTTAGGTATCTATGTGCGTCACTCATAGAAATTTGTTTTGTAGCATGGGATAGTGGTTTGTTCTGTTTGTTGATCAGGTTTTTGTGGAGGCTTGTTTGTTAGTAGAGAGTGATGATGTTGGTTTGTTACCTTCATCGTTTGGGGGGTAATCGCCATTTGGGAATCTCCTACGCTTCTCATGGACTTTTGAAGAAGCGTAGGTAGTAGCGAGGCTACTGGTTAGTGT
Organism: Hormiphora californensis; assembly: GCA_020137815.1. Classification (NCBI taxonomy): domain Eukaryota; kingdom Metazoa; phylum Ctenophora; class Tentaculata; order Cydippida; family Pleurobrachiidae; genus Hormiphora; species Hormiphora californensis. The sequence continues at coordinate 4,733,681 of CM035355.1, read as the reverse complement.
AGTTTCTCCCTGTTGGGCTACGGAAACACCCCTTGAGTTTATCTCGACCTCGGCGTGGGAATTTTGCCGAGTGTCGGTGGTAGCTAACCAGTTATGACCTAGCTTGTTAGACCTTTTATACCTGTCCAGAGGCTAGGTGGACAGAAGGTAGATGTGGGCCAGTTGAGATTAGACCTCCTCCAGCCTGGACTTTTGCTGGAGGACGGGTTTTGGCCGGTATTTAGCCATCTACTTTGGCCCAGTGCACAAGGCTGGGGAGATGGTGTAATACCGGCCGGGGGTATCTCTATTCAGAGAGAGATGAGTCATGAGCGGATTAGAGAAAGGAAGAGAGAAAAACACACCACCCAAGGAGGGCAGCTCTGTTTCCTTGGAGTGGTATGTGAGATGCTCCAGGCAGTTCAAGAGCTTCATGGTTTACCCCGGGGTATGCCGGGTCACCCCTGAAGATTCCCTGCCTGGTCTGTAGGACACTATTGCTATCTAAAAAAATAGACATTAGCCGCGGCCTGCATCTCAAGGGCGTGGGAAGGAATCTCACCCTCATTCACTAATTAGCTACTGGTGGGGCAGCAAAGGTCATCAGAGAAATGAACCTGATTCTTAGAAATGAACCTGATTCGTTCTGTATTTCTCCCACTTCCTCTAGCTATCTCTGTCTCTCTCCCCTCAATCGCTCCCCTGATGTCTCCCCATCCCTATCTCTTGGGTATGAAAACCCCTCATTCCTCTCCCTCCTACGCTGTCCTCTCTCACGATGTCGTGAGGGGAAATCGTACCCTCCCTATCTCATCCCCTTTCACCCTATCTATAATTTCAGATGTGTGGAGCGGACTATGTTTACTTTATTCAGAAGAACTCCCTAAACCGACGGAACAGGACTTTACACATTGTAGCAACCAATGAGACGTTCGCTTCCCGAGTCAGGATCAAAGAGGAGTGCTCTTATAAGGTGCTTGCAATGTGACAGACAGGGTTACAAAGTGACAGACAGGGTTACAAAGTGACAGACAGGGTTACAATGTGACAGACAGGGTTACAAAGTGACAGACAGGGTTACAAAGTTACGGACAAGGTTACAATGTGACAGACAGGGTTACAAAGTGACAGACAGGGTTACAAAGTTACGGACAAGGTTACAAAGTTGCAGACAAGGTTAACAAGTAACAGACAGGGTTACAAAATGACAAACAGGGTTACAATTTTACAGACAGGGTTACAAAATGACAAACAGGGTTACAATTTTACAGACAGGGTTACAAAGTGACAGACAGGGTTGTAAAGTGACAGAACTAAAGTTAAACAGAGACAGGGTATCATAAACAGTATGTATGCTATCACTGAGAATTGCTCAGTGCTGAGATGTGGTTTTAGGAAAACTCCAATAGCACATGTAATATAGGGCTCGGGCCTCGGCCAAATAGTAACATCCTCCCCCTTTCTGCCAGCCTCACCCAGAGAGCTAGTCCTCATCTTATCCAACCTACTAATACCCCCCTTTCTTCCAGCCCCACCTCTAAGCGACCTACTAATAACATCCCCTCTTTCTTCCAGCCACACCCGGAGAATGATAACTGGACGATATTCACCCAAAAGGCCACTCTGAACATCATCAACTTCTTCGGTATAGAGGCGAAGGTGGAGAGTCTCGGACTGAAGGCCTACCATAAAAACATCAAAAAGGTACCATTGAAAGTCAGTGAGAGAGAGAGAGAGAAAGATGTGAAAGTTGCGATTACAATTGGTTTCATTTATTTGTTTTTCCGCACGTGGGTGTGCTACAAAAAGAACAGGTTTCTGTCTCTCGAGTCTCGACTCTAAACCACACTCTAAATCCCTCTCTCGCTCTCTATCTCTCTCTCTCCCTTGGCTCTAAATGGCACACGTTTCTCACTACATGCTCCTGTCATTAACACTGTTGTAATAATGGGTCATAAATATGCATCTTTCTCTCTTTTCTCTCTACCTCCCCTCCCTCTTTCTCCCTCTTTCTCTCTACTTAAATTTCTGTCTTTTCGGAGCCAATATAAGTTACATTGCGCTCTCGTGAGATTCTCCATACGACTAAAAGCTGGATTAATCCCCAGTTGTACTCTTCCCACGGTTAGAATATGACTTTCAGTCTCTGTTGGAGGGGGTGGGGCATCAAGGCTACAGTCCCTAACCAAACCGTATAGTTACCAAGTTATTATTCGTGGGAAAAAAATTCAGAGAATCCGGGGTAGGATATTTTGAGATTGGTTAAATGGTCCTTTCAAGATGGGGTAACTGGGCAACTAGGAGCAAATATTTGAGAATGTGGAGGTGGGTCGTGGGAGAGCTCTCAGAGCTTGTATTGGGTGAGAAATCAGGTTATAGTGTTCTCGAGAAAGTACTATACGGACGAACTGACACACAAATATATATGTGTCTAACGAGGAAGCCATTAGCTTATCACTTAGAACCCACAACCGCCAGTCACGCTTGTGTGTGAGAGAGAGAGAGAGAGAGAGAGAGAGAGAGAGAGAGAGAGAGAGAGAGAGAAAGAGAGAGAGAGAGAGAGAGAAAGAGAGAGAAAGAAAGAGAAAGAGAGAGAAATAGCGTCTAACATACCTATGAACTGTCTAAGTAGGTAGTACTGAGTGATCTGAATAGTCGAGCATGCATTAGATCACAAGTCTGATCCATGCATTATATACCCAAGTGTCTGAATATTTTCTTGACAAAAGAAGCTCTGAAAGATTCTGAATGATATGTCGATCACCCAATCATAATCATAATCTGGTCCTATCATCGCATGAAAATAAGATATCTGATCGCTCCCGCAGAATTATAGTTGACGTAATTTCTCTGCCCCCGTATTTCTAGAACATAGCACGAAGGTGACTCCTTCTCTTTATCTTTCTGTGATCGCAATCAGATTCACTATTGTATCGCTCTTTCCCTTTTTCTCCGAATTGTGTCATAATATATAAGAGGTAGCTTCGCTTCTCAATCTCACTCCCACTTCCAATGAACCAACTAACTCAGATGTAATATAACAGCAGCAGATGTGTAAACCCACGTCCACTCGTTTCAGGGCAAGGAGGTGATAATGTACTACATTAACGAGTTGGAGAGAGAGGGAGTTACCTCTGCACCACGGTGGACACCTCCCAGTGAAATTGACTCAGATTCCGGTGAGATATTATATAGCTGGCACTAGTGAGTTGTTTTTGGGATACAGGATGTTTAGGATGCATGATTTTTTTCGTATACAGGGTTTATTATGAGCAACGAGAGTACTATAATAATGAGTGTACTGTTATGCATTTGGAGGAACTAAAAACCGAACCAAAGTGACCATTATCAGTAATGTTATACCTTCCATTAAAAGCTAACAGGTCTACACTCATCTCTACTGGCTGGGTCCTAATTGCAGTTAGGCCATTATGTTAATCGATACTTAGATGAGACGATTCACGATTGGAGAGCGAGCCAAGAAATAGTACCGCATCCCACTCCTATCTCGATTCTCAGCGCCTAGGTGTATCTAGGAGCTCCACTTTTCTCTCTCCATCTCTCTCTCTCTCTCTCTTTCTCTCTCTCTCTCTCTCTCTCTCTCTCTTTCTCTCTCCATCTCTCTCTCTCTATCTCTCTCTCTCTCTCTCTCTCTCTCTCTCTCCCACTATTAATCAGTGTAGACTGACTCATGTGTGAGCCTTGCTAACTGAGCATGTGGGCGGTGTCAGACTTGGAATGAATCATCCCGGAAGAACCCAGAGAGATATAAACACCCCGATATAAACAATTAAACATTGTATCTAGAATTGATCTAACAAGTAAACAACCAATCAGAACTCGTTATTTAGGTCACGTGACTGGTTATCAGCCAATCAGGGACCAGTGTTTCCTGATTCGGTCGGTTCCTGAAACATTGTATCTGGAGCTAACAAGATACACGTGTTTAGTATAATAGTACATGTGTAGTGTGTGTCTGTGTGTTATACTCTATAGTGTCTCTTGAGGCTTTCTAACATTCCGATCTACAAATTTAGGAGATCAACTATTTAAATGATGAATAAGTCAATACTCACCTGTGTAACCAGTCAAATCTTTCTATCTTGTAACCTTCTAGCCACTAAACATAATATGTATTAGAGTCACCAGAAAACTGAATAAGATAATATAGGGAGGGGTTTATAACTCATATATTGCACAATCTCTGGGATTATGGGAAGCCTTTCTACAGCATTTAATGCGACACAGTGTAGCTGTTTAAAACGCTTGACTACCCACGCATACATGATGATCTCTAATATCAAGCACTGTGTACCACCCGTTACAGCAGCATGGGAACATGCAGAATATAATTATAGGGGGGATATCTAGGGGATATTACAGCTGGGTGTATCTGGGATATTACAGCTGGGTGTATAACAGGGGTGAGGGGGATATATCTGGGGTGTACAGGGGAATATATGTTGGGCGTGGTCTGGGATATGTGTGTATAAATGAGGAGCGCGTGGGTCGTATAAAAGGTATAAAGATAGTAAAATGTGTAACCTAATGGGATCCCAGGAATCCTGTTGACACGTCAGGGTAGGGTGACTGTCTCCGCTAAACCTAATTAAACTGGCCCGGTTCACAGAACCTTCACTATGTTTATTTAGAGCCGCTACTCTCTGAACTTTCTCTCTGAAGTCTCTCTCTTTCTCACTCTCTGAAGTCTCTCTCTTTCTCTCACTCTCTGAAGTCTCTCTCTTTCTCACTCTCTGAATTCTCTCTGAGGCTAAAAAACTTGGAAAGATGTAGAAAATGTAATTCCTAGAAAACCTGTTTTTATCCAGAAATACATGATCTTATTTTCAAACGACAGTAGAATTATCACTTTTTGATCACGTAGATCCTAGAACAAGTAGGTATGAGGTATGAGCCATGAGGCAAGGTATGAGGGGGGAGTTTTCTAAGAACTGCGTTGAAACATGAACAGGTGGCCCTCTAACAGATACACAGACAGTTCATTACAGTTCACACACAGATACACAGACAACACATGTCCTTTACTCTTCTATCTTAATCTGGGGGCGAGAGATGCAACTTTTACAAACTGACAAACACATTTGACATTTCATCCCCATGTCAATTCACATCTGGTACGCTACTTTTTCTAAGATTTACTAAGCACTTTATTGTATTCCGTTACAAATTAATTTATTTTCCTGTATTTCCTGGAAACCACTGCAGATTCAAAGAATCGTAGAATCACGTACGCAAAGAAGATCTAGTAATGGCATGCATGCATAAAATGATACTAGCTCTTGGCTGAAAGATGCATATGATTGCCAACATATCTGTGCTTCTGAAACAGTTTCGCTTGGTCAGACCGAGTAGAGAGAATATAAACGGAGAGTGTGTGTTTGGGGTTGTGGTAGAGATAGATGTATAACCATGTAACAATGTAACCAACATAGGTGACCTCTTATCTTCCCGTGGCTGGTAGTTTAGGGGTGACCGCGTCACCAAGATAGATAGAAAATGAAAATTGAGAGAGTGGTGCAGCCGGCTGATGCGTGGCCCTATTCCACTGAGAATTCAGAATTCCAATATGATTACCTTCTGTACCATGATGGTTCATAGTAATTAATGTGACGTAACTAACTGGTGGGGAGAGAGAGAGAGAGAGAGAGAGAGAGAGAGAGAGAGAGAGAGAGAGAGAGAGAGAGAGAGAGAGATCAGTTAATACACTAATTGCATTCATAGACCCCATAACGTCATCTTACTTGATGTGGGTCACAACTCACAAACAATGGATACTGATTACTGATTTGAACTCTCCATCTCTCTCTCTCTGATCTCTCTATTCTGGAATTAGGAGGGGTGGGTGCTAGACTGCTTCAGGACTTAAGAGGCTTTGCTTTCGGTATTTTACATTTCATTGGCTTGTAAGTGGTAAGTTTGTTGAGTAAGGGGTCGACCCCTCACTCAACAACTGTAAATATAACAATTAACAGTGAGTTCTGCTTTAAGTATAAATGAGGATAAGATGAGGGTATTATGAATAATGGGCGTGTCTCTCTCAACTTTATATTATCACAACATATCGCATGATTCTGAGAGCATTGACCTGTTATGTCTACAGTTACTTTATGTCACGGATTAATCTGGGAAGACAGCTGAACACCTGTATATCAGTTTACAATAACAGTTGACCTGTCACGCACAGCTTTAAGTGTATGGGAAGTGTCATGGAGCTGTCAGTGTGTCTGTCAAATGGGATTGTGGGTAATGTCAACTGTGTGACATTCCTCTCTCTACTGCAGCTCAGTTCACACACACATGTCTAATACCTGACCATTTCCTTCCCTGCAGATGATGACGATGATTCGTTTGCTAGTGCAGATGAGGAACAAGCCCTACGAGACTTTGAAAGTGAGTATTATTTTAATGAAAGTAAGTATTATTTTCATGAAATAACTTCTTCAGCTAGTGAAGATGGTGTCAAAACAATTTTAAAAGCTCCAAATATCTATTTAATCATCCAACTCCCTCTGTCTAGTTGAGTCAATATACAAGCTGGATAGTGACTATATAACCCGGGAATTAGGAGATCTCAGTCCCATGGAGGAGTGCTCTATCATACAGCTTGCCAAGAGGCTCAAACAGACTTTCGATAAGGTAACTATAGAGATTACATTTTAATTGGTTCAATTCTATGATACCTGTTACTTATGAGAATTGTTGGACTGGGGGTTAGTTATTACTGAGTAGGATATTCATATTCATCGCACCGAATGAAATTCTCTAGTACAGTGAGAATTACATTTAGCAAAATGAATATTCATACTCTAAATGGTTACTACGATTTGAATTCCAATCTAAGTGGACTTTTTGTCTGCGTCACAGCAGCTAAATAGCGTTTATTGGATGTAGTTATTGAGTCAGGAACAGTTATATTATGCAACCCCACCCTGTCGTAATTATATGGCTATCAGTTCATTAGTCCCCTAGGTAGACAATTACCGCTAGTAGCTACCTATTATCCAGTCTTCTTTCCCCTTCTTCACGGACAGGACCTCCCTTTGTGTCGTCAAACACCATCCTTCAGGCACACCCTAGCCTTCAACCGCATCTGCAGGACCACAAAAAAGTAATCTAACATGTATTATTTGATAGTGCAGCGGAGAGAAATATAGATAGTGAGAGAGAGAGAGAGGGAGTGAGAGAGAGCGAAATGAACAATAGAACCAAACCCATTATGTATTATATTCTCGCCATTAAATATGATTTCACCATCCCATTACTCTACTTTACTGCCCACATATATTTTACAAATTGGCACTTATCCAAAGTGTGGCATTATATATTCATTATTGCACTCTCATCAGGTCACTTCCTGAATCGACCTGTACGACAGGCTGACTTCCTAAAGAGCATTATATTATACCCTGCCCCGTGGCCTGTATAATGCTAATGGGAAAGAGAATTATAATATTTTCTAGCCGATGCATAAACACAGAATACAAATAGGTGTAGGTCTATTAGTATTGAGTGTACTCGATCATCAAGATAATTGATCCAAGTTGTTCTAACTATCCGTGTTTGTTCGTGTTCGTGTCCCTGTCAACTGTCTGCATCCTTGTGTTCGCTATGAACTGTACATTCTCTTTATCTCCGCTGTGTACTGTGTACTCTATGTATTGTGTGTGTGAACACTGAACACTGCCAACATCACATGTGGAATTGTGTCGGAAGATCTCGCATAATTGTCGGCTCTCAATGCTGCGGAAAGTAGTTATTAGCTCGACAGAAATGATTAAACTCAACTCTTAATTTAGTGTCTCTACACGTAGACTAAATATGTTGCAATATGATAAACACTTCAGCACACAGGCAGCATGCATTAGTCAAGTGGGGCTGGCAAATTGGGTTATGTGTATGTAGAAAAGGCCGCTGCCTCTTGGTGCGTATAATACACATGTGGAGAGAGAGGGTTGTGGTAAACATACGGACAAACAAACCCCTGTAAACAGTCAGACAAACCAATGTGTAAATTGTGGTGGTGGTATTTGGTCATTTCTGGCGATGAGCCAGGCTGAAGAAATAGGATTTATGAACAGAGAGAGCTGAGCTAGAGTGTGTGTGTAGATTTAAAAACCATACATGAGAGGACAGCAATGCCCATAATATATTAGACTTTGAAGGTCCACCAGAATATATTCCAAGTTTAAATAACAGGTCGTTGTCATGTCAACCAAAACTCTTGTGCGTGACTATCTGCTATGTAGTCGTCTACCATTTTCAGTAATTAAACTAATTTAACCGGGGTAATTGAATGGGGGAAATTGGCAACAACATGACATACATTAACGTGAATTACTAGATTTCTCAGAGAACATTATTGATAGAAATTAAAGCGCCCTTAGATCACACAACACATCCACAATCATAGCCTTTTAGAGTTCATCACAACACCTTTTACTCCCCCCCTTTCTCTCTGTCGAACATCCAGCCCAATTAATATTCCACAATTCACTCCCTTCAGATCCCAGATGAGCGAGTGCTACTCCGTTTCCTGCGAGCCCGTAATTTTGAAATTGAGAAGACAAGGGAGATGCTAATCAAGAGCATGGCGTGGAGGAAACAGTATAACATTGATGCTCATCTTGATTTCTGGAGTCCACCTGATGTGATCAACCGATATCTTCCTGGAGCTTGGCATAAAACATCTAAAGGTAATGTTTTTAATTGGGTATATTGTATGGTATTAGCTATATATATATTCAATAATGTCTGGTTGTAACTGTAAGTTGCAAGGTCGAGGGAACAGGGTAGAACGTTATTTAACAAGTACAGAATCTAAGGACTCATGCCGTATTTGATTTTAGCTCTTTTTAAAATCATTCATAGGTAAAACACACGATTCTCTATTCTGCCCTCATTGAGTTGTGTACTGCATTGTGTAGACAAACACACATACAGACAGACACTACCTCCCCTCTCTAGCCCATATATATATCGCTTAGCTCTCCCTCCTTAGTGCACAATTACCTCTATCTACAGACTCTATCTTTATATCTCTATCTTAACTGCTATAATTGTTTCTTAGGAAATTTCAACAATTAACGAGCGCGAGCCAAGTCACGAACAGTGAACACAGTTATTAGATCCACGATAGTTTCCTCAAAAAACTCTTAATTAACAGAAATTAAAGCCTTAAAATTTCCCATTTTTAGATTTTTTTAAACAGATCTATCCCCCCCCCCCCCTCAGATGGCAGGCCAGTGTACTGTGCTCAGACTGGGCCACATGGACGTAAAGGGTGTTCTCCGGTCAGTTGGAGAGGAAGCACTTCTTAGACATGCCCTGTACATCTGTGAACAGGGAATTGAGAAGACCAAGGAGACACCAACAATCAGGTAAGTTGGGTTCAGACAAAACTATTGGGTTGCCTTCCTCAACCGAGACACTTATGTGATACAACAAGAAATTTGGATTCGATTGCCATTGGTTGAACATATACCAACATTTGCTTAAAGTCTCAAACTACCATTTAAATGCTGGCCCGAAACATAAGTGCGTCTGTAAGACAGTCTTTTGTTTGGTTTCGTGCATTAATTATGCGCTCTTGGTTTAATCTAAATGATCGTATACTAGCCCAATACTCCCCCTCTCTCATTCGCTGTCCCCCCTCCCTCCATAATATCCATATTAAAATGAGTCAGTGTGTGTATGCAGCTAGGCTCGTATAAACATGTAGCTACTGTCAGTATACCCAGTGCCCGCACTATCACTCCTTACTCTCTCATACCACACGCCAGTACCTACTTTCACACATATAACTACTCCTAACTAATGCACTGCCTCTTTCTCTCTTGCTAAATACCCTTTCCCACTATGACTACCCTGCAAAATCAAGCACCTATATTTTCGCTCCTTATATAGCACGGAACCAGTAAAATTCACTTTTTCCCAGCTTCCATATTCAAAGCTGAGCCAAAACTTCTAACATGAAAACAAACATAAAAAGTGCCACATGCCCCCTCCCCCACATGTCTTATAGTTTTAGGTATGATGCCTAACTCTCTCTTCTCTCTCCCAGTTCATGGACACTTCTGATAGACCTGGAAGGATTGAACCTACGGCACCTGTGGGCACCTGCTAGGTTAGCAATGAGACGATTTACAGAGGTCATGGAACAGAATTATCCAGAGACGCTGGGAATGGTCCTGAATTGTCCAGGCACCTCGACTGTTCCCTCTCGCGTGGACACTTGTCAAGGGATTTATTAATGAGAATACTAGGTAAGGATTAATTACCAATTAGTTATTTGATAATGTACATTGTGCTATGCTGTGAGCCTGTTGGTAATAGACAGTAAGACCCGTTTGTAATCTGTGAATTTAAAATCTCAAGTTACAGATCTTCGGATTTTGAGCACTTTTGTGATTTTTTTTCGGTCGGTTTGTCTCCTTTAATCTTTGTGCTTGTGTGTAATTGTTATTATCATACGGATACCGCATACATATATGCCATTTATGAGTGAGATACGCTTAAATGTTCATATAATTGTGTTTCTTCTACTCATTAGAAAACTCAGGTTTTTAGTGATTTTTCGAATTCCCTCAGGCGAAAATGTCTGGTATACGCAGGAAGTGATTACCTCGAGGAAGATGGTATCCACAGTTATATCAGAACATGTGATATTCCAGATTTCCTTGGAGGGCCTAGCAAGGTACCGAGATCGTTTATTTTTAGACAATTGAGGCGACGCATGGGTGTAGCGCGCGATACGAAAAACCATGACTTTCTCGCGCGTTTGTGTGGGATTTGCTGTGCGCGCAATCTGATGGATTGGTCACGTGTCAGTTTCGGGCCACGATCGGAGCTGTCACGGTGGTCAGTGGTCACGGTCCCGGGAATTGCGACACTATATTACCTGTGTGTATTACTTCTGTCCTGTCTGGCGGTACCGACAGATAGTATCATACTATGATACCATTTCTCCCTGCAGTGTGGTATTGAGTGTAACGGTCTTGTTCCGAGAGAGGAGTATACTCTTAGTACAGAAGAGGTCCTGTCCCATGAAGATGCCATGCAGTCTCTGTACAAGAATGTAACACTTAAAAAGGGTGAAATGCACGAGGTGAGATCTTCTAGCTTAGCTCATAACAGAGTAAATTACGATACCACAGTTATGATTTGGCACTCAGTACCTGAGTGTAGTGTTAAAGGAAGGAACAGACTAATTATTATATGTTTTGATCCCGTTTTGATTTCCATGACAACATCCTCAACCACCCCCTCCTCCCAGGTAACGGTAGAGGCAGATGCAGACAGTGTGATAACCTGGGACTTTGATTGTGTGCTAGGTGGATTCCAGTTCAGCCTCTACCAGCGGACCTTCTCAGAGGCACATTGTAACAGCTCTCTAGCAGCAATGGTACAGATGGCAGGCATAACTTACCCCTCCACACCGGTAATTAGCATAATTAACATGAAATTAGCACAGATAATATATGTGAGCTGGACAATGAATTGGTAGAAATTGGGAGTGAGAATTAGTTCAAGTTGGAGAATGGAGGCGATGTGGTTAGAGCTTAGAGGAGAGGGAGTAGAGAGACGAGATCATCTTACTACCCACTCTCTGACCCGTCCCAGCACACTGTACCTCCCCCTGCACAGAGCCCAACAGAGACCTACTCGGACGTGCTGGTAGACGATGGAAAGATTGTGGATTACATTGAGGGGGATAGCGTACAGGTATATATTTGCCTAGCTAGACTGTGTTTCGCGCGCCCTGCCCCCGAATGTAAAGGGAGGGTTAGAACATAATAACAAGTATTTATTATCTTGGTTTCATTGTTCACACCAATAGTGTTGGAGGGTGCGATATGACATCGAAGACGCTCATTTATTAGACGTTTCGGCTGTACGGCCATTATCAATAATGCTATGGGGGAATTTACATTAGCACATTACATAAGACATCAATATGTACATAGGGGACAAAATTGTAAAAGACTGGACCAAACGGCAAACACACACAACATTAAGGGTACGCTAACCAAAATTTTTTTTCGAGTGCAGGGAAATCTCTCACCGTAGGGTTGTAGGCCATGCCAAGGAGACCTCAAATATGCAATTTGAGCTCTCAAGTCGAATTCATATTTTTGCTACAGCTATTTAAAAAATGTCCTGTAAATACGTTTTTGGCATCTCAAAATTTTTTTTAAAAGATAGGAGCATGAAAATTTGGGGATTTGAAGAGGACATGAAGGGGAATAACCACAAAATTTTTTTTTGTAATCCGAGCTGATTTCCGGTCCTGAGATGGATTTCTTTTTTTCCACTTTAACGCCCTATTTGGCAAAGTTCCGAAAACATGTGAAAGCTGTAAATTGGTGAAAAGTTGCGTCTAACGATTATCTAAGTGGCCATAAATTTTGGGCGTGTCCTTATTTGAAATAAGATGTACAGAGTTTTTTTTGTGAAAGCCGTCATTTCAGAAATAGATAAATTCCCTGTATCTCAAAAACGGCTGATCGTAGAGACCTGAGACTATGCTTAAACGATTCAGAAGGTCCGATTTTGGGGGGGTCTTCTGAGAGACATTTTGCTCCTACTTCAACCGTTTTTGCTGTAATTGCGAAAAACAAATTCTATGGAAAGGGCAAAAGCTAAACTCCAATATCCTGTAATTAGGGAATTTTGGCTAAGAAAGGACCGAAACTATGGAAAAATGTGTAACAAGCTAATTCCTTCACTATTTGGTCCATATGGGTCCCTATAATCACCAAAAACAAAATCACAAAAAATCCACGATGGCGAAGATGGGTTTTTGTTTTTCGCAATTACAGCAAAAACGGTTGAAGTAGGAGCAAAATGTCTCTCAGAAGACCCCCCCAAAATCGGACCTTCTGAATCGTTTAAGCATAGTCTCAGGTCTCTACGATCAGCCGTTTTTGAGATACAGGGAATTTATTTATTTCTGAAATGACGGCTTTCACAAAAAAAACTCTGTACATCTTATTTCAAATAAGGACACGCCCAAAATTTATGGCCACTTAGATAATCGTTAGACGCAACTTTTCACCAATTTACAGCTTTCACATGTTTTCGGAACTTTGCCAAATAGGGCGTTAAAGTGGAAAAAAAGAAATCCATCTCAGGACCGGAAATCAGCTCGGATTGCAAAATTTTTTTTTGTGGTTATTCACCTTCATGTCTTCTTCAAATCCCCAAATTTTCATGCTCCTATCTTTTAAAAAAAATTTTTGAGATGCCAAAAACGTATTTACAGGACATTTTTTAAATAGCTGTAGCAAAAATATGAATTCGACTTAAGAGCTAAAATTGCATATTTGAGGTCTCCTTGGTATGGCCTACAACCCTACGGTGAGAGATTTCCCTGCACTCGAAAAAAAATTTTGGTTAGCGTACCCTTAACAGAAGCCAAAAACAAAAACGACAACGAAACCGAAACTGCTCCTTCATAAAAAACTCTTATTTACATTAATTTACACATGAAATATTATAACAAAAAATACTAAAAAATGAACCCGTTGTTGCACATTTTGTTTAGTGGTGGCCTTAGTCGTGTAATGGCACGGCTCTCTCTGAGATAGGCATCTATGGGGTCTCTACCCTTATTTATTATATCAAAATTGAAAATATTGAAGAATGCATCGTATTCCCTTCTCCCTGCTTGTCCGTATATGAGCTCCGGGTGCATCTCATTAGCGTGTTCTGCTACTGCGGAGCAGTCCACATGTCCCAATCTGGTGTGAGTCTCGTGCTCGGCGATCCGGTGTTTCAGAGGGCGGCTTGTCACACCTATGTAGGTACCGTTGTTGCATAGGTTGCACGAAGCACGGTACACTACGTTTTCCGTCGAGCATGGAATGCCATGTTGATGCAGCTCGCATTCACAGTTTTGACTGTTTTCTTCTTTGTTGTTGTAATGGTTTTTCACCAAGCTAGCAACAGTTCTTCCCGAAGATGTTACCACACGGATCGGCAGCCCAGATTCTTTAACTGCTTTCTTCACCTTTCGTAGGGCACCCTCATTGGTGTATGGCAGTTTCATGATGTATATTTTGTTGGATTTTTCATCATCTGGTGGAGCCGGGCTTGTAGTCGGGGTGGATAACTGCTTCGCAATTTCCAAGCTAACAGTTTTTATCGGGTAGCCTGAGTTGACTAGATTTTCCCTCAGTTTTTCAAGGTGAGGGAATGCTAGGTCAACTGTGGAACACCTGTTGAGGATGCGTTTTGTTTCTGTGCGGATTATATTTAGTTTTATAACTTCTGCACAGTGGGAGTGATAGTTGAGGTAGCTTCCACTGTGGGTGCTCTTCTGAAAGAGTTCCCACGTTAGAGATGTTTCTCCTCCGTTGTTGGTGGTTCTAACGGTCAGGTCGAGAAAAGAGATTTCGGAGACTCCTATTGCTGGTTCTGTTGCCTCTTCTCTTGTAAATTTTACTGATGACCAGATGTTTCCGAGTTTTTCAATGAATTTGTCACAGTGTTCACGTTTGGTCCATAGGCTATGACTGTCGTCGACATAGGTAGCCAGTGAGAGAGGTTTCTCTTCATCGGGCGTCACGTCCAGTGTCCGGTTGTATAGATGGTCCACAATGATCTCAGCATAGGCTCCTGAACTATGGTATCCTGTACCAATTCCAGTAATCTGACGGTAGAAATTGCCTCCACTTTGAATGTACGTATGGCTAGTTACGAACCTGAGCATTTGGATGATGTGCTCGGGGTTGAAGCCTAACAGATCTATGTTAGGAGTATTTCTCACATAATGTAATACTAGATCCATAGCTCTGTCATCAGTTGGTATCGAGGGGTACATATTCTCCATGTCGAAACTAGATTGGTGGGTGTTAGCAGGGAGTGAGTTTTGTAGTGGGATGAGGCAAGAGTTAATGAAAACATCGGCACTTGATACTCGGTGTGTTAGATTAATGTTAGTTAATGTTGTGTTAGTTAATGTTGTGTGTGTTTGCCGTTTGGTCCAGTCTTTTACAATTTTGTCCCCTATGTACATATTGATGTCTTATGTAATGTGCTAATGTAAATTCCCCCATAGCATTATTGATAATGGCCGTACAGCCGAAACGTCTAATAAATGAGCGTCTTCGATGTCATATCGCACCCTCCAACACTATTGGTGTGAACAATGAAACCAAGATATACTACCCCACCAGCCTCCACCATCTCCAAAAAGTATTTATTACTCTGACCCGAAAATCAATTTTCTACTTTTGACCCCTTTTGACTTATTATGACACTACATGGAAAATCATGAACAATGATGTATGTTACACCAAATATGGTTATCTCTAAGGGGTCTAATTAGGTGTTGACAGGTGTGGAACTTCTCTCTCTTGCAACGGGGGACAGCACATGAGAAGGGGGGCTCTTTGTATTTGTGTGTAAAAGTCAGTTACGTTTACATTTTATTCAATTTATTATCGTCTAAGATGATTTACATTTTATTCAATTTATTATCGTCTAAGATGATTTATGGCATCTTATGAATTTCTGTGACCCTTGACTTGCTACACAGACAATCTTTGCTAAATGTTGTCTCTTGTTACTCTTTGGGTTGATTTGTTTTGTAACTAGTCCAATACAGGTCGTAGAATACTAACGTTTTTCAATGTTATGAATTGTGTCAAACATATTGTATATCTTCATCTTTGTAGGCACGGTGCCCCTGAAGGAAGTTCCACCTCGACCGAGTCCCCCAGCAAAACGAACGGTTGTGTGACCTAAAGGGGACCTCTGGGAACTACGGAGGACCGTGGGGGAAAATATTTAAAAGTAGCCTAAAAAATTAAAACGATAGAAAGATAGCTATCGTTTTTTTCACTTTGAAAATACGACGTTTCTTTAACAAAATCCTTGATCAGGAAGATGCAAGTGTCTCCCACCTATTTTTTGACGTAGAATCGAATGCCGTTGAAGTCAAATCTCTAAAATGTTAGTAAAATGGTGAAAATCGCGTTTTTAGGTGTTTTTTGGTGAAAAAAGCGTTCAAACTGGTACTAGATGATGAGATAGAGTCCCAAAAGTATGACAAATCGCTTTTTTGGGACCTTTTCGCCCTAGAAGCAGATTTTTATGAAAATCTGGTTCAGCGCCTATTCTCTGTATACTTTCAAAGAAGGTGAATATTGCTCTAATTTAGCCAATTTTGAAGAAAAGTCATCCAAAACAGTACTAGATGATGAGATAGTGGCCCAAAAATATAACTAATCGATTTTTTGGGTCTTTTCCGTCCTAGAAACAAATTTGCATGGCGGTCGGATGATACGTTTCCTCTCGGTAGGCCTCTGAAGTAGGTGGAAATAGCCAAAATATAGCGATTGCGGCAAATGAATGCGGATAAACGTTTACCAAACCCACTTCATCATCATGTATGGCTCTTGCATAGTCCAGTAGCCCAGAGATAGGTCATACATGATGCTAAAGTGGGTTTGGTTAACGTTTATTCACATTCATTTGCCGCAATCGCTATATTTTGGCTATTTCCAGCTACTTCATCGAGGCCTACCGAGAGGAAACATATCATCCGACCGCCATGCAAATTTGTTTCTAGGACGGAAAAGACCCAAAAAATCGATTAGTTATCTAATCTCATCATCTAGTACTGTTTTGGATGACTTTTCTTCAAAATTGGCTAAATTAGAGCAATATTCACCTTCTTTGAAAGTATACAGAGAATTGGCGCTGAACCAGATTTTCATAAAAATCTGCTTCTAGGGCGAAAAGGTCCCAAAAAAGCGATTTGTCATACTTTTGGGACTCTATCTCATCATCTAGTACCAGTTTGAACGCTTTTTTCACCAAAAAAAAACCTAAAAACGCGATTTTCACCATTTTTCTAACATTTTGGAGATTTGACTTCAACGGCATTCGATTCTACGTCAAAAAATAGGTGGGAGACACTTGCATCTTCCTGATCAAGGATTTTGTTAAAGAAACGTCGTATTTTCAAAGTGAAAAAAAAACGATAGCTATCTTTCTATCGTTTTAATTTTTTAGGCTACTTTTAAATATTTTCCCCCACGGTCCTGCGTAGTTCCCAGAGGTCCCCTTTAGGTCACACAACCGTTCGTTTTGCTGGGGGACTCGGTCGAGGTGGAACTTCCTTCAGGGGCACCGTGTAGGATCTAAGAATACTGTCACATTGGATGCTAATGCAATGGGGAAACAAAGAAGTGGAGGGTCTTTCTGTTCTGCTCCAGCATGTTCCCATAGGAGTGGTCGGAATGACACAAGTGCTGTGCCTGGTAGACAATTTGTAAGGTATTTTCGCTTCCCTAAGAATGCTGAATTATCAAAACAGTGGGTTATCCGGCTAAAAAGAGATCGATGGATTCCTTCTCCCTATTCCAAAGTGTGCTCCGATCATTTTTTCAACTCTGACTTTACAGAAAAATCCTTACATAAAGTCATTTCAACCACGTCTGGCCAACGTGTCCAGTTGTTGCTAGAAAAAGGAGCCATTCCAAACACTGATCCTCAGGATGGGTCTTTCAGAGAACCTCGTGTTCCTTTGAGGTCAAACCGTGTTGTGCGAGAGTCCATTATCGCAACTGAATCACCTAGCCCCTGCCCGAGTGATCTGCCTGAGAACCAGCAGTTAGATGACAATCATGTAGAGAGTGAGATTGATGAGGATTTAAAGTGCAAGGAAGAGTGGGAAGATGACTGGGAGACGTCTAGTAGTGAAAGTGATAGTGAGGAAGAGTGGTTTGATAAGAGTGATGATGAAGATGACGAGGAGGGGAACGAAGAATGGGTTGATGTTGAGGGAGACTAAAACTGCACTGGCTGTCTGGCGCCGCGACCCATCTGAGCGCACTGTCAAATGGGGTATGGCGCCGCCATACAGAGAACTAGAGGGTGTGGCGAATGATACAGATAGTTCAGCTGAGCTTGGAGAAAGCGAGAGTGGTGATAAAGAGTGGGATGTTGAAAGATTTGTTGAGAGGTCAGTAGAGAAGGGGATAGCAGTTTGTAACAGGGATCATTGTGCTGTTTTATGGTGAATGACAAAACTCAAAAGTGTTTACTACTATTTTCATGTATTTAATTCATAAATCATTCACTAATTTGAAGAAACGTGTTTTGATATTTCCTTTTTATGGGGAGAGGTCTTATGTGCTGTCTCAGCTCGGAAGGGGTGGCGTGGGGCAACATTTTAACACCTAATTAGAGGGGGAAGGATCGGAGGAATCCGTAAAGTGTGAGATATCCTGAAATCTTCATGATTTTTCACGTACTATCAATTTTAGAGTCATATGATATAAAAACGTTACTCGGAGGTTGGGATAGACCAAGACTTCTTCAGTTACTCACAGCCGATACATTTCGGGGACAATTTAAATTGTTCTCACTTACAAATTAATTTGTTAGTAAGAACCCCACTAAAACATTTTCCACTTTCAGGGAAGTTACTACGTCGGAAAATCAGGAACGTACGTGCTAACGTGGAGTAACACCTCACAAACACTTAAAACCCAGGCCATCGCGCACAAGGCCACCTTCCTATATACTATCGAGGTAGGATGATCATTCTGAACGATATTTTCTTTTCAATAAACGTGATGCCTAACCCAGCACTTCACTGTGGCTTGTATGCGGGCGGTCAATATAACGGAGCGCCACTGTTATACTACTCGTGTACACTGTACAACTTTCGATTTTCCATACCCTTGTACGTTTGAAAGATTGTAACACCCCTTGTCCCAGATGATAGAACCAAAAGACTACGCCGGATCTGTTTCCTCCCTAACCTCCTCCTTCTCCAATCTGAGTCCCGCTGGTAGTTGCTGGAACACATCAAGTGTGGCTTCTTGGAACAGTATGGTATCAAGATAGAGAGACATTGTGTGAATCTTGTGACCCACTATGTGTCATTACTGAGAGAACTAACCCTCATTCAATTCTCTGAGAATCTCGCATTATGTTGTTGAGTAAGCAACAAGCATTATGAGTGAGAGCGAAAATTGAAGGAGGTTCGGGTGCGGACTAGAAAAAATGGCGATGTGATAAACAAAGGTTGAGTGCATGTCCAGGGACAGTTTCAGAGTGGGAAATAGTTTTAAAATGAAGATGGAGATAGTAGTCCTAATTCTTTCAGCCCCCGATCTTCTAAAACAAACTGCCATAGAACTATAAAACATGGGAAATGTGAATGTTTTAGTTGTTGAAGTGTATTTTAAAATTGTTTGTTGCCTGGCCACCACTCATATATCGAAAACAAGTGGTAAAAAGTGAGAGTTTGAACCGGCTTTTTGTACATACACACAAGGAATGTGAATAAAACAGATATTTTAAGATATTTTGAAGCTTGATGAGAGAATTATCGGATTCATTTGATGGTATGCGTTGTTTGGTGCATGAAATGTAAATGTGTCTTTTAGCAATGAATTCCTTGTGTTTTATTTGTCCAAGGTATCAATATTAGGAGTAAGGTGATCAACAGAATACAGGGTACACCGGTGTGAGCTTACGCTTAAGGGACCGAATGGACAGACTGCGTAGCATGGCAAGGAATAAGGTGACAGACAGGATCCGGGATCCTGTCTGTCACCTTATTCCTGGATCCCTTGTCAGCGCCACATAGAGAGAGCGGGTAAACAAATTGAGTGTAACATTGTGCGCGTCCCCGCGCTACATCCCCTATAACGGTGACGTGCGGCGGCCGCTGCTGAGTTGTAGTGGGATTGGGCGGGAGGGAATGGTTCAAAATAAATAGGCGAATCTAACAAAACACACGTAAATATGAATTGGCAATGATGAATGATAATAGGTTAATACAAACTTTGTAGTGCTCTAGCATATCTTTTATCAACGTTGCTACCAAGCGGATAAGTACAATATTTTGGCATTTACTTTTCTTCAAATCACCTAGCCGAAAGAGGAAAACTCGGCAAATCTCTTGTCCCAATCTCTCCCAGATCTCACAGCAGCCTCGACACACTTACTCACAAACGGATGTTGAGTTGTCTGATACTTCTCCAAAATAATCTCACACAACCGATTGTTTTTCTCCTTTCTCTCCTCATTTTCTCTCGTCAATCTCTCCAATCGGTCCCTTTTTTCTGAACAGCCCTGGGCTGGTGTAGGCGGTTCACTATCTGCAACCAAACTCCTCTCTGATGCCGCAAATGATGTCATACCACTTGTGTTGACAGTCATATCTTTATCAGTTAAATTTTCAAGTAGGTCAATATCGGAAAACTCGGCCAGAGCAGACGCGTCTGAAATATTGAACGCTCCAAGTTGGGCTAATTGAGATTGTGTGGCGGCTGGGAGTTGCTGTTTGAGACTGGATTTACTGGTTGAGCTAGTATTGATAGGCTTACTGGCAGACGGAGAGTTCCTTGTTTTACGTGACCTGGTCAGAGTTACCACGGGTGTTTTCATCACCAGACTGTCATTAGCACTTTTATTAACCCGACGGGTACTACGACGGACAAATGATGTTTCATCAACTGTAGTATTTCCGGTTGAGGTTGTGTCTAGCTTACCATTGACAATCCGGTTCAAGTTATCAAAACTCCACCCTGTATGGTGTATCATATTATCAATTGTATCCTCATCAACACGGCCCCCTTTCCCTCCTCCTCCTCCTCCTCCCATGTTAGTGGGATTATAAACCGTCAAATCAGGGCACTCATCAGCAACACCTCCACCACCCAGATCAGCGTTCACCATCATCGTTAGCTCCCCCACATCATTGTTAGATGAGGTGGATGTTATGTCCATGTCGATATCATCCATGATGGTTCTCTCGCCACGAAATGATTGTTCAGGTGGGGTACAGCTGGTAATGTCCATGTCTTCACTTTCAGCGGTCTCGTTGATGGGAGCTCGGTAGAGATCTGGGAGAGTCGAATGATTCGAGAGAGCTGTTGTTGTTCCGTTTAATGAATTCCTTTACTGTGACCTCCTGGTGGAAGCTCACTCGCTTCGATTGGGACCGACGCATTCTAAGACGGGAGTGGTGTTAGAAAATTGGGAATAATTGCTGATGAACGACTGTTACATTTGGTATGTACAGATTTAATAATCATTCTCTCATTACAAGAACAAGTTGAGACAAACTATTATAATGGAGGAAGCACTGCATAAAATAAAATGGGTTTACTCCGAGCAGAGCTTTTGTTTTGTAATATAATTTGTTCAAACCCATTTTATTTTATGCTAGCAGGGTGCGGGGAGAGAAGGTCGAAAAAGGCAACAACGCATTGACGTTTTTCAAAAGCATAAAAGCTAATTGTTATTCTAATTTCTGGGCAGGGGGAAATTACTAAAGTACTAAATTAAGGCAGAAAGTAGTTGAGTTTTCTCATGAAATGAACTGAAAGCGGGCGGTAGAAGTCTCATACTCATCAAATAAACGGTTCAGCGAGACCCCACGGGATACCCCTGATTGACGGGTGACATCTGTCCAGAGGTGAGGCATGAGCAGCCAGCTGACTATACTAGTTAGCGCGGCAGTGTGGCCCGGGCGCCATTATAATCAGGCAGGGTCCAGGGGCTGCAAGCCCCGGTGGGGGTTGAGGGGGCGAAGCCCCCGAAAATTTCGGACATTTTGAGGCGTTTTTAAACGATTTTAAGCATTTCTGAACTCCTTTTGTGAAAAATGGAAAAAAAGATGAAAGTTTTCTGTTCACAAGAAAACAACTCATCCGCGCGCACCCAACTTTCTGGGTGAACCGGACACCCTGGTCACGTCAAAATGCACTGTGGCGCGTGGAAGAACCCTCTTTATGCTCTGCCGTGCGTTACAGGTGCGCGCAGTGCACCTGGGTGTCCGGCAGAGCTCCGGACACCCGGCTGCGCGCAAATCCAAAATTTCGCAGTTTTCACCGATTTTTTTCAAATTCTTTTTGTTTTTTTCCATTTTTTCTTCTTTTCTCTTTCCGTCTTTTCGGTCTGGGTGTCCCAGGGGCGAAGCAAGGCTGGGTCCAGTGGGTCCAGGACCCACTTTTTGGACGAGAGAGGAGAAGAAAATGGGAAAACTTGCTAAAAAGTGAAAAAATCGGGGGGAAAAAGTGAAAAAATGAGCCGATTTTCAATTGAAAAAACGAATGCGCGCGAGAAAAAGCTTATGCGGCAGCGCTATTGACCAATAGGGTCCAGACCCACCTCGCGTGTTACATTTTATGCAGCGCTGGACCCAAATTTTTTTTCGTGGATGAACGCCGCGCACCGCCCCTGGGGTGTCCGCGGACACCCGGACACCCACGAGCGCCGTCCCTGTGTGCACTAACAAAAAGAGTACACTTTCATTTTCTAGACGGACTTTCTTCAAACGGCTATAGCAATGCAAAATTTGAGTAAACTAAACGGTATCTGATAGATAATCGATAGCACTCACCGATAACCCCAAACAAAACCCTAACGGGCAGCCCTGACCCATCTCGACCGCCCACAATCGTTGAGTTGTTAGCAATGGAGGGCTCAAGACACCCAGATTTTAATTTTGCCTGTGCGGCCCAAAAAAGGTGAGATCTCCCGCTAAAGCTCACCTACGAATTCGATAAAAGTCTTAAATAGCTGTCTTGTATGCCAAAAACAAGAGATCCGTCCAAAAATCAGGGTTTTAACAACTTTGAAAACTTAAATTTTAAGAATTTTTCGAGCAGAACTTAAACGCGCGCGTCTTAAAATCAATAAGTTTACAACGCTTCAAACGTAACACGCGTAGAAAACAGACCAATGATGCCGCGCGCGTATTTTGAATGGTTGAAAATTCACAAAAATTCCCGAACAAAATTTCCCGCGACCTCGTTTCAAAAAATTTTGAAAAGCGCTGCCTTATCCCGTTGGAATGCGCTGCAGCCCCCTCATGCGCGCACCCCCGCAACGAGGGGACTGGAGGGAATGCCGCGCGCGCGTTTGGCCTGATCCCGGCTGGGTCGAAGATAACTTTGCGGTCGAAAAAACGGCGGTGCTTATAACTTTGGCTCCTGAAGTCCGTTTGACTTGATTCTTTCACCAGTTGTTAGATCTGACGATTATCTACCTTGCTGTTTTTGAGAGAAGTTAATTGGACTTAAGGAGGCTGAGCAATAGCCGTTGAAAGATGGGTTGTTTTCAAAAAGTGACGTCACAGATTCTTGCAGGGACACCTTTTTTAAAATTTCATTCAAATTTTGATTTTACCGCACTCGATTTTGCGGAGTTTGGTTCATATCTCCTGTTCCTGATAAGATAGAGACCTGAAACCGGTTGCATTTGAAAGCTGTTATCTTCCTCTTTCCAACGCTACCAAAACGATTTCTGTACCTTATCTGGAACCGGAGATATTATTGATTATGTATTCCCCCCTAGCGCGGTATTCCCTCCAGGCCCCTTATATTATATTATAAGGGGCCTGCAACGTATGCCAACTTATCCCGCGCTGCGGGGGCCAGCAACGTTTGCCAACAAAAAATTTAAAAAATACCTTCTCCGCCCAGTTTTCGACATTTTCTGGCTCAGTTATGGCTTAATGACACATCATACAGGCCTGCAGCTTATGCCAACATTGAGGGCCTTTTTCTTTGATGAATGGAAGAAAAAGCCAAGCCCCACTTGGAATTTTCTTGCCTTGGTCGACCCTCTTTCCATGCTCCGCCATAGGAGGATTAGAACATATGTACTATGAACGTTTGTAGCTTGTAGTTGGCTGTTCCCAGTGCGAGCTGGGGACAGCCAACTGGAGTTTAATCGCCCGGCAGGGCGATTAAACCGGTTTAAGTGACGACGCCGATCCCGAGGAGGTGATTTAAACCTATAACGCGATTATCTAACAAACGTTCATAGTTTACAAGCCCCGATCGTAATTGCACATTAATAAGAGAGACAACACAAGGTGAAACACACTAGGAGTGTTGGCTAATAATCAACAGACGTTCCCAAACTGTGTGTAGACTTATCGGCTACCGTTCCTAACGGCCGATACACACAGTGCACGGTGCCCCTGAAGGAAGTTCCACCTCGACCGAGTCCCCCAGCAAAACGAACGGTTGTGTGACCTCAAGGGGACCTCTGGGAACTACGCAGGACCGTGGGGGAAAAGATTTAAAAGTAGCCTAAAAAATTAAAACGATAGAAAGATAGCTATCGTTTTTTTCACTTTGAAAATACGACGTTTCTTTAACAAAATCCTTGATCAGGAAGATGCTAGTGTCTCCCACCTATTTTTTGACGTAGAATTGAATGCCGTTGAAGTCAAATCTCTAAAATGTTAGTAAAATGGTGAAAATCGCGTTTTTAGGTGTTTTTTGGTGAAAAAAGCGTTCAAACTGGTACTAGATGATGAGATAGAGTCCCAAAAGTATGACAAATCGCTTTTTTGGGACCTTTTCGCCCTAGAAGCAGATTTTTATGAAAATCTGGTTCAGCGCCTATTCTCTGTATACTTTCAAAGAATGTGAATATTGCTCTAATTTAGCCAATTTTGAATAAAAGTCATCCAAAACAGTACTAGATGATGAGATAGTGGCCCAAAAATATAACTAATCGATTTTTTGGGTCTTTTCCGTCCTAGAAACAAATGTGCATGGCGGTCGGATGATACGTTTCCTCTCGGTAGGCCTCTGAAGTAGGTGGAAATAGCCAAAATATAGCGATTGCGGCAAATGAATGTGAATAAACGTTGACCAAACCCACTTTAGCATCATGTATGACCTATCTCTGGGCTACTGGACTATGCAAGAGCCATACATGATGATGAAGTGGGTTTGGTAAACGTTTATCCACATTCATTTGCCGCAATCGCTATATTTTGGCTATTTCCACCTACTTCAGAGGCCTACCGAGAGGAAACGTATCATCCGACCGCCATGCACATTTGTTTCTAGGACGGAAAAGACCCAAAAAATCGATTAGTTATATTTTTGGGCCACTATCTCATCATCTAGTACTGTTTTGGATGACTTTTATTCAAAATTGGATAAATTAGAGCAATATTCACATTCTTTGAAAGTATACAGAGAATAGGCGCTGAACCAGATTTTCATAAAAATCTGCTTCTAGGGCGAAAAGGTCCCAAAAAAGCGATTTGTCATACTTTTGGGACTCTATCTCATCATCTAGTACCAGTTTGAACGCTTTTTTCACCAAAAAACACCTAAAAACGCGATTTTCACCATTTTACTAACATTTTAGAGATTTGACTTCAACGGCATTCGATTCTACGTCAAAAAATAGGTGGGAGACACTTGCATCTTCCTGATCAAGGATTTTGTTAAAGAAACGTCGTATTTTCAAAGTGAAAAAAACGATAGCTATCTTTCTATCGTTTTAATTTTTTAGGCTACTTTTAAATCTTTTCCCCCACGGTCCTGCGTAGTTCCCAGAGGTCCCCTTGAGGTCACACAACCGTTCGTTTTGCTGGGGGACTCGGTCGAGGTGGAACTTCCTTCAGGGGCACCGTGAGTGAAAGACATTGAAAGAGAGAATGAGAGAGAGAGAGAGAAAAGAATGGAATGCGATTATTTTGCCTTTTGGCTCTTGATGACAGAGATAGCATTGACAGAATTGTGTGTACTGTGTTTACACACATTTTCATTACCCGGAATTGTATACACACGTTATTCAAATGTGCGTGACCTGGGCGTACTAATATCAGCAGATGGCTCATGATCGAGACACATCTACCATAGTACGTCTCTTCTTACCGGTTGGATCTTTATTGTGTTTAGGGATCGAACCCCGGAGGTTATGTTGCAGTTGTACAAGTCATTGGTACAGCCTATTCTGGAATACTGCTGCCTGGTATGGTGTCCTAAATCTAAAGTGGGGGATATCAAGGCAATTGAAAATGTCCGGCAGTGTTTCGTCAGAAGACGTGAAGGAATGAAAAAGTTGGATTACTGTTCCAGACTCAGAAAGCTCCGGATGATGTCACTTCAAAGGAGGAGACAGCGATACCTACTCATTCATACCTGGAAGACTCACCATGCATGAGCTGGTTCCAAACTCAGCTGATATTACCTTCCAAACGTCCCGGAGGCTAGGGGTACGGGCTATACCACCACCTTATCCTTATAGAGCTGAAACTAAACGGGCAAATCAGTTCCATAACTCATTCGGCTGTCGGGCGGCCCACCTGTGGAACTGTCTACCGAAATCTGTAAACTCTTGTCAATCATTGGGTGAATTCAAAGCGGAGCTGGGGAAGTTCCTAAACAGCTTCAATGACTGTCCCCCCAGTATGAGATACCCGGTACTCCCAAACAATCTCTCTCCGGCATGTCTAATATCTGTGTAGGCCGGTATGGAGTAGTCAGTAGCGTTTAAATAATTTATGGGGGACCCACTACGGGAAGCCCTTTATATTGTATAAAACTATCTATTTGTAAACCTTGTATCGGACATGCATCGCAATCTAGTATGTGTTGCAACAACGGTGTCGGACCTGTTGGACTTTAGTTTTGATAAAATAAACATTATAAATGGTAAAATGATCTTGTAATCTTTATCCCGGGTGCACTAGAAAAACTTCAAAGAACTTTCCAATGTATCTGGGATGAACTGTCATCAGAAATCAGAGAATATACATGTATGTGTGTTTCAAATAAGGTTAAAAACACGACTTTCGGTTATAGCCAATTATAAAACTGATGTGTTATTTTGTTGTTATGTTCCAACACTCCTTTACATTTGTGAAACAGGGTCGGGTAATTATATATAAGGTAATTATTTTGGGTGTAATCAAAATTAAAGTAAAAATATCAGGAATTAGAAGGGATATCTATACAAGTATCCCTAACCCCTTTTACATTACATAGTTTCAAGATGATGGGAATAAATGAAGAAGATGAAATGACCGAGGAGCAGACAGGTGAGAGCAAATTGAAATTTATACACCATCCCCTGTCTGATACATTGTTTTTTACATAATGCCCAGTTCACAGGGTACTCCCCCCCCCCCCCGCTCCTTCTTCCCCATTTCTCATTGGATCTCTGGTGTCTGACGGGGGGGGGGGGGGGGGGGGGGGGTGTCTGACCAATTTTTCTGAAAAGTCTGAAGACTAGGATTAGGGCAGAAAGAAAGAACAGGAGCCGCTTCATCGACTGGAAATATGATGGCGATGAAGACTGGAGTTGTTTTGGATCCAAGTGATTCTTTGGCTATCCTTCGTCTTCACAATTCACTTCACTTTACCGTGTACAATAACTCTCAGCTCGATCAACCCTGTTACTCCACCAGGAATTGTTCAGGAGGTTTTCAGTGCTCCTTGGTAACAGACTTCTCAACCCGATCCTCTTCAGCGGTCCTCTTCAACTGGCATTTTATTCTTTATTCTTGTTGCACTCTGATTTATTCCTCGCTCCCCGCTCTCTTCACGTGCTATCAAACCAACTTTACGTAACGCGCGGCGACCTTGTAGAGTGTCAAGCGCGCGTCCTCATCAATTCATGACTGCCTTTTCCGCCGTGTACAATGTATAAAATGTACATTTTATACACAGCTGTGACAGCTGCACACATGTGTAATGTATTCAGTGTCTTGAGTGTCACCTTCCCCCATTCTTCAGAGACCACAGAGACTGGGACCACAGAGACTGGAGAGAAGACCCAACTCAAAACATACCTTCCAAAAGATATTGAAGCCGGCGAAGAGCTTACTCCTGATATGAGTGCCTATGAAATGCTGCACACGGTATGTTGTCACACTACATAATCTAAACACGATAGATAACTTTTCCAACTCTAGATTCCAGTTCAACCCAATCACTTATTGCCCATTCTAAGTATTATAATTATTACCAATTCTAAATTCAAATAACTACCCTAACTGTCCCATCCTCAGTTCCGGGCCCGTGCATCTTGTCTCTCATTTGATGTACTGAAGGACAGGCTAGGACCACGGGAGGGATACCCTATTACAGCGTACACAGTGGCCGGCACTCAGGCGGACAAGGGCAAGAAGAACAGCGTTATAATCATGAAGATGAGCAACTTGAACAGGGAACAAAATGGTGAGATTGTTGGGATTTGATCTAGATCAAGGATCGTATTTATTCAGTCATATCTCTTCAAAGCCTACACTGTTCCTCACAGCGAAAACTTCACTAACTTAGTGATTTAGCGAAGCGACTTCTGCGAGGGACAGTGTCAACATTTCTAATTTCCTGCAGAAGAAGAGGAAAAAGAGGAGGAAGAGAAAAGTGACGATGAAGATGTTGAAAAGGAGGATGATGAAGAGGATGGGAAATCAAAGGAGGTTCTAGAAACTGCAGAGATTTATCATCAGGGCACCGTCAACAGAATCAGGGTAAAATATTGCCACCCTCCTCCCTCCAATGATACCCCCTTCATGTATCCTAGTTTCTCCTAATTTAGTTTCAGTCGGCAACATAACAATCCATGTGTTTCAGATATGTCCACACTCGACCGACGCCAAGACCTATGTAGCGACATGGTCCGAGAAAGGCAAGGTCCACATTTGGGACATCGGCCCCCAACTCTCCTCCCTTGAGACAGCTTCTTCAAACAAGGACGTACAAAAAGTTAAACCAGTGTTCACATTTGGAGGACATGTCGAGGAAGGGTTTGGTATGGATTGGTCTCCCACACGACAGGGTTATTTGCTAACAGGGGATTGTACCAGGCACATCCATCTGTGGACACCTCGGGAGTCTGATTGGTTGGTTAGTCAGCAGACGTTTAGCAGCCATCACGAGAGTGTGGAAGATATACAGGTTAGTGTTGAACTCCTTTCCTCCTGTCAATTGTAATATTTCAACCTAATACCAGATACCTCTGATTGTAATGATTCAATAGTTGATAACTGATATACTCAGATGAGACCTGAGGAGGGACATTTCTTCCAGAGCAATATAATACAAGCAACGATAGGCCCTTCCCACTAGGATACTGTTACTTTTTGAAACCCCAGTTCCTAAAACCCTATCATTTTAATAAATATTCGTTATCATTTTTCCTCCAGTGGTCCCCGAATGAGGAACACGTCTTTGCTTCTTGTTCCGTGGATAAGACTATCCGAATCTGGGACGACCGAGCACCACATCACAAGGCCTGTATGATAACTGTTCCTGATGCACATACTTCTGATGTTAATGTTATCAACTGGAACAGGTACTACATCGGTAGAATCCCCACACCACAGTCCACACCGTATATCACTTGTTTGTGTCGTAGTGCTGCAGGTTGTTGATGCAGTACTTTATCTTGTTCGCACTATTCGAGCCCCCAATGAAACTTGGTGACATAGACACCTGGCGGGGGTAGCGCCAGGTGTCTATATGTCACCAACAATGAAACCAAGAGCTCCAAGTTCAATCTCACAACCTCCCCTCTCCAGAACAGAGCCCTTTATCGTGTCTGGTGGGGATGATGGGGTCCTGAAGATCTGGGATCTCCGGAAACTGGACTCTCATGCTGCTCTTTTCAAACATCACTCAGGTATCCATTCGACTCGTTATCTGACCCGTGCTTGTAGAGTGGCACAGATGTCAGTCACTTTGTTCTGAATACATCAACTGCTTGTTACAAATTTTAGCACGGGGACGATCCAAAAAAAATAAATACAAGTAGCTATCCCTTGTTCTGTAGGTCCGATAACGAGTGTGGAGTGGCACCCAACGGACAGCTCCGTGTTTGGGGCAAGTGGGGAAGATAACCAGGTCTCTCTCTGGGATCTTGGTGTGGAGAGCGCTGAACCACTGGTCATCAATGATACCGAGGTAAGATGGAAATTGGTTGGGTGGCACTGCCAGACTTAGCATTTGTGATTGCTTAATTATCACTACCCGCCTAGCTAATTACAGCTCTCCCATGTTCATGCATACCTAATATTTACCTCTCTTACTCACCGTGCCCCTAACGTCCTCTTCTCTCTCTCTCTCTTCCAGGTTCCGCCCCAGTTGCTGTTTATTCACCAAGGCCAGGAGGAGATTAAGGAGTTACATTGGCATCCCTTCATTTCTGGGCTCCTTCTCACCACATCCCTCAACGATTTCAATGTCTTCAAAACGATATCTGTGTGATTGTATTTGTTTAGAGGACTGTGGACAGCTTTTATTTTAGCAGGGGCCTTGATTGTCAGGGTTTTTTATTCGACTTAAGTTATTTCTTTTCAAAAAACAAAATATTTGTGGTACAATTTCCAATCTAAATCGGCCGACGCCCGGCAGTTCTTCGATTAATTTCAAATTCAAGCTTCAAATGCTCAGAACAGTTGCTCAGCACACTATCTATTCCCCTTGAGTAAGCTAGAGGGATCCAGAGATCAGTCCGAACGGACAATTTGAAGGTTCTGGTTAAGCTAGAAATCTGTTTCCTAGAGAGTGCGAGTTTTTGTCATTTTCACCGCCGATAAGCGCCGCGCTTCTATACAATTTCTCATCTCGCGCGCAGCCCTGGCATAAACTTGAAAATTTAGAATTTTGGCTTTTTTAAAAATCGGCCTTGGAATGCGCTGCAGCCCCCTCATAAGGGGCCTGCAACGTATGCCAAAAATCGGCCCTTTTCTGTGTTCCAGCTGCTTTAACAACGTGTTGAACACTGTTAATCCGCATGTAACAACTAAAAACCCTCCCCGAATTACCGTAGGATGAGTATCCAGATCGTGGGAAATGCCGCCCAATCGAAACTGGTCCGTGACCGCCTGTCCCAGTGGGAGAGCTGTACCACTCTTACCCAGGAGCAGAAAGACCACGTTCTGGAGCTGGCAACTTGGTCCAGTGCCCCAGAGGACATCGACCTACCTTCTGCTGATGTAGCCGAGCAGGCTTCCAGTGGGGACGACCAATCTTCAGTTATCAACAACGCCCATCAGTTCTACGAGTGGTTCCACACGATTGAAAGGGATATGGAGCGTGATCAGGAGTCTGGTTATCACGAATACAAGAGTATGCTGAAAGAACACCGAAGGAGATGTGATGCTGTGTTAAATGGGGTTAAATCGGCCCTTGACCACTTGCGAGAACTGTCTGAGCAGTATCGAATGGTCAGCCGGACAACGGAGGCTCTTCACGATAGTTGTGAATTTTTGATGCAGGAGCAACAAGACTTAGAGGATCTTGGACGGAGTATATCTCAACAACTAGTCTACTTCACAGAGCATGAACGTATTGGGACAAAGTTGAACAGCAGTGCGATTAACGTTATGGGTGAGGCATTCGTACCCATGTTGATTCGAATTGATGAGTGTGTCCAGTTCATGCAGGAACACCCAAACTACAAGGAATCGCCAACTTACCTTGCCAAATACCAGCAATGTCTTGTCCGTGCACTTACCCTCCTTCGATCCTACATAGTGAACACCATTAGATCGGTGGCCACATCTGTAACACCCGCATCCTTCGCGTCCGTTGTGCCTAACGACCCTACATTCGCCCAGTTTTACTCCAAATTCCAAACCCAGAGTCCCCGAGTTAAAGTATTAATGGAGCAGATTGAGGGACGGAGTGAGAAGAACCAGGAGTACCTCCAAGTCATGCAGGACTGCTATACCTGCTACTGCTACCAACGGCAACTCCTTATTCAGCCGGTCATATCCAATGAGTTGGCCAGACTTCACAAGCTCCATTCAGGGGATCATTGCACCTTTATTAGAACTAGTTGTATGATGCTAGTCAGGATATGTGAGGATGAACATGCTCTTTACCATTGCTTCTTCGCTAAAAGTGATCTCATCCTACAGGGACTATTGGAAAACTTGACCTCTGTGTTGTACGATTATTTCCGGCCTCTCATTATCCAGCAGGTGCAATTTGAAAACCTTGCAGACATTTGTAATGTACTGAAAAATGATATTATAGAGGATCAGGTATCTAGTAAGGGAGAGTGTTTGGAGGCGTTCGGGTTATTAGCAGTGCAGATGTTGGAGGATGCTCAGGAGAGACTTAGTTACCGGACACAACATTACATTACCTCCGATATCACCAACTATGCTCCCTCCGCTGGGGATCTAGCGTACCCACAAAAACTGGGCGAGGACCTCTCAAACCAGTATAGTATGTGGTATCCTACTGTACGACGGGCACTTATCTGTCTCAGTAAGCTGTACCGGTGCACCCATACTAGTGTGTTCGAGAGTTTAGCTCAGGAGTGTCTTGCCGCTTCCATCGACTCTCTCAGGAATGCGGGGATGCAGATTATGGAACGAAGCTCCCTCCTTGACTCCCAGTTATTCCTGATCAAACATCTGCTGATCCTAAGGGAGCAAATAGCTCCATTCGATGTTAGTTTTACAGTCAGTGAGGTGTCATTGGATTTCTCGAACCTAAAGATTGCCGCCTCGGATTTGATCACAAACAAGAGTAGGATGCTCTCTCTGACCTCCAATAACTCCATTCTCGAGTTCCTGATTAACGGAGCTCCACAGCTTAATAAGAGGGTCCTGGATAGTAAGAAAGATGTTGATGTCAACCTGAAAGAGGTATAATACAGACCTGTTGTTTTTCAGTGCTTTTATAATTTATATTGCCACTGAGTTTTAAAATCAAATTTCTTTTTTACTAGCCTTCCTTTTCTTTTTTCTAACCTCCCTTTCTTCCCCAGGGCTGTACCGATTTCATTACCACAGCCGCGACACTTCTCTCCTCCCCAATCTACGCATTTCTAGCCCAAATTGACACTAACTCAACCACTGCGATTACAATGGAACAATACCGTAATGTGGTGTCGGAAACAAACCAGCGCATCTCCAACAAACTACCGGGTGTCAAGAATCTGATGGGACTTTATCTGGCTAACGCGGAAACTGAGGCGATCTTATTCCGACCAATCAGGTCTCAGATCATGGCACAGTTTGCGTTGCTAAGGAAACATATTGATAAGCTGGAAGATGAGGATAGGTTTATAATTAACTGTCCATCGCCAGAACAATTAACTTTGACTCTGGCTTATTAAAATAACTTTTTCGAGTGGGTTTACTGACTGAGCAGATAAAAGCATGTTTTTCTTTTTTGATTTGTTGAGTTGCATGGTTTAAGTCTGGGTACCATTGTTTTTGAAGTTTTATTTGTTTTCTTTGTCATGTTAGTTTGTAGGAATATAGAATGATATCGTTTTGTTTAAATCTGGCGTGTCTTCAATACCCAATCGGCAAATGAACTTTTTCCGATTACCACTGCATGCCTTGAAACTAACCCAATATATCCCCGATTCTAGCACCCACACAGCAATGTCAGAAGAACAAGCAGCAGGTTCGTCTAAGACCACCCCGAAACGGGCCCGGCCAGAGGAAATGGAGCTGGATGAGGATGTCAGTGTCAAGAAGCCCTCCTTTCCTCCCATCTCGGCTGAGAAACTAAAGAGTGACAAATCAGAGTTCAGGAAGATTCCAATCCCACCTCACAGGTGAGTTATGTTTCGATAGAGTAAGATCTAAGAATATAATAAGAGTAATATTCCAAACTCCAAAGTATGTAATGCAAGATTTAATAATTATTAATTCTTGCATTACTTTGTAATCAGCTCCAGAATCTTGATCCTGTCGAGCACTTTACCAGAAATCCCTTTATAAGCAAAGATAAGAGTAATATTCGATAAAACTCTTTTCAACCTAGTACATGGTATCTTCCTCATAACAATTGCGTGTACCAACAGCTGTTCTCGGCCCAGCTGGTGCAATTCTTCTATCTGCTGTAGTTTGTCTGAAAACAAAGTTGTTTATTAGTAACACTCTCGTTCTCAAAGTAACTAAGTTTTAGTTGGTTACTATACTAATCTTCTCTCTGAAAACTAACTCAATTCTCTTTCTCTCTCTATCCTGGTTACTAAGAACCCTCCTTTCTCCCAGGTTTACCCCTCTCAAAGAGAGCTGGATGAAGATCTACACACCGGTAGTGGAGCA
Organism: Hormiphora californensis; assembly: GCA_020137815.1. Taxonomy (NCBI): domain Eukaryota; kingdom Metazoa; phylum Ctenophora; class Tentaculata; order Cydippida; family Pleurobrachiidae; genus Hormiphora; species Hormiphora californensis. Next base: position 4,699,867 of record CM035355.1, on the reverse strand, counting down.
CCTGAAGCTGCAAATCCGGTTTAATGTGAAAACTAGGAATGTCGAGCTGAAAACCTCACCAGAAACAGCCGATGTTGGCTCAATCCAAAAGGCGGCCGATTTCGTGCGAGCTTTTGCCCTTGGTTTCGATTTGGAGGATTGTCTCGCTCTAATCCGATTGGATGATCTCTTTTTAGAAAGTTTTGAGATCGCTGATGTGAAGACAACCCTGAAAGGAGACCATCTCGCCCGTGCCATCGGTCGAATTGCTGGTAAGGGTGGGAGGACCAAGTACACAATTGAAAATGTCACCAAGACCAGGATCGTTCTTGCAGACTCTAAAATTCACATTCTCGGATCTTTCCAAAACATGAGAATCGCCCGAACGGCGATCTGTAATTTGATTTTGGGGTCCCCGCCTGCCAAGGTTTATGGTAAAATGAGGACAGTCGCAAGTAGAATGAGTGAGCGATTCTGAGAGGGACGAGAGTGAGATGAAATCTTCTGAACGGTGCTGTGTTTATACTTGGACGTGTGTTGGTCTTTTAACTTATTTTAACTTCGCAAATACAACATAGTTTTATTAAAACCCCCTTCCTTTATTTCTCATCCACTACTGTTTTTCAACTTAAACAACCCATCTCCCTTGTAGGTGTATTATGTCAGCACCCACCATGATCAAGAAAGCTCCCCTGCCCCCTCAACCAAGCTCCCCACCTGGCCCCTCTGTCAAGAGAAAGCGTGTCCGTCTCTCCATCTCCCAGAAAAAAGAGGTCATTCAAAAACTTAAAGATGGAGCAAAAGTAAACGAGTTGGCTGAGGAGTATAAGATAGGTAACTCAACAGTACGAGACATCAAAAATCAGGAAGGAAAGGTCGAGACTTTCCTGAAATCGTTCACTCCGACGAATCCTGATAAACGGAAGGGTATGAAGGGTCCCAAATCGGAGCAGATGGAAGATGCGGTGCTGAACTGGTACAATGAGCAGATGGCACTGGATGTCCACGTGGAGGGAAAGGAAATAATGGCAAAGGCTCAGGAGTTCAACAGGCTCATGGGCGGTCCCATCACTTTCGTAGGCTCCAAGGGGTGGGTTGAACGGTTCAAGCGGAGGCACTGCATCAAGACTAAACGGAAATACAAATCACTCGCCAAACCGAGGGCGGCACCTAAAGCACCTACACTTCATCACCTTACAAACAGCAACAATAATAATACTAATAACATGCCACATGGTTCGAAAGTAGTTTACAATGTCTCCTCCAACCAGGCGATTCTTGGTGCGGCACACAACCAGTCAATCATAAATCAACTCTGTGGTGGAGTGCAACTTCCGATCGAGCAGACCGCCTACCATCTCCAGATTGCACTTGATCAGCTGCGAATGCGACCTGATTTTACTGGAAGTGATGGACTGTTCTTTCAGTCGTGGGTAGACCGCCTGATGAATCGGCATAACTCCATGATTTGAGGTGGACAAGACCGCCTGATGAACCGGCATAACTCCATGATTTGAGGTGGACTATTCATCTAGACTCAATAATTTCTGTACAAATAAACTTTTGAGGTGCGAATGCCCTGTTACATCTCCTCGCCATACGGACTTCAGAAGATTTATTATACAACTTACTGTCCTTGTACTCTATCATTTACCCCGCTGCTGCTGTTGTCAAGAGAGTTTAATGTTTATATATAGAATCTCTTTATTCTCGTATATATTTCATTTATTATGACTTATTCTAATCGCCAGACCTCGTTTTAATCACACCCAATATATCTCGGTTTAATAACCTCATAAACCCGATACAATTCAGCAGGATGTAGCGTGTCTCTCATCTCTCATCTCCCTCCTCCGCGCCATGTTGTGCGGAGACGATCCCCGGGATGACACAGAACCTCTACTACAACCCCCTGAGGTTGAAATCAGATCTCCAGTGAAACCAGATGTTGCAGATGTACACTACGTGCACTGTGATCCGAAGTTGTGTGCGATATTTGTTGTTGCATTTGATACACGAGAAGGTAGTAAACACATGCCCAAACTATTCACCTAGCCAACCCGATATGTACCTAGTTGCCTAATTTCTAACTAGGTATAACTATTGCGATATATAATATGTGCTGAGACAAACACTTCAGTCCTCAGTCATATCTCTCTCTCTCTCTCTCTCTCTCTCTCTCTCTCTCTCTCTCTCTCTCTCTCTCTCTCTCCCTCTCTCTCTCCCTCACTCTCTCTCCCTCTCCTCTCTCTCCCTCTCTCTCTCTCTCTCTCTCTCTCTCTCTCTCTCTCCTCTCTACTCTCTCTCTCTCTCTCTCTCTCTCTCTCCATCTCTCTCCAGGTAACGTGATAGAGTGGTGTTACCCCGATGACTATGATTTGACGGGTGTTGAATTCAAGGCGATGCCAAGTGGTGCTCACAATGTACAACACGATGTCGTTGTGTTTGAAGTCAATGGCAACTTTGGCATGGCGGCCTTCATGATGAAACAGGTATAGAGAGGGGTTGGGTAGAGGTGTTAGGGTAGAGGGGCTACTGGTTGGTGGTTAGGGGCTTGGATCAGTGAGAGACGAGTCTTCTTTAGTTGCAGAGTTCTCTTGACACCCAATAGGGTAGGAATGGGAGGTTCAAAAACGCGCCACCACAATTTCCACATTCCCAGGTTGAAAACACGGCAGAGAGAGGTGCTCGGATGAAGAGTGTAGGAGTTGTCACCCGTAACTATCCTTCCCTGCCCCCTCACGAGGAGAGATTGGTTGAATTCGCTCAGCAGTGCGTCGAGTTCCCCGGTAAGAAGGGGTGTTCTCTCATTTTATATCTGATTCAAATAGTTGAAGAAGCCTGGTAATGGCGACTTCAATAAAATCCGTCATCTTTTCCAGCCAGAAGGAGAAAACTAAACTTCCTCATTTAAAAGAAAACTAATTAACCTATATGATATCATGTATATTTTATACCAAGTGATGTCTTAGAACTCCTCAAGTTCGTCATTTTCTTGCCTTGAATCCACTGCTAGTATTCTTTAGTCTCAATCTCTCCTTCAGGTTCGGCGTACACGGAGTTGATTCAGTACTTTGTGGGACATAATGAGAGCTGTGGGGGAGCCATGCCAGTCGAGTTGAAACCACCCACTGTGGGCACTGTGTATGACCTGCTCAAGTCTCAAGGTAAGCAATTATAGGGTGTGCACTTTACAACTTGAGCTTGCAGTTCGAAGTCCCTATAATGTTAACAGAGTTGGAGCTTTAATCGCGATATGGGCTGTTTTGGTTTTACTCGTCTATCTCCAAATAACACTACTCATGACATCATTATGTACCACCTTCCCTTCCTTTCAGGTGTTAACATCTTCGTTCTGTGGAAGTTTTTGTTACTGAAAAAGCGAGTTTTGCTCCAATGCACGCCACCCATTTCGAGACAATGTGGCTATGTTGCCGCACTAGCCGCAATGAGCTATACCCAGTACACAGAGTCGCAACCAATATTCTTTGTTACTGTAAGTCTGGTTATCTTTCCAATGCTATCGAGGCTGGGGTTTAGATAATAATGCATAGTATCCCATATCCCAGCCTCTTGCTCTAGCCTCTATATCGATTTCTAACACACGTCACACTACCCATTACCCTTGGTGGCGCCGTCACCTCTCTGCGCTACGCGGGCTTCGTTTTGGTGCGCTACACGCACGAGTTGTAAGGGTGACTGCGTCACCAACCATTACCCTCAAACATTACAATTGGACTATGTCTCCCACTATAAAATCAAGGCTAACACATCTCCGACCACTCCAACGGTTTATTTGCCAGATATCTAACACACCCATTATCCCCCAGGTAAACGAAATGACAGACCTGCAGCTGAGACCTTCCTACATAGCCTGTTCAGCAGACAGCATTCTACGAACAAAGGGCAACCTTGTGTATGATGCATATGTTACTGGTTAGTGAAACAAATCTACATGGTTTATATTAAAATGTGCTACATCCAAAGCTGCCGGATTATAGTCAGTTCTATCCTCCTCAACAATGGAGTCGGAGTGAAACTTTGAGCCCCCACTTCCTGTAATTGACGGCTAATAATGTGTTTCTATATTTCCAGGAAGTTCAGTATTGAATGGTAATGATGAGGTGATTACTGTTACAAGAGGGGACATCACCAGATTCACCCATCTCTCTGGTATACATTATACATTATACAATCATTTTCTGGTATACATCCCTCGTTACCGACCCTGTACAATCCATTACTTGGCCACATTTTCAATGCCTCAGATCTCTCTCTGTATCTCTTGTGGATAAAGCACAACACTCAGCATTTCGATTGCGTGCTTCCTCTTGGATGAATTTTGATACGTAACCTCATGGGCCTCAATTTCCAGTCACTCGACAGTCACCCCATCCACTAAACCCCTAAAACTCAACATTCACGCTCAGAAATGGTGGACGCCCAGTACGGACGGAGGAATACATCTGAAATAGATCGAATGATAATTGGGTATTTCACCCAGCTAACTGAAGATCTGTTTCTCACGTTCAGCGAACTAATGGGAGGCTCACGGCGTGTTCAAAGCCAGGATCTTAAAGACATCAGGTTAGACTTTAGAGGGCACTCGACTTTCTAGTCAGGTGTTAGCGGGTGCCATTGCAACTGGCTGTTATAGGTTCTAATTTCGTACTGACTACCACTTTCTACCTCCCATTATTTCCCATATAGGTTTCATAGCAGTGACCTGCCCTTTATCCAGACCCTTGTGGACAAACTGGGTTATGATATTGAGGTTTCAAGACCAGGGTGTTGTGAAGAGTATCTACACATGTAACATGCCTGGAACATGTCAGCAGGGAGGACTGTAACAGAAAAGAAGAAAGCATAGTTCAGTAGCTGTAATACAGAGATTCCTAGAAGTAGACAGATTGGATAATACGGCTACCCGCTACCGCTGCTGCTTTTCGTGGGTTTTGAGCACAGAAATTGAGGTGGTGCTATAAGGTGCAGGACGCCAGTTGCCTTGTTCGGCGCCAGGAGTTGAGTCATAATTCTGCTTAGGAAACGGGTTATTGTTCAGTGGGTTTGAGTTTTCCTGTTTTAATTCACGGTTTTTGGGTGGAGTTTGGGTTTGATTATCCCCATTGCTAATAAATGTGTGTATAATTGTGTATTTTCATTCTATCCCTAGCTACTGTCACATGTGTAGTTTGTGCAGTAATAACTATGTTAGTAGCTAGATTGTAAAATACTATTATTGTGATTTGTTGTTTTTTGCTTCACTTACTTTCTTCTTTTAATGTCTCTAACTTGCCCCTACCATCGCCTGCTCACCCCCTCATGAAACACAGCAAAAAATACAATGTTTTATTGGAATCAAAATCAATCTTCTTCAATACTCTAGATTCCATTCTCATGGCGTGGGTAAAAGCTGTCCTTCACTTTCACCAATATGCCAGGGCAGCTCCACTTTTGACAGCATGCTCCTTCCTCTGCCGTCCCTCCCTTCTCCACATTAAATAATTCAAGCGTCTATTCGGTAGGCCCACCAAATGGCCAGGGCTCGCGGTGCCAGATATTCTCATGACGTAGTTAAATGCTGTCTTTGAGCAGAGCTCTCCCCATTCTCACCAACCACTGTATATCAGGAGTTACCAAGGTTACTCTCAATGTCCTGGTGTTTGGGATTGCAGGTGAACGTGATAAACAGACACGGTTTTCCGAACTTCACTACAATCGACATTGAATCATGAAACTGCTGCTGCCCCCTTCACTTTCCTCCGATGAAGGAGGATGGCAAGATGTACGGCGTGCCAGCATTTAGACCAGAAGGATTTATAATGCGCTCAACTTTTTTCCTTTTGTAGTGCGATGTCAAACAGATAACAAGAAATGGAAACAAAAACTAAAGCATCAATATTGACGTATTTAGCGTTTGGATTATTCGCATACTTCAACGTTTGGGCCATTATCCTACCCCTTTTTGAGGATTCTGAGTTTCTTGTGTCGCTATTTCCCCACAAAGAATACGCAGGTATGAAACTCTCCAAACAGCGATTATTTTCTTGTTATTCCAATCGGTTTGACATGTTTTGAAAATAATATTTATCAAACAACATCTATTTCACCCTCCTCAGTTGTTGGCCCGATTGTTGGATTCACGATAGCATTCCTGCTCGGATACCTACTTTTTACCACCCTGCTTCACAGTGCACCTCCCACTAAACTAAAGTATCTGGAAAGAACACGTGTGGGGAGCGGGTGAGAGAGAGAAATTGGTGTTGATATTGTGAATTCTGTATTATATTTTGTTGCTTTGTACATTTCTTAACTTGTGAATGATTCAAAACTAATCCCCGGTATTCTTTAAATCACATCTCCCCTAAACCCATTCTTCTTCAATTATCTAGGATGGTCCATTGAAACTCAAGCCCCTAAAATGTTACCCATCCTCCTTTTTCTCCTTCCCCTGGTAGCCCAGGCTAGTAAACCTGTTACCTCAGTACTTCACGCTAACTGGGAACACACTCCAATCATACTCGAGGCGAGGTAATTATAATAATCTTTGCAAAATTTTACCCTGGAGTTACAAACCAATCATAAACATCTCTCATCTCTCTTTCAGTGAGTTTATCGCAGAAGAAGATAATTCCTTATTTTTCAAGTACCTAACCCGCGTCGGTGGATCATCAGAACAGACTAATGAAGGTATTAAACTTGCATATATTCTGGTTTTGCAGTTTGCTTGCTTTCTTCTGCAGTTGTCACAATTCCGTACCACCGGCACACTTTGTCTCCAGATGTGTGTGTGCCGCGCGGAGTGGCCAAGGTGGATAAAGCACAATACTCAGCATTTCGATTGCGCGCTTCCTCTTGGATGAATTTTGATACGTAACCTCATGGGCCTCAATTTCCAGATATTTCCGAATACTCTTGGCCCAAATCCAAGTAGTTAATTATCTAATTAATTTAACCCATTTTCAGATGAGTATATCTGGGCTATGGCAGGGGCTGCCGATTTCCTGACTGAAGTCAGTGAATCCCTACTCAAACTATCTCTTTCTCTCCGACAATACTCTGCTCGAATCCAGATGTACCAAGAGGTAGGAATCCTTTTATCCCCCTTTTTTTAGTTAGTGGATACTTACGCACGGCCTTTAATTACAAAATAAATAACCGGTTTCAATTCTAACTGATGTCTTAAATTAATTGACAACTCACTTTACCTCACCCCACCTCAGATAGCAGAGACAGCTCTCGGTAAACTAGACTGCGATGTATTTGTCCAAATAAACGGCCACGCTCAATGCTACACAACCTCCCTCCCCACACCATCTCTCTCCATACCTCGAGTACCACTGATCAAGTTCGATCACATCTACCGAGATGATACCTCTCTACCCCAAGTCATTCTTTATTGTGACCTCCGAGAGGAAGATTGTATGACAGCTCACGGTGACTTTGCTGGTCGAGCAGATAGGGGTGAGGTGGCTTATGTGTTCAGACATTATTGCTACTTTACTGGAGATGGAAAGGTGACCCTCAGTGGGTATGGGGTTGAACTGGCGGTCAAGAGTACTGAATACACTACTGTCGATGATAGTAAGGTTAGTGCGATTGTTTAAAGGACATAGTGTCCAAATTACTTTGTACGCACTCTTCATTACTCTGGGGATAAGAAAAGATCTATACAGCTCCAACTCCCATTATCGCGTCCTAAAACCCCAACTAACTCAGATTATTCCTCAGATTGAGGATGACGGTGCTGCTTCCAAATCAGGAGGAGAGGACGAATTTGAAGGGTTCAGATTTGGCTTCCTCCGAGAGAAGTATCCCGACAGTACAGCTGACCTGAACAAACTGAAAGAGTTCCTAGTTGACGCTAAAGATGCGATGAAACCTTTGAAAGCTTGGCAGATTTCTGAACTAGGTCGGTTTCTGTAGCAGTATTTTATACCCTGTGTACTTGTCCCCTTTTGTTTATCTAACATTTTCATTTGTCTCCCGTTATATTTTCCCTCACATTTCCCTCCAGGTATGCAGGCTGCCCAGAAAGTGGTGTCTGCCCCCGGAGAAGAACCCCTCGCTGTACTTGCCAAGTACTCCCAGAATCTTCCCTCCCTGGCACGAAGTCTCAGCAGAACAGCCGTGACAACTGAACTGAGGAAGGAAATCAAGGAGGTATACTGCAGTGATTTAGAAAGGAATGATCTGTTCATTTCATCTTTAACAGGATCTGAGCTAGTCAATTAAGTGAGGATGCAAATATCATTCAACGTTCTTACAAATTCAAGTCGTAATAGCCTAACACAATGCCCCCACTTTTCAGAACCAGGAGGTATTACAGCGGTACAATGTTAAGGAGGGGGACAGTGTCTTGCTACTAAACGGGATGTTAATCGATCTAGAGAATGCTGACCCTTTTAGGTAAAACATAGACAGTTGCCCCAAACCGGACTAACATTTTGGCCATAGAGATTAGAGATTAGAGAATAGACATACAAATTGAAATACCGCCGGATAAGAGGGATTGGATTTTGTTTCTAACCATGTTTTCTCCTTTAGTTTGCTGAAGAAACTCAAATCGGAAGCTAAAACAGTTGGTGGTCTTAGTTCACTAAAAGATGTGGGCTTCTCTGAAGTTAATAATTTACTGAAATCAGACCTTTACAAAAAGGGCATCACATACGGAATTGATATGCGAGATCCTGGTTAGTAAGAGGGAGTACCTGGACAGCTGGGTTTCTCATACTGTTTGAAAAACATTACTGAATTGTTCCAAACTTGTTCATCCTTTGTTGGAACTATATGAAGTGTGAACAAACAGTAAAGGAACAGTTGACTGTGTCTTTGTTCGAACAATGAACCAGTTCTCCTTCTCTCAGCTGTCCTATACATCAACAATCTGGAGCGAGACAGAGACTACCACCATTGGCCTCGAGATCTCCACGAACTCCTTCGACCCAGTTACCCTGGCATGCTGAAACACCTCCGGAGGAATATCAACAATGTGGTGATGGTTGTGAAACCTAGTGATCCGAGGAGTGGGGTGTTGTTCAGATTGGCTGCGCTGTTGTTAGAGAATAGTACTCCCGTTAGAATAGGTAACTTGAGTTATTTGTGAGTCGGATAGGAGTGGGATATAATTGGAATCCACTCCCCAGTCACTCCCTTTCTAGATTTTGACTCAGCCCTCTATCTATCCCCTTTTTGGTTCTCACCGCCTCATTCTTCACCAGGTTTTGTGGTAACTGGTTCTGAACCAGTAGATGTTTTGTATGGAGCTGCAGTTAACCACCTTCGTCCCAGTTCCACAGACAACCCTGTACTGAGAGAGTTTATCACTGAGGTGAGACACTGTCTAATGCCGGTCTATGACCGGATATATATTCCTTGGTCTTGAGACTCGGGAGGTGTACTATAGCTTTTGTAATTTTCTGAGAACTGTTCCAGATGTTGTAATTGAATTCAAAGCGTATATCCATAAAGAATCTCCCCCTCCTAAACCCGAAATATTTCCAGTTAGCTGAAGATGGTATTACAGAGGCCACTATAAAATCAGAGTTATCTGACTCAGCCAGTGTCAAGATAAACGATCAGTTTTTGGCAGATAACAGTGCTCTTTTGGATGCAGGAAATAACTTCATCGAGATGTCAGGTATGAGCAGAAACATCATGATGCATCATGTTCTTGAAACAGTAATATAGTATGAGAAAACAATGACATCATTTTCTGACTACAGAGCTTGTTATGTTTCAACGCTTCTTTTACGGAGCGTAGTGAGAGAGGGTACATTTGTCATGAACTCCCCATTCCATTCTAGGTGTGTCACCTAACAGTGTAATAGTGAATGGTGTTGTGTTGGATAACCTGGAGGGGATTGAGGAGTCTCTCCTGAACACTCTGCAAAACCAACTTCCAAAACTACAACGTGCTGTCTACATGGGCGAGGTAGGTCCTTGGTCGAGGACTCATGTTATATTTGGTTACCATTAATTACCATGAATCACTATTAGTAAAAAGTAGTGCAATCAATCAAGATTCAGACGATTTCGGCTGAATTATGTCAGGCTGCATGTTCCGTAATAGCCCCCATGCAGTGATATAATTCAGCCGAAATCGTCTGAATATTGATTGACTTTTAGAGCTGCAAAATATTTCTTGCACTTCTACAATAAACCCTCGCCCACAGGTGCGGGATGGTATGGATCTTCTAGATTGGTGGATGAGTAGTGAGAGCATTGTATCCAGATACAACCCCGATATACTGGATCAAAACAAGGGATACACCGTCACCTTATCTTCCCTTGCAATTGGTACGTTACAAATCTTGTTGTCATTTTAATACCGGAGGTGTCGAAGATGAAAGACCCTCTCTGTTTTATTGGCCCACGCGGTACACGACGCAAACGCTGCGAGAATTACCTTCGATCTGGTTCAGAGAGGTTGCGAGACAAGCTCTTCTTTCCGACCTTACGACCCTCGACATGTCAAGTGTCAACTCAGTCTTCTTTGGAAGTAAAACTTTGGATTATAAAACCATTTTCTAAGAAAGCCAAACATGATTAAATAGTGTCTAGTCGGTCGAGAAATAAAGAAATCTAATAGATTGAGAAATAAAGAACTACATACTTCTTCTTCTTCTGTAGAAGAACTACATAGTGTACATACTAACCCCATCACCCATCTTCTTCTTCTTCTTCTGGGAGGACGCTGGCTAGTGCGAAGCACTAGCCAGTAAGGGGTGGGTGCCATAGGGCTCCCGTTCCCCGTCCTGGGTGGTGTGGCTGGTATGTTGCCAACTGCTTCGGCCCAAGGAGACTTGGGGAGCTGGTGCCATACCAGGTCACAGGGGAAACCTCCCTTTAAGGGGTGGTTTCAGGGGGGTGAAGTATCTCCATCGCCTTCTTATAGAACGAGATCGTTTTTCTAAGGGGTTGATGGTGTCTAATTTCGTACATGCTGAGGCCCAGCCTGTCAAAGGATTCCTGTCGGAGTTTCCAAAGGGCGGGGCATTCAGTAAGTACATGCTTTATTGTCTCGTCTTCCATCCCACATGCTGCACAGGTTGTGGTCTCGACTTTTTTTAATTTTTTCATGTGGTAGTTAAGGTGGCAGTGCCCTGTGAGTAGGTGTGTCGCCGCCCTTAGGTCTGTTCTATTAAGTTTTTGAAGAGGTCTCTCATATCTTTCGGTCCACATCATGTCCATATGTTTGGTTTGTTTGATGGGTCCGGTTTTAACCTTCTCCCTGAGGGCTGCATAGGCTGCCGCTTTGGGAATTGGTATGAGAGTAACTTCTTCGATTTCCTGAGCACCCCTTTTTGCCAAGATGTCTGCTATTTCGTTTCCATCGTACCCTTGATGGGCCGGGATCCATCTAATCATGACATCGTTGAATATGGCTAGGGTGTTCAGATTTTTGATAGTCTTTATCGTGGTTTTTGATCTGCATGTCGTGGAGTCTAGGGTCTTTATTGTCCCTTGACTGTCACAGTTTATGAGTATTCGCTCGTTAGCTGTTCCCCTATCCAGGAGATATTGAGCCGTCTGTTGTATGGCATACATTTCTGCCGCCGGGACAGTTCCTTCGGGGCCTAGGTTATACGAATTTCGAGCTAGCTCTGTTTCGCCAGAGTGGATAATGTATCCTGCACCGGCATTGTTGTTAATTCTTGACCCATCAGTGTGTGCAACTATCGTGTACTTGTCTCCATCCTCCAAAAACGTCTCCCTTTCTGGGATCTCTAACGAGAATTCCCTGTCTAGGGTGAGTTCCGGGGTTGTGAGATCGTGACATCTGCCCTCTGCTTCCAGAGTTCTGAGATCACGTGATACCGTGTTGGCATGCGAAGTGAACACTTTTGGGGTCTTTAGGTCTGATTTTATTGGCCCTTCCCATTCTCCCGTTGCCATTAGGGTGTATGCAGTTTTGGCTGCACAGTACCTCAGATGGTCGGTGATCGGGGCGGTGTTTGTGATTGTGTCTAGGGCTGTTGATGGCGTCGAGGGCATGGCCCCAGTTACCATCTTGAGTGCTAGCCTCTGTACCCTTATCATGTTTTCTTTGTTTGTTTTGGTTCGCATTGCATTAGCCCAGACCATTGCCCCGTAGCATAAGGTGGGTCTCACTATTGCAGTGTATATCCATAGGGCCGTTTTAGGGTTTAGTCCCCACGTGGGTCCCACCACTTTACGGCACTGCATCAGGATATTTTTTGCTTTTTTTATTTGTTTGTTTACGTGCTCGTTCCAGTTCAGTTTGCTGTCAAGGGTAATCCCTAGAAACTTCGTGGATTCGGACACTTTGATAGGGTTACCCTGAATTTTGATCGGGTTTCCAATTTTCACATTTTTTCGATGGGTGAATATGACTACATGTGATTTCAGGGCACTTAGTTTGAGCCCTACTGTCTTACACCAGGCGTTTATGGAATTAAGCCCCTTCTGGGTCGCGTCCCTTAGAGGGAGTATGTCCGCAGAGGGTCCATTTCTTCCGGAGGGCATTGTGGTTGCTACTATATGACATAAGTCATCCGCGAAGCCCTGTAGTTCACCTGGTATATTCTTTTTGCTATGGTTTAGTAGATCGTCCATTACCAGGTTCCATAGGAACGGGGAAAGTATTCCTCCCTGGGGACAACCCCGGGTGGCTCTTATAGTAAGGGACTCTTCCATTAGGTTCGTGGTTATTTCGCGGTTTGAGATCATGTAGGTGATCCAGACCGCTGTTCTTTTGTCGCGTAGCTTTGCATGAAGGGCTCTTTCCATAGCTTGGAATGCCACATTATCGAAGGCTCCCTCGATGTCCAAGAACGTACCCAGGGCAATGCCCTTGTGCATGAGGGTGCCTTCGAGTTTGCGTACTACTTTATGGAGGGCTGTTTCTGTTGAAACGCCTCTTCTAAATCCATATTGCGACTTGTTTAATTTTTTGTGTACTTTTTGGTCTACCTCAATGTGCCATAGAATTAACCGTTCCATGAGTTTGTGGAGGTTTGACGCAAGGGTTATTGTTCGGTATGATTTAGGCATACGATAGTCATCCTTTCCTGGCTTGGGCAGGTAGATGGCTTCTGCTTCCTGCCAGGATTTGGGGGTTACCCCTAGACTGTACGATGCCTTAGCTATCTTTGCAAATGGTTCAGCAATAATGTCTGCTACTTTTTGCATCATGATGGGCCTGATGCCATCCGGCCCAGCAGCTGTTAAGGGTTTAAATTCCCTCAGCGCCTTGATGATACGTGTTTTCGAGAATGTTTTTTCATCAGACCACTCCCCTTCTGGGGCTTCAGTTTTGTCCTTGAGGGAGGGTCTAGTTGAGTGGTCCTCGCCAAAGTGAACCTCTGCCATTATCTGGAGGGTTTCTTTAGGGGACTGTGATAGTTCACCATTTGCGTCAAAGATACAGCTGAGATTATAATCTTTACTGTTCTTGAGCACTTGGCTAACCTTCTGGGCATCTGAATATGCATCGAGATCTTCAGCCCATATTTTCCAGTTTTTAAATTTAGACTGGTTTTTGGTTTTTGTGTATTTGTTTCGAGCTGTTTTTGCTGAGTCCCAGTCTTGATGCACTTTCGTGGTCTGGGCGTGTCTCAGTTTATCAAACATTTCTTCCCTAGCTGCCTTGACCTCCCCACTGAGCCACGGGGGGTCTTTGGAGTGGGCGGAAACGTATGTTTTTGGGGTACACTTGTAGTATGCCCACAGCATTAGTTCTATTAGTTTTTCGTTGGCTGTTTCAAGTTCTTCGGCGTTTGATATTACCATTTCTGTCAGTCCTGTTTCTTCTAGGCCCTTTTCCACGAGTTGTCTATATAGGGCCCAGTTTGTTTTCTTAATATTGTAGAAAGAGCGGATCTTGCTACCGTCCATGTCCCTCAACACAAATGTGATGGGTACGTGGTCGGATCTGCATTTTCCTTCTACTGTCTGCCAGTCTTGTATCATGTCCAGTGCATGGTTGTTGGTCATGGTAAGATCTAGCACATTTTTTCTTGTTCCATTGTCGAAAGTGTGGGGGCAATTCACGTTCGATACATGCAGATCAAGATCTACAATGGCATCTAATAGTGCATCTCCCCTCTTCTTCCCAATAGGATCTTTAACCAGTGCCCCCCAACTAGTGTTGTGGGCGTTGGTATCAGATCCAATTACTAGTTTCAGGTTATTTCTTTTTGCGTGGGCTGCCAACTCTCCTAGTAATTTAGGAGGGCATTCTAGCTCTCTGTCCATGTACATTGAGCATAAAATGACTGATTTGGTGCCCAGTTTGACAAGGATAGTGACTGTATCCCTGTCAGTGAATTTGTCAAGGAGAAATACGTTCCTCCCTAGGTTACTATTGATTAAGATGCTCGCACGTGGTCTCTGAGCCCTTTTGTCATATAGGGCAGAGAATCCTCCGCTGGCTCTGACTTTAGATGTTTTCCCTATTATAGGTGGTTCTTGGGCTAGAATAATTTGTGATCGTGTTTGGTTACAGGTGATTATGTCATCCCATGCTTCATGACTTTTATGGAGGTTAATTTGTGTTACTCTGATGTTTTTACTTATTTTCTTGGCTGCTGAGGGTCCTGGAGGCGGCCCTAGACTCTGCTGCCCCTCCTCCTGGGGTGGGGGCGGCAGATTGTCTTGGGCTCCGCGGGCAGTGTTGGACCTCCCTGTCCCTTCCTTTCGGAGGGTCATTTGGATTCCACCTGCACTATTCGGGGCTGCGATTTGACTCTTCTGCCCTTTCCCTGTCGCTACACTGCCCGAATCTCCATCATTTAGTAGGTCAGCTTCTCTTACGGGCGATAGTCCCGTTTTACAGGGGCTGGTGCCCTCATGTAATGGAGGGTGCTCCCTGGATAGAGGGTGCTCCCTGGAGGGCCCTCCTGGGATGGGGGCCCTGTGCGGAGTTGCTGAGAGTCCTCTAGCTATTTGGGGGAGATAAGGGTAGTGAGAGTCCTCACTTAGATGGTTTGTGAAGGTAATATAATTCTCCATATAGCATGGGATTATGGCGGGTCAGTAATGATATGCCCCGTTGTTTTAAAAGGGAAAGAAGAGACGCCTCGTGACCACGGAATTAAGGCCCCGTGGCCTGGGGGTCGGCGAATTACACACCCTATTGGCCTATATATTGGTTCTTTAGTTAGGTTATGTAAGGTCGGGAGCAAGGGTAGCCCATTTGATTTGGGCATCCCTGTAGTTGCCCCGTCCCAAAACTTGGCTCTGGTAGTTACAGGGGAACGTAAAAGAGCCCCTGGGTAATAATATAATGAAGTGTTTAACTCCTGTCTCTGCTGGTTTTCTACCATTGTACCTGGAGTGAATTTGTTAGTAGTTTGGAATTTTTGAATCTTGATTAAGGGGTTGGGTTAGTCCATGTTAGATGGAGAGACCCATTACAGGGGGTGTGTGGTTTGTCCCCTGGGTATGCTCTCCAGAGATGGAGTCTTTAGACACTATCGCTTGCTACATCCCTTTTAGTAGGGTTGTGCTAGACGTTAGCCCCGGCCCGCACTCCATCAGGCGTAGGAAGGAATCTCACCCTCCCCATCACCCATCAGATGAAGTCTATGAGAAGTTTGACGAGCTACTCCGATATTCAATCTGGTTGGGTGGAGATCAGAGCCTCCCAGTTTCCATGACAATCGTTGCTGGGACAGATTCGGATGGTCTACTGACTACCGTCCTGGACTCCTTGAGCAAGGTAGGATAGAGTTACAGGGTGGGCCCCTAAAAACCCCATCCTCAACAATTTAACCCAGAGTTTTTCTCCCTCGAATATCCTAAAATGCCCCACCTGCTCAGTTGACCAAGACACGAGTCTCATTCATCTTCGCTGCTGATACTGATGCCAGTTTCGTGCTATACTCCGCCCTCTCCGGCGGGGAGAGAGATGTTGGGAAGCTGAAGGAAGCAGTACTACAGGCTGCAGGAAATGGAGATCGAGCTGCGTTTATCGAACTTGTCAAGTAAGGAAATGAGAGAGGGAGAGAGCGAGAGATCTAGATTATAGGTCTCTCCCTTTTGACTTTCTCTTTTCGACTTTTTCTATTACCTCTCCTAAATTGAACTTTGAGTTCACTGTAGAAGCTCCTTGACTTTTGCCTGTGCCTTTGCTATATAATGGGATCTAGAAGTAGACTAAACTTCACCGCTAATCCCACCTCTTCCATCCAGGTCTCACTCTGAAGTAGCACGTGTTATTCTACATGCTACCTCATCAGCTATCCTCTGTAATGGTCGTGTTATCACCCCATCTTCCCCCATCACGGGACAAGACTTGGTCCTGTTGGAAACTATTGAACTACGGCTCGGAGCTGGTAGGTTTTCTTTGTTTGTTAGTGCTGCGATTCGGAATATGTAAAGCATATATCGCCTCAAACGCTCCAAGGAGTCTAACTCCCGGCCTAAAAGCTGCTAGGTCCTCTGATTATGATTTAACGGTCTAGACTTTAGATATCTCAAAATCACCAGGAAATCTAGAGTCTAGACCGTGAGAGCGAGACGTATTTCTCGCTGACCGCAGTTACCGCATAACCCCGCATAACCAACCATTTATTGGACTGTAAGAAACCAACCCTTTCTCCTTCCCAGACAAAATAGCAGAGATATTGGGTAATAACGCTGAATCGGATACGATTATGAGAGCTGCTTCAATTCTGAGGGTTCAGGAGGAAGCCACTAAGAGGATATCTTTCCCAGAATTGAAAAAAGAACATTCCGCCGTGAAGATCCCCGGTGAAGGGCCCTTCCAGGTTAGAATATATTTTGTGATCCGGGGGTTAGATCTAGGTTAGAATGTGTTATGAGGCCCAGGGAATCTCTCCTTGTTTTCAGAGGTGGATGGATCACCTAGCCCACTGAAGATGAACATTGAACATTGAACCCGAACTTATAACCCTCCCATGTCATTGAACATTAGATTGAAATAACCCTCCCATGTCAGGTTGAAGCAGTTTTGGATCCCCTTAGTAAGGGAGCCCAACAGATCAGTCAGATTCTGGCTGTCCTTCACCAGGCGAAACTTATCAGTCTTACCATCTTCCTAAATCCGATCGGTAGGGTTTGTTTGTCAGTCTGTTTGTCTGTCGGTAATACCGACTCGGTATGTCTGTTGTTGGTCTGTTTGTTTGCTGTTGTCTTTCTAATGTTTGCAATTCTGTTTTTCTGTTTCTATCACAGAAAAAAACAACCATTAGGAAGACAACAGACAAACAATCCTCTGTTAGATTTGTTGTCCTCTTTGTCCGTTCGTACGTGTGTTTCTATTGTCGGTGGTGGGACCCGTGCAACCACACGAGTCCATGTTAGTATTGAATTTGAGGGTGTATTTATTGCTTGCTTCTCTTTTTCTCTCCCTATCTATCTATCTCTCTTGTTCTCTCCCTAACTATCTCTCTTGTTCTCCTTACCTCTCCCTATTTATCTTTCTTGTTCTCTCTCACTCGACCTCTAATCACTGAAATGAACAAACCAACACCCTCCTTATATTAGAAATATTCTCTCTTTCTGTCTCGACTCTCAGACATACGCATGGATATTACTGTCCTGCAAATATATGTACATATATCCTCTGCAGACACCCGTGCTCTAAAACTACCATGCACAATCATAGTTCACAGGGTGCTCTAACCCCGGTATAATACCTGGTGATGAATGATGTATAACTCTAACACCTCCTTGTTCCCTCTCAGAAAAACTATCGGAGATCCCAGTACAACGGTTCTACCGATACGTCCTGGAACCTGAACTCCGATTCGACAAAGAGACGGGTGAGATAGCAGAAGTTGGGTCACATTTCACTGATCTCCTACCCCACCTTCTCCTCACCATGTCCCTCTCTACTCCTGTTAATTGGATGGTGGCGTCCACTAATAGCCCTCATGATCTTGATAATATCCGACTAAATGATGTCAAGGATGGTGAGTTAAACACTTCCTCTCGGCGCTGATTTGTTAGTTATATGGTTGCCATGGTTACCCATTTTGGTTACCAAGTTTTGCAGTCAGCAGTAGCCATCACAGATATTCAACCAATCCTTTCAGTAAGCTTCTTCGGAAGGGATACATATTGAAGGGATACATATTAGTTTAACCATGGAAGAAGTTCTTCCATGGTTACACATTCCAGTAACCATGGTTACACATTCCAGTAACCATGGTTACACATTTCGGTTACCATGACAACAACTCTAACCCACTTCCAGGAGTGCACGCTGAGTATACCCTGGATTATCTAGTGATAGAAGGACACTCCCACGACCCCCTACGTTATAACAATCCCACCAAGGGTCTACAATACGATCTGGTGTCGGGGGAGAAGAGACATGATACTATTGTTATGGCAAATCTGGTACGGGCAAAAAGAGAAGGAGAGAGATGTGCAAAATTAAGTGAGAGAGAGATAGAATGGAAGCAAAGGAGAGAAAATAATTATGAATTGTATCTCCAAATATATTAGATCTGCTTTTCTAAACACTGCCTTCCCAGGGTTACTTCCAACTAAAAGCGGGACCAGGCGTGTGGAGGCTCTCTCTCCGGGAGGGACCCAGTAGGGAGATATACCGGATAACAGGGGTTGATGGTCCTGGGGATCTGAACGAGGGTACTGGTGATGTCACTATCACTGTGGGAGATCTTACCAGTACTTTCATTACTGTTGATGTGAGTAGGGTGATACAGACTCACTGTTGACAGACTCACTGTCTACTGTTTGGCTGTCATAACTCCTGTAGTAGGGTGATACAAGACACTGTCTACTATTGTTTGGGTGATATAAACCTACTGTATACCGTTATTTGGATGTCATAGTTCCTGTTTAGTACCGTGAAGATTCCTTCAAAAAAGGGAAAATACCAGTTGTTCTCAAATTGTTCACTCTCTCCCAATCCCCCACTTTTTCAGGCTACTAAGAAGCCAGGAATGCATGACAGAAGTATCTCGGCTGAAAATGAGCAACAGCAAAAGCCTCCCACCGGAACAGGAGAGAGTGGTGGCGATGGTGGTATTTGGAGTTCACTTAAAAAGTAAGAATTAACACAGCCCCCTAGCCCCCAACAAACACAATTATTGTCGGTGATGGGTACAATTT
This sequence comes from Hormiphora californensis, assembly GCA_020137815.1. Taxonomy (NCBI): domain Eukaryota; kingdom Metazoa; phylum Ctenophora; class Tentaculata; order Cydippida; family Pleurobrachiidae; genus Hormiphora; species Hormiphora californensis. The sequence continues at coordinate 4,680,817 of CM035355.1, read as the reverse complement.
GATGGGTACAGTTTGATTTCTTAATTTCGTTTTCAGGATGTTTTCCTCCACGGTAGAATTGTACGTGTTCACTGCAGCATTATATTCTCCCATGCTGTAACCCCCTTTTATCCCACAAACCATTATTCCCATTTTCCAATAAACTAGCATTCCACTAAACTGCATTTCCCCAAGCATTCTCCTGTCCGCAGAAGCCAATATTCTGCAATATTCACCATTCACTTTTTACAAAAAAGCATTCCCTCTGCATATGCATGCCTCGGTATAGAAGTTTCTCAAATGCCATGCAAGTTGTATCCTAAGAATGGAATTTTTAAAACTCCTCCAAAATATATCCCATTTCTCCCAACTAAGCAGAAAGAAAAGACACAAAAAGAAAAAAGAATTTAGTAAAACAGGCTGAATCTCTCCAGTTTTAACATCACCCTATAACATGTTTCCCCCATCACCCTATATTCTCCCTCAGTCTTGTCGGAGGGGACAGTGGAGGTAGTGGTGGCAAGGTCAGCAGTACTAACGAAACCATTCACATCTTCTCCGTTGCATCAGGTCATCTTTATGAGCGGATGTTAGGGTGAGTAGGCAGCAGGAACCGACCGAATCAGGAAATACTGGTCCCTGATTGGCTGATAACCAGTCATGTGACCTAAATAACGAGTTCTGATTGGTCGTTTACTTGTTTCGGTCGGTTCCTGGTAGGTAGCGGTTAATTAGCAGTTAATCAACTGAGTAATTAGCAGTTATTAGTTTTTAGATACGAAGATATAAGTATTAAGGGTACGCTAACCAAAAATTTTTTTCGAGTGCAGGGAAATCTCTCACCGTAGGGTTGTAGGCCATGCCAAGGAGACCTCAAATATGCAATTTGAGCTCTCAAGTCGAATTCATATTTTTGCTACAGCTGTTTAAAAAATGTACTGAAAAAACGTTTTTGGCATCTCGAAAAATTTTTTTTAAAGATAGGAGCATGAAAATTTGGGGATTTGAAGAGGACATAAAGGTGAATAACCACAAAATTTTTTTTTGCAATCCGAGCTGATTTCCAGTCCTGAGATGGATTTCTTTTTTTCCACTTTAACGCCCTATTTGGCAAAGTTCCGAAAACATGTGAAAGCTGTAAATTGGTGAAAAGTTGCGTCTAACGATTATCTAAGTGGCCATAAATTTTGGGCGTGTCCTTATTTGAGGTGTGTCGTACAGAGTTTTTTTTGTGAAAGCCGTCATTTCAGAAATAAATAAATTCCCTGTATCTCAAAAACGGCTGATCGTAGAGACCTGAGACTATGCTTAAACGATTCAGAAGGTCCGATTTTGGGGGGGTCTTCTGAGAGACATTTTGCTCCTACTTCAACCGTTTTTGCTGTAATTGCGAAAAACAAATTCTATGAAAAGGGCAAAGGCTAAACTCCAATATCCTGTAATTAGGGAATTTTAGCTAAGAAAGGGCCGAAACTATGGAAAAATGTTTAACAAGCTAATTCCTTCACTATTTGGTCCATATGGGTCCCTATAATCATCAAAAACAAAATCACAAAAAATCCACGATGGCGATGATGGGTTTTCGTTTTTCGCAATTACAGCAAAAACGGTTGAAGTAGGAGCAAAATGTCTCTCAGAAGACCCCCCCAAAATCGGACCTTCTGAATCGTTTAAGCATAGTCTCAGGTCTCTACGATCAGCCGTTTTTGAGATACAGGGAATTTATTTATTTCTGAAATGACGGCTTTCACAAAAAAAAACTCTGTACGACACACCTCAAATAAGGACACGCCCAAAATTTATGGCCACTTAGATAATCGTTAGACGCAACTTTTCACCAATTTACAGCTTTCACATGTTTTCGGAACTTTGCCAAATAGGGCGTTAAAGTGGAAAAAAAGAAATCCATCTCAGGACTGGAAATCAGCTCGGATTGCAAAAAAAAATTTTGTGGTTATTCACCTTTATGTCCTCTTCAAATCCCCAAATTTTCATGCTCCTATCTTTAAAAAAAATTTTTCGAGATGCCAAAAACGTTTTTTCAGTACATTTTTTTAACAGCTGTAGCAAAAATATGAATTCGACTTGAGAGCTCAAATTGCATATTTGAGGTCTCCTTGGCATGGCCTACAACCCTACGGTGAGAGATTTCCCTGCACTCGAAAAAAATTTTTGGTTAGCGTACCCTTAAATCACGCCGCTGATTAAATTCCATTGCCTAATTATTAATTAACACGTCGTGTTCTTTCCAGGGTAATGATGCAGTCAGTGTTAGCACACACCAAGAACCCAGTCAAATTCTGGTTCCTCAAAAACTACCTCTCTCCCAAATTCATCAACTCCATCCCGGCACTTGCCAGTGCTCTCGGATGTGAGGTAGAGTTTGTGCAGTACCAGTGGCCTAGTTGGCTGACTGCTCAGTCTGAGAAACAGAGGATTATCTGGGGTTACAAGATTCTCTTCTTGGATGTTCTCTTCCCTATGAACCTCAAGAAAATCATCTTTGTCGGTATGTCATCTCTCAATTTCCTCACCAAACCCTTCGCTAGATCCCGAATCAACACTTTCTACTCCCCCTTCTAACTTAATACCCCTCCATTGACTTGTTATCCTCCCGGTGAGAAAGGGTCTAGCAAGGCAACCAATTGACCCCCTCCTCCTCCTCCCACCTCTCCCGATGCTGGCCGCCTCCCTCCATTGTCGATTGACCCCCCCCCCCCCAGATGCTGACCAGATAGTCCGTGCTGACATGAAGGAGTTGGTGGATCTGGATCTGGGTGGGGCTCCCTACGGGTACACTCCCTTCTGTGATGACAGGCCGGAGATGGACGGGTTCCGCTTCTGGAAACAGGGGTTAGTGTGAATTAGTGAATTCGTGTGAATTTGTGGGTAAAAAGATCATGACATCATCATGATATTTTAACACCACCCCTGTACACTTGCTGTCTCCACCCCTTTCTCCCCAACTTTACCCAGATACTGGAGGAACCACCTAATGGGCAGGGCGTACCACATTAGTGCTTTATATGTGGTGGATCTACAGAGGTTCAGGCTGATCAGTGCAGGGGATCGGCTCAGGGGACAATACCAGGTTCGAAATTCATAGACTTGCTGTCAGGTCAATGATCTGACCGCTGTTCTCGCACATTGAGAATAGGGTTGCGCAATGAGAATAGGATCGGGCCAATGCTCTGACCAATCTTTAAGTGAACCTTTTCATCTATTCCAAGACTCTCTCTAACCCCTTCTTTCTACCAGGGTTTCAAAACTCTCTAACCCCCTCTCTTCCTACCAGGGTCTCTAACCCACTCTCTTCCTACCAGGGTCTCTAACCCCCTCTCTTCCTACCAGGGTCTCTAACCCCCTCTCTTCCTACCAGGGTCTCAGTCAGGATCCCAACTCGTTAGCCAACCTGGACCAGGACCTGCCCAACAACATGATACACCAAGTTCCCATCAAGTCCCTGCCCCAGGAGTGGTTGTGGTGTGAGACATGGTGCTCAGATTCCAGCAAGGCTACTGCTAAAACTATTGATCTGGTGAGTGTGACATCATAGCACTTAGCTGCATAGATAAAGTAAGGGTGACATATTCCCGAGCTGGGCTAGATGGTTTAGAAGCTGTGTGATGGCAGCTTAGCCCTACTTTAGGACCCAAATATTCAGCTTTCGTTCTCTAAAATTTCTTTAAAATTAACAAGTTTCTCTCCCCCTACCATAGTGTAATAATCCCCAAACGAAAGAGCCCAAGTTGGATCGGGCGATGAGAATAGCACCAGAGTGGAGGCAGTATGATAGGAAACAAAAGGAGATCTTAGAAAAGGGTAAACTTATTTCTGTGATACTAATTTTTCGATCCTTATTTTAATTACCGAATTAATTTCACCCTAATCACATAATTATTTACTTCTTTCTGACCCCTAAATTTTCAGCTGCCTCAACTTCCCAAGTCAAAACGGAAAAAGACAAGCCAACTCCAAAGAAGGACGCACATTCAGAACTTTAATTAGGGTGTTAGTTAGAATGTACAGGGTCGTGTGTAAAATGATCATAATTGCTACCCGTGATTACCATGGTAACCAAGATTCTGGTTACCATAGTAACGTAGTATTTAAACGAGTATGACAAGAGTTTTTGCGTGTTATTTTAATTTGATTTTACCTCATACATAATTATATAGATTAATCTATTCTACTTAAGGGTTATTTTTGTTATTATGTCTGTGTGATGTATGTTGTACGAGCTCTATCTGCTCTTTCAGATATATTACGAGAGATAATGGTTTAGTTTTCATTTAAACCCCCGTCTCGTTTTCTAACTCTCCCCTTTCTCGCTCTGATTTAACAATCATGTCCCTCTATTCTAACTAATATCCCACATTACTTCTCTCCATTCTAACCGATATCCCCAATTACTACCCAATATATCCTCCAAAACAATAGCTCCATGGATAATATCCTACCCAAGATCCATGGAATAGAGCACCGATGTAGGGTTGTCTGTCCTCTGGAGGGAGAGCAGGATGTGGTATCCTTCCTCGTCGGAACGCAGTCCATGAAAAGTGATAATGCGGTATGTGCCTCCCTTCTCTCTTTGCCCTGATTCTCTTTTTAGCTGCACCAACATCTTCCCTCCCCATTTGTTCCTCATCACTCATCAGCCTCGAACACATCTCCGTTCTCCCGAAGTTTGTTCAATCTTCTCCCCGCCCCCATCCCCAGTAAGTGTAGCTAATTATCATCCCCTCATCAGGTGCACCTGTACGAGCTAGATGAGGAGTACGGGGAGTTGGGGGACATTAGTTATCCTCACCCCGAGGGAGAAATATGGCATATTGCCAGCAGCCCCTCTACACGGGACCTCATCTCAACCTGCCACTCACATGTCGCTGATCAGGTTAGATCAGGCAATCGGTTAGATACACTGTGTTAGTCAGTACATCTGTGTTCATTGGTGTTTAGGAGAGGGAGAGTCCCTTTTTGGTTCCCCTAAATCTTCATTTTATCGTACCCACTATCCCCATTACTAGGTAAATCTGGTGTCAGGTGCGACAGTATGGCGACTTGCAGGGTCCAAAGAGGAGCCCCAGCTAGAGAGAATATCCGGGCTGGATGCACATGAGGGTAGCCCAGTTAGGGCAACAGAATGGGGTCCTGAGGGTTGTGAGGGTCAGCTGTGCTCTCTTGGTGACAGCAGCCTCATCAGGTAACATCAGTTGATGATTTAACGGTCTAATTAAAAAACTAGTTGTGCTAACAGCTAACTCCATCACCATCTGAAACAGTTAGACATTGGTTGTCTTTCTGTTTGTAGATGTGTGCCCTAAAAACTAACAACTAACAATATATCCCTGTTCCTAGATGGGATGTAGAAGATGGTGTGAGGGAACACTCCAAATGTGATCTACCCAAACGATCAGCCCCCTCTGCCCTCCGATGGAACCCACATTCCAGTGGTAACCAAGTCGGGGTCGCAAGTGACACCCACATCCGACTACACGACCTGAGAACCATGAAGTGTGTCACTGTCCTCGATTCGGTTCACTCTCATAATGTCAGAGATTTGGATTTTAATCCTAATCGGCAGTATTATATGGCAACCTGTGGGGATGATTGTACGACCAAGTTTTGGGATTGTAGGAGTTGTACGGAACCGCTGATGACCATTACAAACCACTCTCATTGGGTAATGAAGATATTCTCATTTTGAGGGAGGGGGTATTCATTTTAGTCCTCAGTTATGTTCCTAATGTTGCTCATTTTCCAGCTCTAGTTCCTAACATCCTTCATCATTTTTCAGCCTCTAATCACTAACTCCTCCTTCCTCCACAGGTTTGGAAAGTAAGGTACAACCTTCGTGATCAGCTAGTCCTGACAGCGGGTAGTGATGGGAAAGTGGTCCTCCTAAACGTCCCAACCCTGGCATCCGAGTCCCTCGCTCCTGATGATGAAGAAGATGAGGAAGAGAGGGAGGTGAAGGTACGTTATTCTCAGATCCAACCTTCTCTCAATGGGCAATAGCAAACACCGGCAAAGCTAGATTTCAATTTGGTAGAACTCCAACAGCTCAGAATTGAACTCCTTTCCTCAATGATCCAGACACCCTTTCTTGAGGATCCACTAACCCATTCCCCCTTGCTCAGGTTCCTCTAACCACCACTAACACATTCCACCTACCTCAGGATCCCCTAACTACCACTAACTCATTCCCCTCCCCCCTTCCTCAGGATCCCCTGACCACCACTAACCCATTCCACCTCCCTCAGGATCCTCTAACCACCACTAACTTCTTCCTCAGGATCCCCTAAAAGAGGGAGTACTGGAGGAATACGATAAACACGAGGACTCAGTCTACTCTGTTGCGTGGTCCACTGTGGATCCTTGGCTGTTTCGCCAGCCTTTCTCATGATGGCAGACTGGTACTAAACAGAGTCTCCAAGGATATCAAGTTTAATATTATTCTGTGAAGATGGTGGTTGTTTAACCCAGCACCCTGGATAAACGAGTGGTAGGTTCGAATTTATGACTGATGAAATCAGAAATGGAAAAGTATATATTTTGTTGGTACTGCACTGGTAGAACCGCTAGTAAACCTCTGACTTCTACGGGTTTCAAACCCCAGTTTTGTTTGTTTATTGCAGCTGGACTGTGTACATGAGTTGTAAAGATTTTGGAATTGTGTTATATGTAAAATTATCTGCCGCTCTCTTTGAGGAGAACTCTTCTTTGATTTCAGTGTCTCTGAATTCTGTGTTATATCCCTTTTTAGACCGTCTTCCACCACCCTCCCCTGTGATGTATCCCTATCTTATCAGTCCGTCTCCCCCTTGGCCCCTGGAACTGATAAACAGCAGTATGACCAGTACAAAACCCAATACCCTCAATCCCACTAACTTCTTATTATAGCTCACTATGGACAGGTACAACTTCCAGACCCAACTGGAACATCTCCAATCAAAATACATTGGAACTGGACACTCAGATACAACGAAATTCGAGTGGCTGGTCAACCAACACAGGTAGAGTGTCTCTCTCTCTCTCTCTATCCCTCTATCTCTCTCTCTCTCTCTCTCTCTCTCTCTCTCTCTTTATCCCTCTATCTCTCTCTCTCTCTCTCTCTCTCTCTCTCTCCTCTCTCCTCTCGTCTCTCTCTCTCTCTCTCTCTCTCTCTCCTCTCTCCCTCCCTCCCTCCCTCCCTCCCTCCCTCTCACCCAATTCCTCTCTCCAGGGATAGTTTTGCCTCCTACATCGGCCACTACCACCTCTTGGACTACTTTGCCATTGCTGAGAACGAGACACGTGCCAGGGTGAAGTTTAACATGTTGGAAAGAATGTTGCAACCGTGCGGTCCTCCCCCTGAGAAACCAGACTGGAAAATGTGAGCTGTTCAGTGTTCATCATCAGGTTTTGTGGAGAAAGTCGTGGAAGTTTCACTATCTCTGATCTTGATCATACATGAGGTTATATATAGCGGGGGGGGTTCCAACCTATTTGTTGTACGTTTGTACGGAAAAAAACACGGGTTTCCTCAAACAAAAAAATACAAAAAAATACAAAAAAGTACAAAAAAATACAAAATAATACAAATAATAAAACGGGTTATAAACGATTAAACAAAGCTTTTCTGATCGTTGAAACTTAAGTTTATGATCATAATTGTGTCATAAATTCCTATTAAACTGTGGTTTCATACAAAATTAGCAACTTTTTCTTATAATTGGAAGATGAAAACATGTTTTAATCATGTTTTAATTGTTCTTTATCAAAACACAAGGAAATATTCTATTCAAAATTTTCGAAATCTGAATCAATGATGTTTACTTTTTCGAATTTCGAATGAAAGATAATAATTACACGACAAACGTTCCTAGTGGTACATTAGGACAAAAGGAACCCGTCCATGAACTTTTACTAGGCACCCACCTCCATAATTTGTTGTGCTTTTTTTGTACTGTTGTACGAAAAATTGGAATTTCTAAGAGAGAAAATCTTTCCAAATCGAACTTTCTATCCAAGAATATTATCGAATCGCAATTTCTAAGCGAGAGAAATTTTCCCGAATCGCAATTTCTTACCGAAATTTTTTCGAATCGTATTTTCTAAGCGAGAATTTCCTCGAATCGAAATTTGTTACCGAGAAAATTTTTCTCGAATCATCATACTACTTACTAAGCAAATTGTGTAACGGAGGTCACCTAGCAACTACACTTGCAGTGCAATTATTAGAGGGACCTGGAGAGGCGAAGACCTCTCTCCAGTTGCAGTTGGGTACCAAGGGGAAATTCAATTCTGCACGTGCATTCTTTTACTTCTGTCCTGATGTCTAGCTCTTCCACCAAAGTGCTATTCGGCAACGTTTATCTAGGTCCAGGAGAACTGCTGCTGTCAGGGAGCAGGCTAGAGAATATGACAGATTACGCCAACGTGTTCAAGCGAGCCAATCAACGACTACGGTAGCTTTACCCAAAGTCGCCCAAGGGTGATTACTCCTCGAATATAGAAATCTCCAAATCGGCTACATAGCGGCCAAGTTTTCACGTGATGAGTTTCTGGAACAGCACTGCACCTCCATGACATTGATCTCTTAAATTCGCACCTCGACATTGTCAGGAAGCCCAGAGCGTACACCAACATGAGTAGGGAGAAAGTGAGAGATAGGCTAGGAACGGATGGTGCAGTGATGTCAGCGTCCCTAATCCAGCTATCATTTCCCCGAATTCGCCCTAGGGCGAACGGGCCTACTAGTATTTTTCTAAGCGAGAAATTTCCCCGAATCGCAATTTCTTACCGAGAAATTTTTTTTCGAATCGTATTTTCTAAGCGAGAAATTTCCCCGAATCGCAATTTCTTACCGAGAAAATTTTCTCGAATCGTATTTTCTAAGCGAGAAATTTCCTCGCATCGCAATTTCTTACCGAGAAAATTTTTCTCGAATCGTATTTTCTAAGCGAGAAATTTCCCCGAATCGCAATTTCTTACGAGAAAATTTTTCTCGAATCGTATTTTCTAAGCGAGAAATTTCCCCGAATCGCAATTTCTTACCGAGAAAATTTTCTCGAATCGTATTTTCTAAGCGAGAATTTTCCTAGCATCGCAATTTCTTACCGAGAAAATTTTCTCGAATCGATTTTCTAAGCGAGATATTCCCCGAATCCCAATTTCTTACCGAAAAAATTTCTCAAATCGTATTTTCTAAGCGAAAAATTTCCCCAAATCGCATTTTTACCGAGAAAATATCCCGAATCGAAATTAGTACCAGAAAGTGATCTCCAACGGAGAAAATTTTCTCGTAATCGTAACGGTAATCTGAATCAATGATTTCGTTTTTTTAGAATTTCAAAAACGTGTACTTTTACACACTTTTTTAGTATGTAATTTTAGCAGGAAAATGGACGACAATGGAACTAAAAAGTTTTTAGTTCCATTGTCGTCCATTTTTAGTAAAAACGTTCATTATATATACTAGTAAACCCGTTCGCCCTACGGGCGAATTTCGGGGAAATGGTATTGGTAGCTGGATTAGGGAACACTGACATCATCAGTCTAACTAAAGACATGCACTATCCCATCTTAAGTACCGGTACCGTAGAAGGAGCTCAGGCGGGATCGCTGCGAGTTTCTGGTTTCAGAACGTCAGATGATGATCCGGCGATCAAAGTTATAAAAGACTTACTATTTCGTCTGCTTGCAGTATTAATCTGCCTTAATCTCTGAGATTGATCATCGGTTCTGTTCAACCTCTAGCGTCTAGCTCGTTCTCTCTGCACTTCTTTTGTGTTGCTGCATTGAAACCCCTCAGTGTATGGAAAAGTAGAGAATGGCGAGATCTTGCGTGAATAACTCCAATTGTCGCTGTCGTATATCAACAGTTGTTGAAGAAGCATATTAGCTGGAACAAAGCAAGATCAAATGCACGTGCACGTGCAGTATAGTAGCAACCATGCCATTGGCAACGGCTCCGATTCCTGGCCCCACTCCAGTAGTATTCCACAGTTCACCTCTAAACCTGCACGTGCTAAATGCCATATAAGGTAAAAAACGTTACACAGGATTTCCCTATTTGCTTTAATAATAGTATGATGATAGATGGTACATGAACATAAACGGAACCCAGCTATGTATTATTTATACTTTTATCAGGCACCCACAATCCATATCCTTCATTATTTTTTTGTATTTTTTTGTATTTTTTTGTATTGTTTGACAAACAATGTTTGTATGGAAAAAAACAGGAATTTCGGATACTTTTATGTATGGTCCGTACAAAACCGTACAAAACCGTACAAAAAAATAGGTTGGAACCCCCCCATATAGCGCTGGCAAGAATAGTTTCAAGTTGAGGACTGTGCACCAGATTATTTTACTCATTTATTTTATGTATTCAATGACTAGAGGTCTACCCAGAAGGGTGTTGTTTTTTACACCCAACTGCTCACACCCGGCACTCCTGCAGTACCCAAAATCCAACAATCAACCAAACCCCCAATTTGAATCCCCTCCATTTTCTGGCAGTTAAAATCACTATCAAGTTTAACATTTTTACCACTATTCTAGCATGGCATCCAATGCTGCGGTTGACCGTTATGTTCAGATTTGTAGGTCACTGAAGAAAAGGTTTATGAAGAAGCCGAATATCACAGAGGCCCGGGATAACTTCTACTCGTTGGGTAGGTTCTGAATTCTGATCTGATTATCTTGTTTGTACTTGGATCGGGGGGGGGGGGGGGGGGGGGGTTCGATCTCACTCGGAAAATTCTATGAGAATCACTTCTTTCGAATTATTTTGAGTCGTTAGTTCGAATTGGGATGGTTGATTAACACACGACAAGAATGGTTTAAGAGTTTCTACGTGTTTCTCGAACGGCATCTGACACCTCTGATATTTTAAACAAATCACCAGAAACATCAGAATCTCACCTAAAATGGTTCGTTTTTGACCGCACCTGCACCCCCTTTCAGAATATTTTGCTTGGGTTTTAAGCACATAATAACTTCTGGAGCAAAGGGGGGAGAGAGAGAGAGAGACCATTTAGATGTTGACGCATGCAAGTGGTTATACACTGGTGTATATAATATTCATTTTACGTGACGAGACAGAGTAAAAAGGGAATGAAATGATAGGTGTCTAGAAATTTGATGAGCTAAATGAATATTCTAACCCCCTCCGCATGATTGGCTGATAACCAGTCACGTGACCTAAATAACGAGTTCTGATTGGTTGTTTACTTGTGTCGGTCGGTTCCTGATTCTAACTCCCTCCGCCCCACCCAGGCAAGCAGCTGCAAAGTGCAGGGAGTATGGAGTACGCGGTGAGCTGCTATGTGTCCGCGTCACAATGTGAGGAACAGTTGGGCAACAGTGTGGGTGAAATTAGTGCTCTTACCAAAGCTGCTTCTCTATTTCTTGAGGTAGGTTTTAATAATCTTTCTCGGGGTAGGATCAAATGTAATAAATTGAGTCCCCCTTATATAATTTGCACCTGTATATCGACATCCCCACTTATGACTTATCCCCACGCTAATCAAAGTCGCTTGACGCTTCCCTGTTTATTGAGGTCGCGGGTGGCGGCGATGAGAGAATCCTGATTAGGTTCCCCAACATCTCCATCGAACATTCGGAGCCCAATTTGTCATAAATAACGCCAATAGCAATAATCATTTATCAGTTCTCTGACTATCTTCCCTTTCCCATGCTCTTCAAGTTTAACTTCTCCCATCACTCCTTCTTATCCCCACTCTCAAACATCCCCCCCCTCTCTCTCTCTCTCTCTCTCTCTCTCTCTCTCTCTCTCTCTCTCTCTCCTTCTCTCACTCTCACTCTCAAACCTCCCTCTCTCTCCCAGTTAGAACGAGAACAACAGAAACTCTGTATCTCCTCCCACGAACGGTACATGTCAGCGGGTATTGACTGCTACAACCGGGCCATATCCCGGTTGACAGCAGCAAACAAACGAGATCTCGCTATGAAGTTGTCGGTCGAGTTGGGGTGTCTGTTGTTGGAGATGGGTCATGTCCCGGATGCGGAGCCACACTTTATGAGGGCCGCTACAATGGTAGATCCCGGGAATATTACATTCCAGGTTTGTTAACAATCATGGTTACCATGACAACCGGTTACCAATGTCAATTTATTTATTTTATTTATTTGATTTAGTACCATTATATCGTTGTCTATCTTGTTAACCGGTTACCATGGTTACCATAACAACGGGTTACCATTCATTCAGGTGGTTATTTTACGGAAGCTCTGTTACTGTCGGAACTACACTCTCAACTACACAGGTACGGGTCCCTCAGCATATTTCTATTTGGCCTCGTTATTTTATGATTACCAGTGTTGTCAAATTCTTTTTAGTGAATGTTGCCAATAAACCATGACCCAGGTGCCCTGGACACCTTGGACACCTTGGTGGATCTGATTAACAACTTTACGGGCAGTAAAGGCAACATGACGTCACATCTCCATGATACGCTACAATACTGTGAACTAACCACCATTTTACTGCTACTGATCCTGAACACGCCCCGGAAACACCTCTCAGCCACTCACAGGTATCTTCATGTTAGTAGCGTTGTTATTTGCATGATCGCGGGTCTCACAGGTTAGAAAAATCTACAATTGTTACCCCTTAGGCCAGTCATATGACATAGTGAAATGGAACTAATTGATCTAAAAGCGATTCCACTTCCAGGGCACTCCAATGGGTCTCTACAACCACCAAAAAAATTTACCGCGGGTACCGCGATGGAGAAATCGGTCATTTCCGGGTTTATTTTGCACCTGCATAAATATAGCCTAGGACGAATGCGATATACGGTAAAAACCGTCTTTGGAAACAAGTAGAAAAGAAATCAAGGGCACTAAAGTGTGTAGCGTTCTCGCATTAGTGGGGGTAGGTGCTGGAATTAAGTCTCTATCTTATCAGGTTAATTAGATAATTGGATAATTAGATGTGCACATAGCCGTTTTATGGTTATACGGTAAAAACCATCTTTGGAATGGAGTAGAGAAAAAACCGAGGGTACTAGAGTGATCAGCGTCCTCGAATTAGTGGGGGTAGGTACCAAAATTAAGTTCCTATCTCATCGCGTTAATTAGATAATTGGATAATTAGGTATGCGCATAACCGTTTTTAGGTTACATGGCTATAGCCACTTAGGAATGGTTTAGAGTCTTTTCATTGGTGCCATTTTGTAGGCAATAGCCAAGTTATGGGGGGTCGACGTCGGACTTTTAAGCTCTATATTTAACCATTTAGCCGTTATATGGCTTTAAAGGTGCTCAAAATCGGTCTTTTTACCGCTTTTTTGCTCACTTTGAGCACCTTTAAAGCCAAATAACGGCTAAACGGTTGATTATAGAGTTTAAAAGTCCGACGTTGACCCCCAATAACTTGGCTATTGCCTACAAAATGGCACCAATGAAAAGTCTCTAAACCATTCCTAAGTGGCTATAGCCATGTAACCTAAAAACGGTTATGCGCATACCTAATTATCCAATTATCTAATTAACGCGATGAGATAGGAACTTAATTTTGGTACCTACCCCCACTAATTCGAGGACGCTGATCACTCTAGTACCCTCGGTTTTTTCTCTACTCCATTCCAAAGATGGTTTTTACCGTATAACCATAAAACGGCTATGTGCGCATCTAATTATCCAATTATCTAATTAACCTGATAAGATAGAGACTTAATTCCAGCACCTACCCCTACTAATGCGAGGACGCTACACACTTTAGTGCCCTTGATTTCTTTTCTACTTGTTTCCAAAGACGGTTTTTACCGTATATCGCATTCGTCCTAGGCTATATTTATGCAAGTGCAAAATAAACCCGGAAATTACCGATTTCTCCATCGCGGTACCCGCGGTAAATTTTTTTGGTGGTTGTAGAGACCCATTGGAGGGCCCTGGAAGCGGAATCGCTTTTAGATCAATTACTTCCTTTTTCAGCGATATATCGACGTCATATGACTGGCCTACCTTGAATACGCACCATTAATAGCTGAGTGGTTATCAAGATTCACTTAGAAAGTTATACTCACTTCTTCTCACACACAACCCCATCAGGAATCTGCTAGAGCGGTATAGCACAGTTCCGGTTGATCTGCTGGACAGGGTCCCCCAACCTGATCGGTTCTGTACCCTGGTTGAAATTGTCATGGCAACAGAGCACAAGGTAATTTGTAGTTGAGACATTTGTTATGTTTATGCTCTTCATAAAATTTATATATTATCGTTCATCTTCCCCAGATATATTCAATTTTAACTTACCCTTAAATAAGGATATTGGATAAGATGAATCTGATTTTTCTCCCATGAACATATATCCTCCTGATCCCTTATCATGATTTAAACACTTCCTCGGACTTCCTCTGAATCCCATTTTCTCCCTTTAGCCTTATCTTCCTCATCTCAGGATTTAGACGTGCTAATAAGTTTAAGAGACAAGCTCCACCCAAAGCTGTCCGGTGAGCAGAACGAGCTACTGGGTGCTCTTATTAAAAAAGTCAGGACCGTGAGTTTGGTACTAATATGATGCAGGGGGAATATATTTTTTGTATAATTTTGCAGGTGATATAGCATGACCATGTCGAGTTTAAAGATGTTCAGTTTGTCTGTTTTTGTTTTGTGTGTTGTTGTGTACAGTGTACGAATTGTTGTTGGTACTTGGTTTATATTTAGAGGAAGCTCTGTAAATGAATTCGTTAGGTCAGCAATCTATAGACTAGAAGAATTCAGTCCGTCAGACTTCCAATTCCACGGAGAATTCCAAAGGCTGCAGAAGGCTGGGGTACCAAGTTCAGATTTAACTTTATTTTGTGATTTCGCCTTTATTATAAAATCTTTACATGATTGACATTTGAGTGAAGTTCTATATATCCAATCACGCCCCCCCCCCCCTATTGATCCCCTAAACCTTGACCCCTATACCGACCCAGACATAAGTGAGAACACTGTTGTACCCGGACACGAAGAAGACACATAATTTATACAACCGTAAACAAATAAATAATACTATACCAAATATACATATTTTCTCACACTTGTTCCTCCTGTTGAGGTGCAGGTCCTGGGGCAATCGGACCTGCTAATCTCTCCCTTGTTGAATCTGTACTCACACCTCACACTCACACACACTGCCATATTTCTCTCATCTCTCTCCACTAAAAAGGCCCTGTGTTTGAGGTCCCAGGACTGGCGCCTGCCTGAGTCTCAAAGACAGGGGCTTTTAGAGTGGAGAGTGCGCCGATCTTGCACGTGCACAAAACTTGCACGTGCACAGAATTTGCACGTGCAAATATGTGGTAAAACATACGTATCTCGATCTCGTATAACTTGTTGATTTCATAAACGCATCAGAGAAAATAGGCAGGGAATGTGCAGCTGTCACACACGGTCTCACTGAACACACACTCTCGAAACCAATCACAGAAAGGGAGGGAGGAAGTCCAAGAGACGGACTTGTCATCACACACAATCAATATACAACAACATGATTCCCTTCATGAATTCTCGGCAGTGAGACTAATAAAGGATTCGTCCCGTAAAAACCGCGGATAGATATCAGTCTTCATTAGGATATAGATCTGTTCTTGGGCTTCGTTGAAGATGGTTATCGTCGGTTCGTCTATCCGACGGATTATATCCTTCCTTATCATATCGTTTATGTTTATCTGTGAGTGGAAGAGCGTTGATAATTTTAGGGAAATCGAGAATAAAGGAGCATTCATTCAGCGACATTTTACGGACTGGATTGACTACTCGGATATAGAATTCAGTGAGAGTCCTTGGAATGGTGTTTACCTGTTTTTCGCTTTGGTTACAAATAAACGTTCGATATATTCTCCGCGTGGCCTCATTCAGCCTATCACCTTGTAGTTTCTTCTTTTTGAACTCATTAACTGCCAACCAAAACTCTATGTTCTCAGCGGCATGGTGTTTTCTGGCAAAGTCTGTAAACAATTGTACACCCTCTGAGAGAAGGAAAGTTGTGTTAAAAAAATTGGAGAAAGTTTTGTGTGTGAGAATGAGTGAGAGATAAGTGACAGAATTCTAAATATTTCGATAGAATTCTAAATATTTTGGTGGTGCTTGATGATTGGAAAATCAGCGGACGTACTTGCATCATTTATCAAGGAATCAAAGTTTTTCTCCCATTTTGTTGCTTGGTCTCGAGATCTGAGGAAATCGAGGGGCTAATCAAAATTTAAATCAGAACAGGTGCCGCACACGCATAGTTCTCACTCACATGGATATGGTTTGAACAATTAACTAATCCAATAATTAAATCCAAGTTAATTGAATCCAATTAATTTTAACTCACATGGATGATTTAGATCTTAACTTGAAGATTCCTTTTCTTGTTAATGACATATCCTGGTAATATCTATCGTTGCATTTGCAGGCATTTCTTGTGGTGCTCCTGCCTAACATTCACTCTTTTCATCCTATAATTGCAGTTAATTGGTTAATTTGCTGATGGTAATTGGATAATTAATTAGTCAGTTAGTTAATTAGTTGGTCAGTTGATGGTCATTAATTGGTGTTACGTTCGCTGTATGTATAGTTGTAACAGACTGGGAACAGACTGTCATAATTTCAAAAGAGTTAAGTGAAATTCAAGAGAGTTATGTGGGAAAGTACTGCCACAGTCCCTCATAGAGTCCATTATATTGAATTATTCTATAGCGCACACTCACGAATGGATTTTAATGGATTCTAAAAGCATGAAAGATCGATTATTAACTATGGCTTCTTGGTTATCTGAATAGAGCGAGATCTTATTGGCTTAAGCGATTGAAAATGTGTGAAAACTCTTAAAACTTGCTGGAACTATCACAGAGAATTATAGAACGGGTCAGTAAGATCCGAGATCATGGCCGTGTGTTATACTAGCAGGTCAAGGATGGTAACGCAACTCTAAGGTGTGAAGGTGTACAATAAAAGCTTGCAGAGAGATAGAGAGTGAGAGAGAGAGTGAGAGTGAGAGAGAGAGAGAGAGAGAGAGAGAGAGAGAGAGAGAGAGAGAGAGAGAGAGAGAGAGAGAGAGAGACAGAGAGAGAGAGAGAGAGAGAGAGAGAGAGAGAGAGAGAGAGAGAGAGAGAGAGAGAGAGAGAGAGAGAGAGAGAGAGAGAGAGAGAGAGAGAGAGAGAGAGATAGAGAAATGCTTTCTTTTTTCCTCATCATCAGCTCTCTCATTCCTCATGCTCGATTGCTTTATAACAAATTTCAACAGCGAATGCAATTACAGTATCTATACCTGCAAACACATATTTGGAGCTAAGAGTTGAGATAGAAAGACTCAGATCATCATGGAGAGGCAGAGAGATAGAGAGAGAGAAAGATGCACAGAGAGAGAGAGACTGAATGGGAGGGTGAGATAAGATGGTAAGGAATGGAGTCGCAGCAAGTGGAGAGAGCTAAGCTGGGCAAGGTAGAGAGAGAGGGCGTCCAGCAGCGTGTATAAACGGGCCATAGAGCAAGATGGGTATCTGTATGGGTGTAGATGTACAGAGAATGGGTGAGAGAGAGAGAGAGATTGTGAGAGTGAGAGAAAGCATTGCGTTATACACTAACTGAGATAGAGAAAAAGAGAGTTAAAGATAGGAAGATATAGTGAGAGCAATACGTTCGACGTATAATGTGGTCTGTAACAGTACAACTAATGCGATTCTCCGAGGCCAGGAGAGAGAGAGAGAGAGAGAGAGAGAGAGAGAAAGGAAGATAGAAAAAGATAGAAAAAGATAGAGTATAGGGAGGCACACGTTCCTGTCAAGTGTTCCTCTTCACCATTCGTAATTAGTCCTCTAAAACTACGAGACACGCAAGGGAGAGAAAGGTAAAGACCTAGGAGGAGAGAGAGAGAGAGAGAGAGAGAGAGAGAGGGAGAGAGAGAGAAAATGAGATAGAGAGAGGACAGAAAGGCAGGTGGTGGTTGCAAATGAAATGTTGTTGTGGATGGCACATGTGTGTTATGGTGTTACTCTCTCTCTCTCACGTCTTCAAATACACACATGTCAGGTCAGAGCGGGTCTTTGAAAAGCACTGTAAATGTGTGAACTAGACGGTCAAATCACCAAAGGGCAGGTGAGTTGATGAAACGTTTTACACCTGTCCGTTTGTGAGAGAATCTGTCTTTGTGAAAACGGGTCAATATGGGAACTGTACAACAACTGTATCATGGGCTAGTGGGGATACCTCTTGGACTGTCTCCACGCTCCCGGGGACGTACGGTTCAAGATATATGTCTAGGATAACGACTAAATTAATAGTATGAGTATTAGTACATACTAATGACTCATACATATGACTCATACTATAAGTGCAGT
Organism: Hormiphora californensis; assembly: GCA_020137815.1. Taxonomy (NCBI): domain Eukaryota; kingdom Metazoa; phylum Ctenophora; class Tentaculata; order Cydippida; family Pleurobrachiidae; genus Hormiphora; species Hormiphora californensis. The sequence goes on along the minus strand of CM035355.1, from coordinate 4,662,509 downwards.
GGGTGTAGATCACCGTATGATATCATCAGGATGAAACATGGTCATAGTCATAGTCATACAATAAAATTTTACAGAGGAGAATAAACCAATTGAATAGAATTGAATAGACCAATCTACAGCTAACAACCAAGGCAGAGAGATAGAGAGAGAAAGAGGATGATATAGAAAGAGAGAGGGTCAGAGACAGAGAGACGCTGTACAAAAGACACACATGGTTTCATTACATCTGTCGCCATATGGAAGCAGCTAGTAGCTCTAATATACAGGACGTCTAATTAGTAGTATGCAGCTACCATACGGATACATAATGATTTAGAGTTATGATAGAGGTAACAGGGACGAGGGAGGCTAGATGATATTTAGTGAGTACAAGCACAATTGAATGGGTCGACCGGAGTATAACTCTATTTTTTAGTTATGGTGGCCTAAAGAAAACAAATGTAAAAACCCGATTACATCGCATAAGAATATAAGATCAGATAACAACCCGGTCTCGCCCCTGCCTATTCGGCACTGTCCTACACCCAAAGACACTGAAAGCCAACCCTCGCTGTGCTATACCCCTAGCCTAAAAAACAGTATTACCAACAAACTAAATTATAAACCAAAACTAAGATTCTACAACATAGCATGAAGTACTAACGCTACTTTATGCCCGTTCTGCTACTGACCTCCTCGCTATGTTTTGAGTATATGAAGGGATGGCTTCCCAATTTAAACTTACAAAGAAAGGGAAAACAAACCCCCCCAGATGCCTTTTTTTTCCCTTTTTTTCCTGAGAATAGGGGGGCCCCCCCCCCTTTTTGGGCCCCCTTTAAATTAAAAACCCGGGGTTTTTTTAAACCCCCCCCAAAAAATTAACCAAAAATTTTCCCCCTTTAAATTTCCCCAAATACTTTACAGGCCCCCCTTCTTTCTTTACTTTCCCCCCCTTTGGGTTTAGCCGTTTTAAAAAAAAGGGCCCATTTTTAAAAAAAAAGGGGAAAAAAAAAATTTGAAAAAAATAATAATTTTTAAAAAAAGGGGGACCATCCAGGAAATTTTGACCTAAGGCAAAGGTAAATAATGAAAGGGGATAATAAACAATAATGAGAGATGAGACCCCAAAAGCACTCACATAGCGTCCGAACTAGGGGTGTAATCCCCTGATACAGCCCCGGTGGGAAGGGGGTCCAGCAAGTAAACATCAAAATACAAAATAAACTATTTTAAAAATGCAAAATCCAAGTTAAACCGAAGCAGAGAATAAGAAAAAAATGGGGGAAAACCAAAAAGACTACAAACCAATGTTAATCCAGGCGAAAGGTAAGGCAGCTAGTAGCTCTAATATACACACGTGTATTTTATATCAGCTCCCCCTCGGCCCTCATATGTTTGAGTTATGATAGAGGAACGAGGGCCGAGGGGGAGCATACTGATATATTTTATTGAGCTATCACACACATATTGAATGAGCTCCTGACACGCGAGGTATAACTCTGAGTCCCCTAATAGACAGACCTAATATATCCCTAAACCCGGTTCCAATCCCTATAGATATAAGATCCCTATTATAACCCCTCGAGTCTCGGCCCTCGTCCCTATTACAGATCACTGTACCAATCCCACCCAAAGCCCTGACGACCCCCCGCTGCAGACCCCTGTTTTACCAACAACACTAAATTATAAACCCAATAACTAATCGATTCTCCCAACATAGCATTAAAGTATAACATGTCTCGTGTTTCTGCTGTTGCGGCTACTGCCCTCCTCGCTCTTGGTTATGGTGGAATGAACTGTTTCTACAATGTGGAGGGTGGTCACAGGAGCATCCTGTTTTCAAGGCTCAATGGACTCCAGGAGAAGGTCTACAAGGAAGGTAATTAGCTATTTAAATTAATTAATTGTTTATAATTAATTGTTTAATTGCAGATAAAGTATTTTAGTGGAGCTCAAATACATCTAATAAATATGCAATAATGATTTCTAAGACGATGTAGTGGTTATAGTGCTTTGTATTAGAGTACTTGTCTCATAAATTATTCTTGAGAAGATAGTTTGAAATAATTTCTAAGACACCCCAAATGTTCAAGTATGGGTATAAAATCGAAAAAACCAAGGGGGACTCAGTTTAGAAATGTCAAGAGTGGGCGTTTGAAGCGAGACAAAGGAGAAGAGGGTTAAAAGGGGTGATATTTAACTAGTGGGGGGGGGGGGGTTAAAGTAGTTGCGAAATTAACTGATTGGGGGAGTAACGTATTGAAAAAGGGATAATGCTACAGTGCTATTTCACAATTAGTATTTAGGTGCCGGCAGGCACCTCCGACCCGAAGAAAACAGAAAAAACGAAAAAAAAAAATTTTGCCCCTGCACCAAATCCAAAAAGTGACGGCCCTATATTTAGGTGCCGGCAGGCACCTCCGACCCGAAGAAAACAGAAAAAACGAAGAAAAAAATTTTTTTGCCCCTGCACCAAATCCAAAAAGCCGGCCCTATATATACAAACGTAGGTCTTTTTTTCGGGGGGGGGGGGGGGGGGGGGGGCAAATTTCAGGCAGCGATTGTGGCCACATTTTTTGAGATATCGACCTGAAATTTTGTAGGCGTGTTCTAGTAGTATAACTACGTGTCATAACGTGGCCGGATTTTTGATTTTTTGCCTAATTAATTAATTATAGGTAATTAAAAAGTAGCCCCTGCACCGTGCCCCTGAGCATGGGGTGTTCTGTCCCCTGGGCATTGCCCCTGAGCCGAAATTATCTCCCGATCTGCTTGAAATATCGACTTGAAACTTTGTAGGAATGCTCTTCAAGCATAAAAAATGATCTACAAAAAGTTAGAATAGTCAAAATTAAGTAATCAATGAGTTATAGGCATGCAAAAATGGACATTTTTGGTGCCCCTGAATTTTGCCCCCGAGCATTTGAAAAAACTGCCCCTGGGCAATTTTAAAATTCAAATTGTGGCCACACTGTTTGACATATCGATCTAAAACTTTGTAGGCATGTTCTAGTGGTATAACTAAGAGTCACCACGGAGCCGGATTTTTGATTTTTTACTTAATTAATTAATTATAAGCAATTAAAATTTTAAAATTGCCCCCGCACTAACAAAAGTGGCCCAGGGGCACCTGAGTCGCAATTATCTCCCGATCTGCTTGAAATATCGACTTGAAACTTTGTAGGAATGCTCTTCAAGCATATAGAAAGGTCTACAAAAGGTGGGAATATTCAAATTTAAGTAATCAATGAGTTAAAAGCAATTAAAAAATGGACATTTTTATGGTGCCCCTGAGCATTGCCCCTGAGCATTTGAAAATATTTTCCGTTCTGCTATAAATATCGACTTGAAACTTTGTAGGAATGCTCTTCAAGCATATAGAAAGGTCTACAAAAAGTGGGAATATTCAAAATTAACTATCCAATTAATTATAAGCAATTAAAAAAATGTGCAGTGGCAGTGCAGGGGCAAAAAAATAAAGCATATACAGTCGGACCCCGATTTACCGGGATGCTCGGGGGAAAGGGTTTTGCCCGGTAAATCGGGGTGCCCGGTATATCGGGGTCAAAAACTGTCAATATCCTATTTCGGGGGAAGATTATCCTCCCGGTAAATCGGGGTTCCGATAAATCGGGGCCCGGTAAATCGGGGTCCGACTGTATATGGCGGGAAAATATTTTGGCGGGAAACCGAAAAATCCCAATAAGCCAAGAACGGGGTGGGGCCAAGGTCTGGCCCACTAGCTTTTGATCACCTCATCGAGCCCGATCGAACGCGAATAATGTCGACCTCCCACGACGACCTAAACCCGTAATCCCACGTGGTGCCAGCCAACCGCCAGCCAAACGGAAAAATCTAGTGATCCTCTATCAGCTGGTATCAAAATCTAAGCTCAAAGTGACCAGGAACTGGTATTATTAGTGCTAATTGGCGATAACGTCATAAATCACATAATTGCGACTAATTAGTGAACCGGGGGTGGTAGAGACCTGTGGGATGGTACTTTGGACTTTTTATAGAGTCCCTAATCATATCAGAAAGTCAAATTTAAAATTCCAGACCCAACTTCCCACAACCGACCCTACTATAATAAACAGGCCGTCTCGCATCAAAAAATATTTTAACAGCCTGAAGGTTGCTGTTTCGACGAATCTCCCAACTTCGGGTCGGACGAGGGGAAGCTTGCCTTTTGCGATCATATATATACAAAGAATAGAAGATTTTCGGGGGGGGGGGGGGGCAAATTTCAGGCAGCGATTGCGGCCACATCGTTTGAGATATCGACCTGAAATTTTGTAGGCATGTTCTAGTAGTATAACTACGTGTCATAACGTGGCCGGATTTTTGATTTTTTAATTAATTAATTAATTATAAGCTATCAAAATTTGCCCCTGCACATTGCCCCTGTACATTTTGATTTTTTGCCCCTGCACGCGTGCCCCTGCACACGGTTTATCTTCCGTTCTGCTTGAAATATTGACTTGAAACTTTGTAGGAATGTTCTTCAATCATAAAAAATGATATTCGAAAAGTGGGAGTATTGAAAATTAATTAATTAATTAGTTATAGGCATGCAAAAATGGACTTTTTTAGGGCCCCCTGCACTTTTTTTGAAAATGTACAGGGGCAAATACCCCTGCACATTTTTTGCAATTTTGATATTCAAACTGTGGCCAAACCGTTTGTTTTTTCGAAATGAAACTTTGTATGCATGTTCTAGTAGTATAACTACGAGTCATAAAAAGGCTGGATTTCTTATTTTTAATTTAACTAATTAATTATAAGTAATTAAAATTTTGCCCCTGCACCATCTTTCCCCTGCACCGCTGATTTCGACCCCCTGCACATTTCCTGAACAAGGCAACTAAAAATGGTATATTTTCTGTTCTGCTATAAATAACGACCTAACATTTTGTAGTAATGTAGTTCATGCATATAGAAAGATCGACAAAAAGTGGGAATAGTCAAAATTAATTATCCAATTAATTATAAGCAATTAAAATTTTGCCCCTGCACATTTTGCCCCTGTACATTTGCGGCAAATGTTGCCCCTGCACATTTTCGGTAAATTTGATATTCGAACTGTGGCCACACCGTTTGAAATTTCGAAATGAAACTTTGTATGTATGTTCTAGTAGTATAAATACGAGTCATAACGGAGCCGGATTTTTGATTTTCTAATTAATTAATTAATAATAATCAATTAAAACTTTTGCCCCTGCACAGTTTTGGCAAATTTGATATTCAAACTTTGAGCCTTTGTGAAAGTTTCATACAGATGCTGGCGATAGACTCGATAGAGTTCGATTAATTTACTATGACAACGGTGTTGGTTACCATAGTAACCAGGGAATTCGTTGTAAAATAGTCCTTTCTTGCTATAAACTCGGCATTTAGATCAAATTTGAGCACCTCTAAAACAAATAAGAGCATTAACTTAATTAATGATTGATTAACGTGGTGAGATACAAAATTGATTTTATTCTACTCGCACTAATGCAAGGGCATTTCACAGTTTGGTGCCGTTATTTTTGTCTCTATTTTTAATAGGATTTTGGGATTAGACTGAAAGTATGGGATCATTTGAGAAGTAGTGAAGATTTAAAATATGTTAGCAACTTGCCGGTTCGACAAACTAAACCCCTATAATTCCAACTTCGGGTCGGACGAGGGGAAGCTTGCCTTTTGCGATCATAGTTTTACAGTGGGCGGCAACAAAGGAGTAGTTTTACAGTTGAGTAGTGATGTTGAAAATGAGATATATCGGTACGTGATGTCTAGGAAACAAATAGCTCAGGATTTGACTGTATCTTTTCTGAGACATAGCTTAGGGTTTACTCATGGTTAGATTTTACATATCATATCTCTCCCTCATTGATACCCAGATCTAAATAAGAGAACCACACCTACTCATCTTATCATGAACTCTTTCTCTCCCCAGGTCTAAATTTCAATATATCTCCCCAGGTCTAAATGTCAGAACCACCCTACCAACCTACTCATCTTTCTCTCTCCCCAGGTCTAAACTTCAAGATGCCATGGCTCCACAAGCCCATCATCTACGACATCAGGGCGACACCCCGCCGAATCACCTCCCCCACTGGTAGTAAGGATCTCCAGACTGTGAATATTTCCCTTCGAGTACTCTCCCGACCTGACCCTAACAACTTGGTGACTATCTCAAGAAGACTCGGTGGAGATTTTAACGAGAGGTAAGACACAATGTTAGCTACAATCGGACCCCGATTTACTAGGATGCTCGGGGACAGGGTTTTGCCCAGTAAATCGGGGTCCGACTGTATTAAGTAAGTAAGTAAATTTATACAATAAAGTGAGTTAGTTACACAGTTAAATAATTTATTGAGTGAGTAAAAACCTTTCTATCTTTAAATAACACGCGTCGCTGACTACTAATAGTAGTCAGCGACGCGTACTATCAAGGTGGTTACGAAGTTACCCCTTGCCAGCGCCAGTGTGAGGTGTCTTCGATACCAAACTATCAAGGTGGTGTACATTAGGACACCTTCTCTTTAGCTCTTACCCAGCAGGGTGGGGTCAATTCATTTTCACAAAACAGTACAGGGAATATATATTGCAACTATAATAGAGTGATCTATAGAGAGCAATTCTTATCTTTCTCAATTTAACACACAGTACAATAGTGTTGTAATCGTCAGTATTGTCCCGCAACATACACAGCTGTAGTAGTCGATCTATTATACACACGTCAAATGATCTCAGCTTTGACAAACCCCTACCTACCCGCTTCATCCCTTTTATTGTTTCTCTCCTAGCCCCGTCCAATTTCGATACAACCCCGGCCCTTCTCGTTCTTTCAAACTAACATTTCTCTCTCATTCTCACTTTCTCTCTTTCTCTGTCTCTCTCCCCCAGCTTCCTCTCTCGCCCTCTATCCATCTCTTTATGCCTCTCTCTCTCTCCCACCCCCTCTGTCTCTCTCACATCATTTTCTTTTACAGGGTGTTGCCCTCTATCGTTAACGAGATTCTGAAGTCCGTGGTGGCCCAATTCAATGCGTCCCAGCTCATCACTCAGCGTCAACTGGTACGGACACACAGACAATACAGGCTGACAAACAGACAGTACAGACAGACAATACACACAGACAATACAGGCTGACAATACTCACAAACAATACAGGCTGACAAACAGACAATACAGGCTGATAAACAGACACAAAGGTCAAAGACTTTTATCGGCGATCAGTGATCAAATTGAAATGTTCACAACTGAAAATTTATAATTATGACCGACACATTATCAACAAAAAAAACCGTGCCCAAGAGAAGGAGTTCTAGCAAAATACACCATGTCAAATATAAAATCCAATTCATCATCATGCTTTGTGGCTAGACGGAGAGAGATTGTTACTTTAACTAGGAGAGAGAGAGCTAGACGGAGAGAGAGAGGGAGAGCTTGCATATAATATAGGTCTAGTGTGTCACATGCGTGCTTGCGTTGTACAAAAGTATCAGAAACACACACTCTGACAATTAAGTAGCCTCTGGAGTATGCTGAATGAATATGAGATGGAGAAGGAGATAGGGAGAGAGAGGGCCGAGGGGGGAGAGATAGGGAGAGAGAGGGAGAAAAGAAAAAGAAGAGGGGGTCAATGCAATCAAGCCCCAGTACCGATGTTAATCGAGATAGTAAAGTTAGAGATAAAGCAAATGTGCAATGTATACAAAGTTCAGTAAATCAAAGTGATTGATTCTAAAAGCGGATTGAGCAATGCGTTATAAAAGGGCGTGGTACGATCCTCGGCGTTAAAGTTCCATTACACGCTGCCTTACACAATCACCTTCTCTCTCTCCTTCTCTCTCTCTCTCTCTCTCTCTCTCTCTCTCTCTCTCTCTCTCTCTCTCTCTCTCACTCCGCTCAGCGGAGAGTAGTTTAGAGGAGGACAGATTGGCAACCATATATGGGCATATTCAGCAAGCTATCCTAAAATTAACATGGTTTAAACCGTTACATTAACCACTCGGGTGAGAACAAAGGCTATCAACATCTTTTATTCATAACTTTTAAACTGGGCGCGAGAGCTTGAACTATTTGAACTATTTGTCTCATGTCAGAGATATGACAATTGTGACAACTAAAGCCATCGCCCCTGATCCTCCCATTGAACACAGTGCAAAGATACCCCGTGATAAATGCAACCTATTGACACTCTTGCCTACTGACATTACCTATCGCTTACCTACTGATTATTGACACCTCGAACCCCCCTCCCCAACTTGATCAAAATGACTACAATGATTAGTGAAACCCCTCCCCAGATTAGTAACACCCCCCCCCTGATTAGTTCATTAGTAACACCCCTCCCACTAGGTTAGTAACATGGTTCGGGAACAGCTGGTAGACCGAGCCCGGGATTTCAACATCATTCTAGAGGATGTTGCCATCACCGATCTGTCCTTCTCAGCACAGTACACAGCTGCTGTTGAATCCAAGCAAGTCGGTAAGTGATAGGCCAGGAAAATTATGCCAAAATGAGATAATTTTCGGAACTAATTTGTAAGTTTTCCACCAACATGAGGTGAAAGGTGGAAGAGTTAATATTGGATGGACAAAGTGAGGTCTAATGAAATGTGTTACTAGAAGGAGTTGGTTTATAGCTCAGAATATAGTTTACTAGAGAACTAGGACACTGTAGGAGAGAAAGAGGGGGAGAGAGAGAAAGGAGAAAGAAAGAAGGAAGAGCGATGTGAGGAGAGGGGGAGGGAAAGAGAAGAAGAGAGAAAGAAAAGAGAAAGATAGACAGAAAGAGAGACACTAGACAGAGAAAGGGGGCGGCAGCCGATGCATCAAACCCCCCTAAGGGAAAAAAAGGGGGGAAAGGGAAGGAAAGGGGGGGGAAAAGGAGAAAAAGAGAGAGGGAGAGAAAAGGAGAAAGAGAGGGAGGAAAAGGAAGAGGAGAGAGGGGGGAAAGGCGAGGGAGGGAAAGGGGGGGAAAGAGAGAGGGAAGAAAAGGGGGAGAGAGGGCCCCCCTCTCTCTCTCTCTCTCTCTCTCTCTCTCTCTCTCTCTCTCTCTCTCATCACAAGTCTTTCATTATCCTTCATTTTAAGCATCAAGTCAGATTACGTATTCTCACTGAATCAATCTGTCATGTCACATACCTCCATTAGTCGACATCTCCCGACCAACTGATCTTGCCAGGCTCATGAACAACACACCATCTCCGTTCTTTCTTGTTTACCACTTACTCAACAAGTTCTCTCTCCCAACTAATGATGTATCTCCCTCCCCCTAACCCATTTCCCCCCATTTTAGCCCAACAGGAGGCCCAAAGAGCGGCTATCTTGGTCGAGAAGGCTGTCCAGGAGCGACAACAGAAGATTGTCCAGGCGGAGGGAGAGGCTCGAGCTGCTACACTTCTTGGTGCAGCCATTGCCACCAACCCTGGGTACCTCAAATTGAGAAGGTAATTTTAAAATATAGGTCATCTTTCTCATCATTAGAACGACATTTTCGGGGAAATATAGATTTGATCTGATAGGTTTGTGGGCCCCAATGTAATACATCCCAATACTACACAGCTGTTTGTATGTGTGTCTATCATGAACAGCTGCATGCACATCCAGAATAGCATGTACCAGACTGATCCTGAACATAATTTGTACATTAGTCATTACCCTGTCTCTTTCTTTCCCGTGGGGTTTTTATCCTGGGTGTTTCTCTACAATTAATTCTAGCGAAGATCCTTCTTCCCAACGGGAATTTCCCGTCTACCATCATTCGACTCTCACCTATATTCCCCTTGAGCTGCCAATATAAATATATTCTCACCAATGTATTTACTCTATGCCTGTCTAACGGCACTAACCCCCCCCCCCTACAGGATCGGAGCCGCTAAGAACATCTCCAGTACAGTAGCCCGATCCAACAACAAAATGTATCTGAACGCCGACTCTCTCTTCCTCAACATTCGAGATACCGAGGGAGATACGACGCTCTTTAATCTGAGCAAGGAGGCTGGAGAGATGATCAAGGCTAGCAACCCTGAGTTGCTGGAGGAAATTGCTGCGGAAGTAGCTGTTCCGGAGGTAGCTGTTCCGGAAGTTGTTGCAGAGTAACATGTTCCTAACATGATACTAACATGTTCCTAACATGAACCTAACATGTTCCTAACATGAAAACACACATTTTATTGTGTTAACACAGAACTGTTGAAAATATATGTGGCACAGATCTCTCTAAATTTTTATCCGTGAACCCGTAATTTATTCTTTTGCTACAAAGTTTTAGATCGGCTGTATAAATTCTATGTATCCCAGCCCCAATCCATCTTCCTATGACCCTTAATTCTTGCCTAACCCCTATATCCCCCACCCCATAAACGAGAGGAGATCTGGTTGAGTTCCTAAATAGCAAACGGGGAGAGTTTTAAGAGGTTGCTTGGAAGTAGAACTGTCAGCACATAAAGAGGTCTTTAGAATCTAAAGATTTTATTTTATCTAAAATTAGATAAAATAAAATCAGTGCAGAATTAGAAACAAATAGAGCTGTCAACTGACTAGATTTAAGCAGCTGATTATTTAACAAAGAAGAATGGGGTAAATACCTGTCAACTGCATGCAGTTCCACAGAACAAAATTAATGAATAATATTTTACTAGAATTAATGAATTTACTGGCGGCTGATGTAACAAAAGAAGCAAAAACTTCAAACTTCGTTACGCAACAACAGCTCTTTACATGTCATAAGTCATTATTCGAGTAAAAAAGAAGCAGAAAGAATCAAATCGAGTGGAATGTAGAAAATGCTGCGGATGGGAAAAGTTGCGCACTGAACTATCATTATCAAGAGAGCAAACTAATATGTTGAGGCAAACGGCATCTGAGCTGCAAGCTGTGAACAAAGACTAGCATCTATCTTGGAGTCGGAGAGAAAGAGAGGGAGAGAGAGAGAAAAAGGGAGAGAGAGAGAGTACATTGTTCTACCTACCTTTACTCCGCAGGCCTGGGGGAACAGGATCGGGTCGGGGATTTAACCCTGTTCCAACATGGGCCTTAGGTTTCATGGGGAGTGGTGCGTGTTAGTGGACGAGAGAGAGAGAGAGAGAATAGAGAAGGAGATAGAGGTAGAAAGGGTGAATGGAAAGGTTCGCGAAACCATAGTGGGCGAGGCATGCTCTGCGCGAGTAGGGGGGGGGGGCTAAGATGGAAAGAGGAAGGAAGAGGAGAAAGAGAGAGGAGAGAGAGAAGAGAAAAATATATAAATCGAGAGAGAGGGACGGGCATGTGTGCGTTCTTCCTGAGAGACGAAGAAGAAAGAAGGGAGAGCGGGGGAGAGAGGGTGTGTGGAATATGGGGGTGAAAGTTTGAAAGAGAGCCGAAGAGACATCTTTTTCTTCGCCCCTTTACGGGTTGGGCCTCCCCCCCAGCTTATCCAAACGGGCACCCCGGCGTTCAACCCCCTCTCCTTAGAGATGGTGTGTATATGCTAGGTTTGCACATGTGATGTATACTATCTAGAAACGAAAAATCTCAATTAAAGCTCACCCGTCCTAGATGTGCCATGCCAACAGTGTTCCCCATCTCTATTTTCCAATTCTCAGCCAGACATTTTTGGGCTGCGTCTCGTCCAAAGACGGAAGTGTCTAACTGAAAATTGGAAAAAGCGAGATAGAATTGGATAAACAGTTGCAGTCTTCAAATTGGGAAAAGAAAGGATAGCAGACACAAGTGTGATTTAATGTACAAAACTAGTGAAAGGTAGTTTCATAATGCAATTGTTCAATGGCTAGGATGATGTAAAATACAAAGCACGTGGTGGTATCAACAGTTATCTCTCTCTCTCTCTCTCTCTCTCTCTCTCTCTCTCTCTCTCTCTCTCTCTCTCTCCCTCTCTCTATCTCTCTATATCTTTCCTACAATACATTTGCCAGCTGTGTTAGAGTCTAACTTAGACTGCTGTGTTTTCATTTTGGTATATATTAACACACAGCTGAGTACCATTCGCTTTATGTCTACGGCAGCTGCAGCTTTTTTTGCTCCCCAAACCACGACATCTCTCTCTCTCTCTCTCTCTCTCTCTCTCCTCTCTCATATACTCTCCCTATCGTCTCTTTCTCTCTCACTATCTCTCACACACAAATTCTCTCTATCTCTATTTCTCTCTTTCAATCTATTTCTCCCAATTTCGTTCCCAAACTCTCTCTCTCTCTCTCTTTGTCATATTTTCATACGTGTTTAACTGCCATATAATTTCATAGATATCCTCTTTTTCTCTACTTCTCTCTTTCTCAATCTCCCTCTCTATCCCTATATCTTTCTTTCATTCTTCCTCCGAAAAAAAAACATGTACAATATTCAGTATACTGATTGCGATGGTATATGGGCCGATGGTAATTCATTACTGAGAGAGAGGGAGCGAGAGGGAGAGATAGATAGATGTATAGATAGAGAGAGAGAGAGAGAGAGAGAGAGATAGATAGATGGATAGATAGAGATAGACAGCGAGTAGGGCCAGAGGAACTAAAAGAGAGAATATATGAAGATTGGAAGCAAGTATATGCCTCAGTATGTGCACTATGTATGCATTGCGTCTCATGAGCTAAAGATCATGATCTGTTGCACAATACACAGCTGAATTCCAATCGTTCATATTACAAATTTAGGCAAATTTTAACATTGAAATCTAAGGAAAGTTAAGAAAAGAAACTGAAAATAATTCCCGATCATAGTGGGTAAGAGGGGTGCCATTACGACGCTATAATTATTATGGGATTATTGAAAGAGGAGAGAGAGAGAGAGAGATAGAGAGAGAGAGAGAGAGAGAGAGAGAGAGAAAGAGAGTCAGAGAGAAAGTCGCTAATGGGAGATTGAAGACCAATGGGAGAGCTATACTGAGAGGCGGCTATGACAAAGTTATGATTAGGTCGTATTTGGTAATAACCACACTCTCCGTAGACATCGTGTAATGGGGGCTGAGTAGCTAGGTGCAAAATTGTACATAGAGCTTTGAGTAAGGTGTACCCTCTTATCGGCAAGTGGGTACTGGGTAGGAGAGGTGGTGGCGCAGGTGGTAGAGAACTGTCTGGCGGCGCCAGACCCCAATTTGACAGTGCGGTCAGATGGGGTCGGCGGCGCCAGACAGGTAATAGACAGGGTTTCTCCTTGGGTGTCTTGTGAAGCTGAGTAATGCGGTCAAGAAGTACAAATTAGTTTTTCAGACGAAGTGGTTTAGTTAATTGAAATGATCAAGAGAAACAGCCAAATGTATACTACCTTTTTAGGCTCCCCCTGCTATCTATTCTGCTCTGTACTGAATCTCACCATGGATGATACTCCCTCCCCCCCCCCCTCGGCTCCGTATAATGACCCTCTTACCCTGTTATGATAACGTCTCACACCGCAGTCAGGCCAATGCGCTGACCACAGTTCTCGCGCGCTCCGAGAGCAACGAGAATTGGTCAGGCCAATGCTCTGACAGTCACACCGTGACATTTACCCCCTTCCCCCTACCTCATGACGTTTATGATTTAACTCCACTACCTCCACTATATAGCTATGCCAGGAGTAGTGTGTCAAGCGGTTGTGAGCGGTGTATCTCGGCAAGATGTACCCTCAACTAGTACCTGCCTCCATACGGAACAAGGCTGTGCGGCACAGTATCACGGGACTGATCTGGGACACGGACAACTGTTCATCACCGAGAGGTAGGTGTCATTTTGTTACTTTTTACAAAACAGGCTAAAAATACAGGGCTTGTCTAAAAAACAGGTTTTCTTCATACGACATCTTGCAACACATCGCATGGTAGGGGGGTTGTTATGATATGCTGATAAATATACGTAAATGTCCGCTAGTTTACAAGTGGTTACCAAAGTAAGAAAGGTTTAGTTAAAATTAAAGGGACATGATGCATCATGGTGGTATATCACGCGTTGCTTCACTGCATGGATCATATTTGTTCTAGATGCGAGGTTGGCTTGTATAACCAGGGCAGTAACTATCTGACAGCGCTGATCTGAGTGCACTGTCGAGAATCAAAACGGGGTGCCTCAAGACGAGAATGGGATCCGGAGTGGTTTTATATTTTCACCCTTCAAAATCTATCTAATCAAACACTAAAATCAAAATAAATTTGGACAAAAGATTCGATATACATGTAGTCTCCCTCACAAGAGCAGCAGTGGCACAAATTCAGATGAAGGCATGACATTAATATAGAGACACTTATAAAGAAGAAGTGAATGATAATCATTACTAATAACTAACATGTGAGGGAGAGAAACTATGAGAGGAATTAAAAGATAGTGAGAGAGAGAGAGAGAAAGAAAGAGAGAGAGAGAGAGAAAGAGAGAAAGAGAGAAAGAGAGGGAGAGAGTGACGCCAGTTGCGGTTGTAGGAAATTCTGACGACATCCTGTGATCTTGTGACGCTTCATTGAGAATAGTAATATAATGATCCAGCCAGAAACGAGAGAGAGAGAGGAAAAGAGAAAAAATATATAGAGCGGGAGGAAACGAAAAATAGAAAAACACAGAGAGAGAAATACAAATTGGAATAGGAAATGGCAGGCTTTTACGTAACGATTACAAAATGCGTATTATATATGTCTGTGGACTGTGGATACATTATTGGGTGTTGTAGGGCGTGGTAGGTTCACATACGTAATGCAGTGTAAAATACTAGTTTTCCAGATATCGAAAACGTTCAAGCTTATCCTAGACTGCTATTAGACATCCTCCGATTACAGGAGAGGGCACATGAGATAAATTCTGTGCCGCCAGAAAGTCCCCTAACTACTAGGCCCTTGCTGTACGGAAACTTTCGATATCCGTAGTCAGATGTGTCTAGTAGGCACTGTCTAGTGTCTAGTAGGCACTGTCTACACATGAAAACAAACCCTTTTTCCTTACTCATCGTTTCGAGCTAGGACAGAGTATGGAAAATATACCTTTTTCAGGGACATTGTGTGGAAATGAACCACTCTCTTTTTCAGGGACATTGTGTGGAAATGAACCACTCCCTTATTTTCAGGGATATCTAGTATGGAAAGTTAACCCCCCTCCCTTTTTCAGGGACATAGTGTGGAGGCGAGAGGACGAGATGGGCTTCAAGCTGGAATACAAACAACTCATTGCACACGCGGTAAGATAATTTGTTATCTTCTAACCGAGGGTTGGTTACGAAATAACCCCTCGCGACCTTCGCGTGCTGGCAAGAGAGGGGTTATTTCGTTACCAAAACCGGGTGGTGGTGAGAGAGGGTTGCGCGCGAGCCACGAGGTAAGATTTTGTGGGGCCAAGAACTCTTGGAATACTGTTGTTAGCAACATTTAGGTCAAACTATTTGGATGATATTTTAGGGCTCAATAATAAAATACTTTTTTTACCTATTGCACAAAACCATGGGGCTACCACAAAATAATAATAACAACTTATAACTTATTTGTATGCTCAATACTTTATTTCCCGAGACTCTCACCCCCTCTTTCTTCCTCGTCTCTCTCATCTTCTTTCGCGTTCTCTCTCCTAGTCTCGCGCAGATCTATAGCTCTATATCTCTCTGAATCTGCTCTGTCTCTCTCTCCTCGCTAGCTTCCGTCTCTCTCTCTCTTGCCTCGTCTCTTCTCTCTCTCTCTCTCTCTTTCTCTCTCTCTTTTTTCTCTCTTCTATCTCTTTTTCTCATGGAAAATGAGAGCACACGTAGTTTTCACGTGTCTACTCCCCAGTTACACGCAATAGCTCTGCAAAGTGGGAGAGAGAGAGAGAGAGAGAGAGAGAGAGAGAAAGCGAGGGAGAGAGAAAGAGAGAGAGATATGCAATTATATGGCATTCTATTGAAAGATGCTGCACCGACATGGAAAGCCGGGGATATTGAGGATGAGAAGATACTCGTTTAGAAAGGGGGGAGGGTGTATTGTAATATGCGAGAGTATTTTATTGAGGTGAGACAGTCGAATAAGGCAAGTATTGGGTGTGTACCTGTACCTAAAACAGTCAAGGGGGATATGATGGTAATCGTTCTAATTCTAATATCACCATTAGCATTAGGGTACTCTATAATATATTGAGTCTCACCCCCTGAGTGTGTCTAAATATCAGGCGCTAACGCATTGCGAAATGGGGAATCTTTACCTGCTCACACATTAGATGTGACTAACCAAAGGCTAAAAGCATTTATATTACCCCCTCTTTATGAGTCTCTCTCCCCCTTAAGGGTACGCTAACCAAAATTTTTTTTCGAGTGCAGGGAAATCTCTCACCGTAGGGTTGTAGGCCATGCCAAGGAGACCTCAAATATGAAATTTGAGCTCTCAAGTCGAATTCATATTTTTGCTACAGCTGCTTGAAAAATGAACTGAAAATAAGTTTTTGGCATCTTAAAAATACATTTGTAAAGATAAGATCATGAAAATTTGTGGATTTGAAGAGGACAAAGAGGTGAGTAGCCACAAAAATTTTTTTTGAAATCCGAGCTGATTTCCGGTCCTGAGATGGATTTCTTTTTTTTGACTTTAACGCCATATTTGGCCATGTTCCGAAAATATGTGAAAGCTGTAAATTGGTCAAAAGTTGCGTCTAACGATTCTCTATATGGCCATAAATTTTGGGCGCGTCCTTATTTGAGATAAGATGTACAGAGTTTTTTTTGTGAAAGCCGTCATTTCAGAAATAAATAAATTCCCTGTATCTCAAAAACGGCTGATCGTAGAGACCTGCGACTATGCTTAAACGATTCAGAAGGTCCGATTTTGGGGGGGTCTTCTGAGAGACATTTTGCTCCTACTTCAACCGTTTTTGCTGTAATTGCGAAAAACAAATTCTATGAAAAGGGCAAAAGCTAAACTCCAATATCCTGTAATTAGGGAATTTTAGCTAAGAAAGGACCGAAACTATGGAAAAATGTGTAACAAGCTAATTCCTTCACTATTTGGTCCATATGGGTCCCTATAATCACCAAAAACAAAATCTCAAAAAATCCACGATGGCGAAGATGGGTTTTTGTTTTTCGCAATTACAGCAAGAACGGTTGAAGTAGGAGCAAAATGTCTCTCAGAAGACCCCCCCAAAATCGGACCTTCTGAATCGTTTAAGCATAGTCTCAGGTCTCTACGATCAGCCGTTTTTGAGATACAGGGAATTTATTTATTTCTGAAATGACGGCTTTCACAAAAAAAACTCTGTACAGCTTATCTCAAATAAGGACACGCCCAAAATTTATGGCCACTTAGATAATCGTTAGACGCAACTTTTCACCAATTTACAGCTTTCACATGTTTTCGGAACTTTGCCAAATAGGGCGTTAAAGTGGAAAAAAAGAAATCCATCTCAGGACCGGAAATCAGCTCGGATTGCAAAAAAAAATTTTGTGGTTATTTACCTTCATGTCCTCTTCAAATCCCCAAATTTTCATGATCTTATCTTTACAAATGTATTTTTGAGTTGCCAAAAACGTATTTACAGGACATTTTTTAAACAGCTGTAGCAAAAATATGAATTCGACTTCAGAGCTCAAATTTCATATTTGAGGTCTCCTTGGCATGGCCTACAACCCTACGGTGAGAGATTTCCCTGCACTCGAAAAAAATTTTTGGTTAGCGTACCCTTAAACCTTTCTCTCTCCCTCTGTCTCTCTCTCTCTTTTCTTTCCCTCTCTCTCTCACTCTCTCGTTCTCGCCATCCCAAAGGTACCAAATCCTCTTCCTCCCGTTTATGTCTCTCCCTCTCTCTCTCCAGAATCGGAAATGGCTGATTGCATAAATACAGAATACTCCACCCAACTGTTAACTGGTTGTGTCCATGCGAATCGGATGATGATGATGATGTAAATTGCAAAGTTGCGAGTTTACCCGTAAAATTTAATTCGCTATCAAAACTATGCATTATTTGCTTGCATTTTATTCAAGAAAATATAGGGACACTTTAAATTAAATGTAAAGTAGACATGGTTTTACATATATTCAAATTTTAAGTATTTAAAACCATGTCTACTGCTGAATATTATTTTCTGGGAACTGTAAATACTCACTAGAAAAAGTATAATGCTCTGAATAATCACTGTCTCCTTCTCTCGATCGAGATTCTCTTCTCCTTCGTGTATTAATTGGAGACATCCCGACTATGCATTATATAATTTCGATGGGTAACAAAATACAAATACAACCAGAAAATAATTTCCAAAAAACATCTTACCTACCCTAATTATTTTCAGGTCTCAAAAGACACCTCTGTATACCCGGTACCCTGTGTCTACATGCTCTACGAAAACCCGCCCAACCCGGCAAGAGGCAGCGACAGTGAAGAAGAGGAGGGCGGTAATAATGTTGAGATTAGGATAGCACCCCCGTCTGAGGGCAGTAGTAAGTGTTTTGATTCGCAACTATCTTATACCATCTCATTTTGTGAGAGTATCTCTCTCTTCATATCTTTCTCTTTCTAGGAGCATCGGGGCAGAGAGAAACATCTCTCTCTCTCTCTCTCTCTCTCTCTCTCTCTCTCTCTCTCTCTCTCTCTCTCTCTCTCTCTCTCTCTCTCTCTCTCTCTCTCTCTCTCTCTCTCTCTCCCTCTCCTTCTCTCTATCTCTCTCCTTCTCTAAATCTATCTCTCTCCCACTCTCTACACACTCCAATACCAATCAAGTTGCGGGGAGCAATACAACTGCACTAATGTACCAAAGCAAAGAGTGAGACTAAGAAATAAGTATAGAGAGAGAGAGAGACAGAGACAGAGACAGAGACAGAGACAGAGACAGAGACAGAGACAGAGACAGAGACAGAGACAGAGAGAGAGAGAGAGAGAGAGAGAGAGAGAGAGAGAGAGAGAGAGAGAGAGAGTGACAGAGAGCGGGAAAGAGAGAGAGATAGAGAGAGAGTGAGAGATTGAACCCAGGAAAGGGGAAGCGCATACAAACGAAATACTACTAAACGGATCTGGTGGTAGACTATAGGCCAAAAATAATGAAAGAGAAAAATGGTAGCCAGATACAACTGTAAAAGAAGAGAGGTCGAAAGATGGAGAGATAGAAAGAGATAGAGAGATAGAAGAGAGAGAAGAGAGAGATAGAGAGATAGAGAGATAGAGAGATAGAGAGATAGAGAGATAGAGAGATAGAGAGATAGAGAGATAGAGGTGTTGTTACGGTGAAGTGTTATTAATTAACCGTCTTATTAGCACATGACACACACAAACATACAAATGGCCTAAGACATACAATAAAAAGAAACAGAGAGAAAGAGAAACAGAGAGATAGAAAGATAGAGAGAGGGTGAGAAAGAGATAGATAGTGAGAAAAGATACAATACAATGGCAGATATGTAAAAGCTCATTTGTGACATATTTGTGACAGTATATATGTTATATTTTCCAATAAAGAAGCCCCTCCCATCAAGATACTTCTTCATGACACTAAACGGTGATATCTCTCTATCGACAAAACGAACAATTACAAATAGGCCAGTCATATGACGTCGATATATCGCTGAAAAAGGAAGTAATTGATCTAAAAGCAATTCCACTTCCAGGGCACTCCAATGGGTCTCTACAACCACCAAAAAAATTTACCGCGGGTACCGCGATGGAGAAATCGGTCATTTCCGGGTTTATTTTGCACCTGCATAAATATAGCCTAGGACAAATGCGATATACGGTAAAAACCGTCTTTGGAAACAAGTAGAAAAGAAATCAAGGGCACTAAAGTGTGTAGCGTCCTCACATTAGTGGGGGTAGGTGCTGGAATTAAGTCTCTATCTTATCAGGTTAATTAGATAATTGGATAATTAGATGTGCACATAGCCGTTTTATGGTTATACGGTAAAAACCATCTTTGGAATGGAGTAGAGAAAAAACCGAGGGTACTAGAGTGATCAGCGTCTTCGAATTAGTGGGGGTAGGTACCAAAATTAAGTTCCTATCTCATCGCGTTAATTATATAATTGGATAATTAGGTATGCGCATAACCGTTTTTAGGTTACATGGCTATAGCCACTTAGGAATGGTTTAGAGACTTGTCATTGGTGCCATTTTGTAGGCAATAGCCAAGTTATTGGGGGTCGACGTCGGACTTTTAAGCTCTATATTCAACCGTTCAGCCGTTATTTGGCTTTAAAGGTGCTCAAAGTGAGCAACAAAGCGGTAAAAAGACCGATTTTGAGCACCTTTAAAGCCATATAACGGCTAAATGGTTGAATATAGAGCTTAAAAGTCCGACGTCGACCCCCCATAACTTGGCTATTGCCTACAAAATGGCACCAATGAAAAGTCTCTAAACCATTCCTAAGTGGCTATAGCCATGTAACCTAAAAACGGTTATGCGCATACCTAATTATCCAATTATCTAATTAACGCGATGAGATAGGAACTTAATTTTGGTACCTACCCCCACTAATTCGAGGACGCTGATCACTCTAGTACCCTCGGTTTTTTCTCTACTCCATTCCAAAGATGGTTTTTACCGTATAACCATAAAACGGCTATGTGCACATCTAATTATCCAATTATCTAATTAACCTGATAAGATAGAGACTTAATTCCAGCACCTACCCCCACTAATGCGAGGACGCTACACACTTTAGTGCCCTTGATTTCTTTTCTACTTGTTTCCAAAGACGGTTTTTACCGTATATCGCATTTGTCCTAGGCTATATTTATGCAGGTGCAAAATAAACCCGGAAATGACCGATTTCTCCATCGCGGTACCCGCGGTAAATTTTTTTGGTGGTTGTAGAGACCCATTGGAGTGCCCTGGAAGTGGAATCGCTTTTAGATCAATTAGTTCCATTTCACAACGTCATATGACTGGCCTAAAAGACAGGTGACAGAGCACTGAATTTGTCAGTGAAAGGGGGCTTTTAGTTTTTCTCTCCATTCGTTGACGTACCCCTCGCAAAGGTTCTTTGAAGGAAATGGAGTGAGAGAGAGGCAGAGAGAGAGAGAGAGACAGAGACAGAGACAGAGAGGGGGAGTATGAGAGAGAGGCAGAGACAGAGAGGGGGAGTATGAGAGACAGAGAGACAGAGAGGTAGAGTATGAGAGGTGGGAGTATGAGAGAGAGGGGGAGCTCTCCCATCTCAAGAGGGACGACAAAATTCATCAATCTTTCTCCACTCTAATAAACGAATGCACATTGCACACCTTTTATAGCAGCACATAAATAGTCTTAAACTAAAATGTTATTCGCCGAGGAGAATATACTGAGACTTTATTTTTCTTGGCAGGGGGGATAATATTGAAGTGACGGTGTTTGCATGCAGAGGAGCTGGCAATGTTACAAAAAAGTGCGAGACATAAGAGAGAGAGAGAGAGAGAGAGAGAGAGAGGAGAGAGAGAGAAAAGAGAGAGAGAGAGAGAGGAGAGAGAGAGAGAGAGAGAGAGAGAAGAGAGGAGAGAGTAGAGAGAGAGAGAGAGAGATGCGATCGTAGAGAGTGCGCGCGCTCGGTGCTAGATAGATTCTTGATTCTAGTTCTCTCTATATCTCTCATGTCTAGCCTCTATCTCTCTCTCTCTTGCTACTCTCTCTCTCTCTCTCTCTCTCTCTTCTCTATCTCCCCACTCTCTCTATCTCCCCACTCTCTCTCTATCCCTCTCTCTCTCCCCCCTCTCTCACCACCTCTCTCACCACCATCATTGTTTCAGTACCCCGGATATTTGAGGCCATCTCGGACGGTCAACTACTCCACCCGGAGGAAGGGAGCGATGAAGAGGAGGAGGAGGGAGGATGGGATGAGATGATCAGTGGAGGAGGAGGGGGTCTAGCAATGAGCAATCAAATAAGATTTGACTCTGATGGCCAGGTATGCACATGAATATGTTGGATATATAACTTATATATAACATTTCCAATTGACGCATGTAATGACGTCACTGTGATGGTACGTTTGTTTCTCAATCGCTATTATTAGTAGTGGAGAACATATTACGAAGCATCATCATCATTATATGACGTCATTTGTATTGCAGTTATTGTTATTGCGTTCTTAAAGTAGCGTGATGTAACAAAGCTAGGTTTCACAATAACAGTCATTATATATTGCCCTCTCTCTCAAACACCATTAAATTAATGAGCTTGAATATGATGGGGGGGAGGCGTCACCTTTTTTTTGCCCATAGCCCATAATCCCAGCGAATTTTGGTTTTGCCCATATGGGCAAAAGTGGGCAAAATGGGCAAAATTCTTTAAAGTGAGAGAGAAAAGCCCTGATTTTGATAAGACTCGGTCAGAATAGTTTTTTGTGTCTAATTAGAAGTCAAAAAAATTGTTTAGTGGTCAAATCGTAAATTTAGGATTTTTTAGGTTTTATGGGTTTTACGGGTTTCAGAAACGTCCTAAAACAATATAAATACAAGCAACTTAACAATTAATATGACGTGATCAACTGCTATAGCCCAACTGTTCATTCTGAGAATTCTGATACAAAGATATTAATTGCCGTACTGATATGAGGTAACTCCAACCCCCCAGTTTCATATCAGTACGGCAATTAATATCTTTGTATCAGAATTCTCAGAATGAACAGTTGGGCTATAGCAGTTGATCACGTCATATTAATTGTTATCATGATCTTCGGATCACTGCACGATACTAGTGACGGCTCTCTCGTGCTGTAATACAGCCGGTGATCAATAACCTGTCGTACAGGCTTGGTCATGTGTGTGGGTGTTTGTGTGTGTATGAAGTGAGTGGGTGATGTCTACAGCAGTTCAGTGCATAATTAATACATTATCCTTAACAAGCAGCTTACTCAGCGTGAAATTCTGTTTCGATTATTGTGGCTATGAAGCATACCCGTTCGGTAAGGTTTTTTAGGTTTTATTCGTTACACAGACAACAATTTTCTCATCAATACGCGTCGATCGAGTACTTATAACATGGTGTTCTGACAAGAGGTTCGCTCGGTAGCGCTAAAACATGTACCCGTCCCTAGAACACAAGTGCCCGTTTGGGATTTTGGGGATAACTCCTGTACCTTACGTCATAGATATGTTTATAATAGCCACTGTGATCGAAATAGAATTTCACGCCAAGTAAGATGCTTAAATTTTTTTTTCTAGGACGTTTCTGAAACCCATGAAAGCCAAAAAATCTTTTTTTGACCTCTAATAAGACACCAAAGACCATTCTGACCAAGTGTTATCAAAATTAGGGCTGTTCACTTTCACTTAAAAGAATTGAAATCAAGCCATAGAGTTGAAAAAACGACATATAACGCTGAAAATTTCATTTTGCCCATCTTTGCCCACGTTTGCCCATTTTTGCCCAAAGTCCCACGATTTTTGAAAATTCCGTTTTGCCCATATGGGCAAATATGGGCAAATAAAAAGGTGACGCCCCCCCCCCCCCAATATGATGAAAACATGATCCCACACTTTGTGTTTCAGTGTCAAAAAACACAAAATTATACTTTTCCAATAATCACAGTCTGACACCAGTAATTCCAGGTGCTGCTGGACAACCAAGAAGAGGACCAAGACGACAGGAGGTTTCAAGACATGGAGGAGGATTGAAAAGGGAGACAAATTGGATAGGAATAGGGAAGCAAGGGGAGGAGAGAGACCCCAATTATCTTTCCCAATTACACGACCAGTTCGGGACATGTGCAGAAGAAGGGCTGATAAAAAGATGCCTAGGACTGTCATGACATTTATTTTTTAAATTTTATTTGGTCTGGAAGATTTTATATTGTTTTATTATCATTATACTATATCAGTGTTCACCATCCACCATCAACCCTGGCCTAGTTAAATCGTTTAGGAGCACCCCTTAAAATGTGATCAAGTCTCAAACTGTGCGTCAGAGAAAGAGCGAGCTAAATAGCTATACGGTCGAGGCGGAAATATAATTTTCAGCCTCGATAGTTGGGCAGTCTGGGGAATGATTTAAGTTAACGGTTATTCTTGTTCTGTAGAAGTTTTACTAGAAGTTCTAGAAGAAAAGGGATGTGGAAGAATATTTTTAATCGTTTTGTATTTATAACTTAATTTATTTTATGCAAAACCAAAGAAATACTTTTTGAATTGTACTTGTAGAGACAATAATTGTCTGACAAAGACGAGATGTTCTACTAAAAGTAAAAGGACCTTTCATCTTGACTTTGCTTCTTTTTAGTTTTGGAGAGCTTTCTTTGAGTTTGATCACTGAAAATCCTCAAAATTAAATGAAACTGATCCTGCATTTTCGGAACGTGTTCGTCTCAACACTGCGCGTCGCAGACTGTACCAAACCCGGGCGAACAAGCTAACAATAGTGCAATTACATGCGCGCGATGTACTATATCGCATGGAAGTTCACTATTGTTAGCTCGCTCACCCGGGCTAGCTCCTGCACCCGCGACGCGCAATGCCGAGAGGCAGCGGATTACGGGGGCCCGGATGAGACGCCCGTACCAGTCGCCCGTACCAGTCGCCCGTACATTTGCTTTGCGCATTAAAGTCGGATTTTTTGAAGTTGTCACCCCCAAATGACTGCGCATGTGAAATTTATCAAATTTCACGCGCACACCACACGTTAACATGTGATGTGACGCGCAAAAACATTCCGCGCACGAAAAGGGGGGTGACAACTTCAAAAAATCCGACTTTATACTCCATTTTTTTTCAACTGTTCACCCCCCAAAGTCGTGCGCGGAATTTTTTTGCGCGTCTATCACATGTTAACGTGTAGCGCGCGCAGCGTAAATTAAAATATCGCACGCGCACGAGTTGGAGGGTGAACAGTTGAATAAAAATGGACTATACGTTTCACCACACTTTCATCACAACAAAACACATGCACGTAACGCGCATGTACCTTATTTGTGGAGAAAGTGCGATGAAACGTAATGCGCAAAGCAAATGTACGGGCGACTGGTACGGGCGATCTATACGGGCGATCTATTCGAGCCCCCGTAATCCCCCGTGTAACGAACACGCTCCGAAAAGAGAGCATGAAGAACTGGAGAAGCATTCAAACAGAGTACACCTGTGACTCAGTGTGAGTGTGACTCGACTGTGAGTGTGGCCACGGCCAATGCTATGGGACTCAGACAGATTTGGCACGTCTCTCCCCCATTCGTCGCGCCGTAGGCGACACATACGGGGTTGGTCGACGCTCCCATATCATGATTAACTACAAAACAAAAGTTTTACTCACAATCCTACTTCCAAATTAAAAATCCAATCTTATATATATCCCTTCTCCAATTTCTATCCAACCCCCATACACAGTAAATTCCAGTGTGCATGCTACAACTGCACCGTTGCTTCTGTGTCCCCTGTCAACCACTCAACGACCCACTTTTTCGTTGCTACTAATGTGTACTTCAAATTTCAATTACGCTCATTCTTGTTTTTTTTTGGGTTTCCACTTCTCATTTCTTCCTACTCTTATTCTTAATACCATTTTTAATCACTTTCTACCCTTAAACCCTACACTCCTTCCCATCCCTCATTTCATCTTCTCTCTTTCTTTTTTTTTTTTTTCTTTTTTTCTTTCCTCTTCCCTCTACTTTTTTTCTCCCCTTTCTCCTTTTTTTTTCCTTTCGTGTTCAGTTTGATTGATAAACAAACTGAACATAAGCTCGAGCCATACGTTTAGTTCTCCACGATTATGAAACTTCTGTTTCTACTATCTACTTTAACTGAACCAGTACTGAGGACAGACGATTGTTTCACGATGGAACCCTTCCCGAAAAGTGAAACTCACAGTTCTAACTAGCAATGTTTTGAGGCTATCATCTGGTAAAGAAATTCATCTTATTAGGTGTAGTTTTGAATTTGGCACAACTCCTCCCACAAGGTTAGAGGATGACAAGGGGATTTTGAAACTGTCACCCTTTCGGCCGAATCGTTTTGCGCTCACATCACAGGTAATTGTGTGCGCCGTCAATTGATAAATTTCACATGCGCGGTCATTTTGGGGTGACAGTTTCAAAAAATCCGACTTTAGTGCTTTATGCCCAGGCTAGATGTTGTTTCAGACGTAGTGCAATTCATGAAATATAATATTGCACTCTCTCCGATTATAATTAACACTTCAGATAATTTCTCCTTGTAAAAGTTAGCACCCTCTATTTTACAAAACCCAATATTGCACCTCGGTTCTAAAAATCTAGCCAACGAGTTGTCGCACATTACTGTAACTTATTTCAAGTAAGAAAGCAACGTACAGAGCTCAATAAATAAGGTGCTGATAGATCATTTTTCTTTATACGCAATAAAGCGTATTGAGGTGACCAGGTGCTGGTCAATGGTCATCTAGAAAAAGAGAGATGATGCATCTCTATCTCACTCTCTCTTTCTCTCTTTCTGTTTCTCTCTCTCTCTCTCTCTCTCTCTCTCTCTCTCTCTCTCTCTCTCTCTCTCTCACTCTCACTATCTTTGCCCCTCCCTTTATCTCCGTGGCTGGATCTCTTCAATCTTTAGTACTTAGTATTTCCCGGCTCTCGTGTCAGAATATCTTGCTCGCATTGATCCGACCATTCGTCATGACCCAGGATTCCTGACAGCTGTTATCTCTCTCTCTGATCTGTTCATCTCTGTCATTTTAATCGATCATCGAGCACCTGGACCTAGCAATATCTCCCCTTTAAAAGGGCGAAGCACTGCCCAACAAACGGCACTATAATGTCAACCGTTCTCTTGTTGTTGTTCCTGCTCCTCGCTGAGCCGGGCCTCGGCCTTCAGAGCGACAACTCGACGGTTTGGTTCTCGAATGAACCTACAACCACCCTCCCCTCCTCCCTTGTTATCGGTGGCACTCTGCAGGGAGGCAGAAGATCCTGAACTACAACAAACCGCAGCCCATGTCGCACAAGAAAGATGGTGTGGCGAGGAAAAGTATTGTGCGTTGAAAGCGAATCCTGATGTAGGGGTGGTTGTGTGACAATGAGTTGATGATGAATGCAAGCCTGACATGCGCATCTGCGGAGTATATACATCGCAGGAGAGGGCCATGAAGAACAAGGACGGTGTTAATGCTTGATGGAGAAGGGGAGCAGGAAGGACAGGATGTTGAGGCGGGCGATGGTGGTTCGGATGAGGATGGAGAGATGATTCTGGAGAGGAAGAAACATGACAAAGATGACAAAGAAAAGAAAAGAAAGAAAGATAAAAACAAACGGAAGAAAAAGCGTGTACGTGTCGTTTCGGTGGTTTGTCGCAGAATTTGTGTTCCTGAGGTGGAACGAATGAACAAACGAATTCTCATACCGGACACCAAGGGTAACAGACCTAAGCAATACAAATCTAGACTTGACAAGATAATCCCTGACCTGAAACCCACTGATACAACAAAAAACACAACTTTGGGCGAAGAAGGTGAGGAGACCGTATATTGGGTGAGCCGTCGGAAAAGTAAGATGACAGAGGACGTGTGTACGCAATTTGAAAGTGACGTAGACGGTATTGTGAAAAGTACGGATGGTGGTGCATGCACCTCAAAAACGAACGGAGACCACGTGATAACTGCTTGCCTGGTTGTATCAAGTACAGGGTGGTGGGACGACTGCAAAGATATGCTTTATGAGATCCCGGGAACATTGGGAAAAACAAAGTGCCAGCCTCTGCAAGACAAAGCCGCTAGCCCTTCGGACACGGTGTTGAAAAATGTAGCCGGCAGCCAAACTGGAAAGTTGGCCCAGTTGGGAAAGACCTGGATGTATTTTGTAATTGGCGAATACCAGACTCCTTCCTCCGCTCTGCGTAGCTGCGAGAATTTTCGTGATGAGGTTGTGGCTAAAAAGGAAATGATAGAAAGTAATTGGATTGGATGTGACATGCACCATTACGGAACAAAGAAAACTTTATTTTGTGTGGCGAAAGATAAATGTTACTGATTCGGTTTAAATGTACCATATTGCATTGTAAAATCTAATAAAGTTGTCTTTAATCTTGCCCTCTCCTTTCCTAACAAGAATCCTGAAAACGCTCTCTCAATCACCATATAACTCTTTCTATCTCCCCCTAACGCCGCCCAACTACATGTTTTATAAAACACTCCCTAAATCCCCCTACCCCTGTCCTCTACTCAACCCCATCCCTTCCTCTCTCCTACGTAGGAGTAGCTACTCAATTCCCCTCCCTCTCCGCTCTCGTCCCCTCTCTCGCTCCCCTCAGTCCCCTCCCTCCCCTCAGTCCCATCCCCCTCCTTCCCTCTCTCTAACTTAACCCCCTCCTTCCCTCTCTCAGGCGAGGAATGTATCAGGTATATCCGTGTTGGTAACGCCCTTCACAAGACTGCCGTTCTTTCTGGACTTACTGCTCTAGGTAATTAGTATAACAGTTCGTTAGTACAGTGTTCAGTGCTTTAGTACAGGGTGTGCCCCAGAAGTAACCGATTTTGGCTCTTTTGTAAACCATTCGGGGTGTACCAAAATCAGAAAATTTATGAAAAATCAACTTTTTGAAATAACACTTCAAATTTCCAGGGGTATCAACTGTACGCTCAACTTGGTCCTTACCCTTTGGTGGAGTGAGCCTGGCCTGTGCAGCGGCTTACCACTTTAGTTGGCAACATGATCCTGCCTGCAAGTACCAGGTAACACATCTTACTATACAATAACATATATAACTTTGTCAGTCACTGACTGTTTTATCGTGCATGCCACACGGTTTGTTAGACAATAATTTTAGTAATCGATATTTAGAATCAACTAAAGATTAAACTTAACTCATTTAGTTGTTCTAAATCCCCTCCCTCCCCCATACAAGGTTGACTCAGCTGGCCACTACCTTCACCGCATACCTCTGGAACAGCTGGCCTCCCCCGAACCGGTCATCCTAGTTAGACGAGATGATGAAGTGAGAAAGAAGCTGCACAACACTGTGGCATGTGCTGCTGGGATTCTACTCGTCTACCAAATAGTAACCATCCTCCGACAATGAACACTTGTCGAGCACGAACCGACCGAATCAGGAAATACTGGTCCCTGATTGGCTGATAACCAGTCACGTGACCTAAATAAGGAGTTCTGATTGGTTGTTTACTTGTTTCGGTCGGTTCCTGTTCTCGAGTACAGGGTGATTATTTTAGAGTGGGCCTGAACACTGAAAATACACACTTTTTATACTATCGGACATCTGTTTTTGGACGAGATGGACAAGTCCCAGCGCTGTTTCCTGTTTTTTGACATTCACGAGTATCCTCCACAATGTGTTTGTGAGATAAAATTGTTATAACCATTGCTAAAAGTTGTCTGTTTTTTCAATTGTTTAAGCAGCAGAACAAAAACCCACTTTCCCTACTTCTCACTTCCAAAAACCCATTACTCTGGGATTCTGTGATTTGGTCATCTTGTTCAGTATTGCAATGCACAACTAAATAACTTTTCGCGATATAATCAATAATGCCGTGATTACTAAATAACTTGTCTCACACAGAATAAGGAAATGTAACAATATCAAGCTAAGGAACTGGTGAGTATGTCATCTTCAGCATCGGGACCCTCTACACAACCTGACCAACCCATGGAGGTGAGTGTGAACACAACCTGACCAACCCATGGAGGTGAGTGTGAACACAACCTGACCAACCCATGGAGGTGAGTGTGAACACAACCTGACCAACCCATGGAGGTGAGTGTGAACACAACCTGACCAACCCATGGAGGTGAGTGTGAACACAACCTGACCAACCCATGGAGGTGAGTGTGAACACAACCTGACCAACCCATGGAGGTGAGTGTGAACACAACCTGACCAACCCATGGAGGTGAGTGTGAACACAACCTGACCAACCCATGGAGGTGAGTGTGAACACAACCTGACCAACCCATGGAGGTGAGTGTGAACACAACCTGACCAACCCATGGAGGTGAGTGTGAACACAACCTGACCAACCCATGGAGGTGAATGTGAACTGTGATAAATAACAACTGACTTGAATCTCTAGCCTTACTAATCACACGCTCTGCCCATTCCACAAAATACAACCCATCCCCCTCCACCAAGTTGGTATATTACAATCATCCCCCCCCCTGAACCCTATTCAAAAACTACAACTCCACGCCAGGTTGACGAGGGAGTGGTATGTAAACAGACGGGTACAAGTACTACCGCTAGTAGCAGCGCTGTACAGCTTCACCCCCTTGTTATTATGAGCATTGCTGATCATGCTACTAGATGCAAGATTAACAACCGAGACTTCAACTATGGTTAGTTATTGGTAGTTTGTTAGAAATCCTCGGTTAGACCCTTCCGTGTAAACCATGGTTAGTTACTATCAGTTTATTTAGAGTCAACCCGATCAGGCCCTATTTCTGTGCAGTCCAAAGCCATTATAATTGATAGTGTGAACTGGTGTGTCACTTTCTGTCACATCTCTGGTTTACAATAAAGTTTCTTTACAGTCACCATTGCATCTCTTCCCTGTAAAATTAACCTCCCCTCTCTTCCCCTCAGCGATGGGTGTGTTACTGGGGAAGCAGTCAGGGAGAGATATTGAGATTACTAGCTCGTGTGATGTATGTAGTGAC
The DNA here is from genome assembly GCA_020137815.1 of Hormiphora californensis. Classification (NCBI taxonomy): domain Eukaryota; kingdom Metazoa; phylum Ctenophora; class Tentaculata; order Cydippida; family Pleurobrachiidae; genus Hormiphora; species Hormiphora californensis. The sequence goes on along the minus strand of CM035355.1, from coordinate 4,632,109 downwards.
GTAGTGGACGGTTCCTGGGTGCTCAATAGGGATTATCTTGTCAACCGATTAGACCACTGTAAGTTGTAGAGCTATTTAGTTCTTTTAGACCACTGTACAAGGGATCTTTTAGTTGCTTTATTATATACAGTGTTCAACCTCGTTACAAAAAGGGAAACAATGTGGATCTTTAGATTTTAGTAACCCTATTCCCATTTTCCAGTGACCCAGCTAGCCCAAAGTAATTGTGGCTCCCAAGCCGGTGACGTAGTAGGATGGTATGCCTTTGGAGACATGCCCGCTGCACGGCACATGGTAATGCATGAACAGATGAGTGAGATACCAGTTCTGCTCATGTTCAATCACACTCAACCAGAGGAGCTGGCCCTGAGGACCTTCGAGGGGACTGTTGATGGCTCTCATAGCCAGGTAATTGTTGTTGATCCGTCCACCCATCAGTTGGTAGTTAGTATTTTGTCAGCCCCCTACCATAGTATATTTTTATTTTACGTCTATATGACTCGCCACTAACTGTTCGCTCCATTCCCCATCTTCCAAACCCACTCCTCCCCCAGAGCCGGAAAGCGTTTGTGGAAGTCCCACACGTCATGAAGACCTCAGAGAGTGAGAGGATTGGAATCGACCATGCAGCGGGGGCCTGTGTAACTGGTTACAGTGCTGTTTCAGATTGTCTTAGCTCCCACGAGGGTGCTGTTAGTATGCTAAATGGTCGGGTGAAAGTTATCTGTGATTATCTTGTGGAAGTCATTGAAGGTAAGAAGTCAAAGGGGTTTCTATCATTTTCACCCTTAGCTTTGTTTTTTTCCAATACTACCTACATTTTATGTTTAGCCCGAAGATTTCCTGAAGTAAAACTATGATTATGATTCTAACTTCCCAAACCCCCACGTCAGGTCGGTTGGAACCCAATCCCGCAGTGATTAAATCCATATCCAGTCTGGTTTCCTCTCTCCCCCTCGCAAAAGAACATTCCAAAGATTTCAAAACCAAGACTAATCAGGTACGCGCACAGTTTCAGTTGTGATTAAAGTACCCCGATTTTCGCGCGACACAGCACTATCCGCGCATCTTTTGTTGAGAGAGGTCCAATCAATTACAAACGCCAATCAAATCATATCACACAGCAATGAAGATCTAAATTGACTGTTTTGTAACAGTTCTGTTTCCTAGGAGCTACTTGATGTCCTACTGATTACCACAATGTCCATGCTGACGAAAGGAATCTTCACTAATCAAGAGGTTGAAACTAAATCGAAAGTGTTCTCCAAGGGACTGAAAAGTAGAAGCGATTTGGAGTATTTTTCTGCTTCTCTCAAGGCTTCAAAGATTTGAAGTGTGTTTATAAATTTGTTTTATTGTTCAATACTTCATAGAATTGATTAAAAAAGTTAAAACCCGGCTGTGAATTTTCTGTTCGATTTGTCACGCGCAAATATGTTGCCGCGCAGTTGTTCCTCTAAAGCGGTGCGCGCGCTTGAAAACCACATGCTGATATGAGATCGCGTCGTTTGAAAAAAGAAGCCCCTTTTCAGAACTTTTTTGCTCCCGTTTTGAGCTTGTCTCTCTCCTTCGCTGGCTTTCGCAGCTGCGTGATGCTTCCTACGATGCAGAAATACTTATTCAAGATTTCTGCCCATAACAGAGAGCATTTTTGAGTGTTTTTCTGGTTAGAGGTTAGATCCATTTCAATGCAGGGTACTTTTTTGGCAGCGCCCACGCCCCACCTCTAAATCTTAACAGCACCCAGAACTCAGAACCTACTGGAAATCCTAGCAATATCATCCGAAATCGTATTTCCTATCACTTTAGGGATGGCATTTTCTTACTGCAACAAAACCACCATCATCCATAAAGGAAACTCTGGGAACGTGATGCTACAAAATAATACTTTGTTTTCAAGTTCTGGGAGGCCAGGTCCACCCAGATCATCTTCAAGCAATAGACCCCCACCTCCAAAACAAGAACAAAAAATATTTGTAAGTGGTTTACCGGGGTTTGCTACTGAGGCCAGGGTTCGTGCTGCGTTTTCTCACTGCGGAGCAATCTTGTGGGTCGAAGTTTTTGCTAGTCAGAGGATTGCTTCTGTTGTCTTTGCGAACGAAGCTGGAGCAAGGAAAGTCTTAGCGATGGCTAGTCAAGGGGCTAAATATCTGGTGAATGATGTTGCGGTTCAGGTGAGAGAGTTTAAACCGTTTCCGCCTAATGCTCCCCAGCAAAGTGAACAACGCCCCGCAACCCCCGCAAAGAAACATAATCAGGGGAAACATGTGAATCAAGACAAGAAACTTGATAAAAACTCCAATAACCCTGGAAAACCTGCAAACATAAAATCTGGAAATTCTGCAAACAACAAATCTGGAAATCCGCCTAAAAATCCAGGAAATTCTGCAAACAATAACCCAGGAAATTCTGCTAATAAAAAACCTGGAAAGCCGCCTAAAAATCCGGGAAATTCTGCAAACACTCAATCTGGAAATCCGCCTAAAAATCCGGGAAATTGTTCAAACAATAAATCTGGAAATTCTGCAAACAATAAATCTGGAAATCCACCCAAAAATCTGGGAAATTCTGCAAACAATAATCCAGGAAATTCTGCAAACAATAAATCTGGAAATCCGCCTAAAAATCCGGGATATTCTTCAAACAATAAACCTGGAAATTCTGCAAGAAATAAATCTGGAAATACGCCTAAAAATCCGGGAAACTCTGCAAACAATAATCCAGGAAATTCTGCTAACAAAAAACCTGGAAATCCGCCTAAAAATCCGGGAAATTCTTCAAACAATAAACCTGGAAATTCTGCAAGAAATAAATCTGGAAATACGCCTAAAAATCCGGGAAACTCTGCAAACAATAATCCAGGAAATTCTGCTAACAAAAAACCTGGAAATCCGCCTAAAAATCCGGGAAATTCTTCAAACAATAAACCTGGAAATTCTGCAAACAATAAACCTGGAAATCCTCCTAAGAAGGCAGGAAACCCGTCTAAAAAATCAGGAAACCCCCCAAACAGCGGAAAGCAAAATTCAGGTTGTATTACTGTTTCGGTCAAAACTTCTGACAACAATACTGTCCATATTAAAATCCCTAAGTAAAAGGCCGTATGATTTAATATACTTTTGATTTGACTTTGATTTTGTTTTGAATGTGCTAAGAATATTATTTTTTAACCGGTATTTTTGTAGGATTGTTTATGGGGGGTTTATGGTATGGTTTTGTATCAAATTTGATTTTTAAACCGTTTTTGCAAAGTCCTCTGTATGAAAGTTGCTTGCGGAGGCCCGTACACATGGTTACCACTTCGTGACATACTTCCCGGAAGTCTCATTGCACTCTGATCGTTTCTCGTTTCCTGTTGCTCTCGTTCTCTCAGTACAAACACCACATTTTGTCACCTGTTTCTTCCTTTAACATTCAACAATCACTCACAGCCCTCCTCCTACTCCCCAGTGGTCTCTACACAGCTTAGATAATGCCCAATGTGTCCCTGATAAGCTTAGAAATGGCCCATTTTCACTGAAAAAGTTTCCCGAAAATTTCGAAAAAAGTCATTTTTTGAAGTTTGCGATGCATTTTATTTCCATTTTATTTAAAAGTCCACTTTTAAAGTTGCTTGCGGAGGCCCGTACACATGGTTACCACTTCGTGACATACTTCCCGGAAGTCTCATTGCACTCTGATCGTTTCTCGTTTCCTGTTGCTCTCGTTCTCTCAGTACAAACACCACATTTTGTCACCTGTTTCTTCCTTTAACATTCAACAATCACTCACAGCCCTCCTCCTACTCCCCAGTGGTCTCTACACAGCTTAGATAATGCCCAATGTGTCCCTGATAAGCTTAGAAATGGCCCATTTTCACTGAAAAGGTACCCGGAAAAACCCACCCGCCCACCCCCCAGCCACCCTCCCTAAATAGAGGCGTTTACTAAACAGCCCACTACAGCGACAATCCTTGTGTTTTGGTGCACTAAGTCGCTTATCGCGTGTAACAATTATCAATGATCTTATCTATGTTATCCGACTTGTCTTCTAGAACATTTCACACTCTACATTTGTACTGTCCTATGCCTTATTTGTGTTTGATTGTCTTTAATCTTAATCTCTACTGAAAATGGACACACTTCACATCTCATCACCAATACGTCACGGTACCCATCACATCCATCAAGGTCGTAAGTTTGTCAGTCCGTTGTTATGTACAGTTGTATCCAAATTATGATCGTAGCCATTGAGAGATTCTATTCTTATTCTTAGTTAGTATCTTTAGCTAGCGCTGTTGACAGACCGTACTCCCAATGAAAAACGTTACCTTGATCCAGACCAAGTCCAAGACTTGCTACCTTGTTCCAAAACATCTCAAGACTACCACAAAGGCAAAACGTTACCTTGTTCCAGACAAAACAAACTCAAGACACTCAAAGGCAAATCGTTACCTTGTTCCAGACTAAACTAAACTCAAGACACTCTCAACGGCAAAACGTTACCCTGTTCCAGACTAAACTAAACTCAAGACACTCTCAAAGGCAAAAAGTTACCTGCTCCAGCTTAATATAAACCTTAGGAATTGATTTAGGCCAGGAGTAGTGTGATACCCCTGTCGACGTCGTGCGGCTCACGCCGCTCGGCGTCGCCAGTGGTTGACCACGGTCTTCCTGGAGCGTCTGAAGTAACATGCTCTGCATAAACTGATTGGTGGGTGGCCTTGCTACGGCGGAGTGGTGGACGTGCTGGGGCGCCTAATAAGCGTGCTCGGTGCGGCCGCCGCTACTTTCGGGCAGGTCACTCGCCAGACGCAGCAAGTACAAACAAACAAACAAACAAGGCAGGAAACCCGTCTAAAAAATCAGGAAACCCTTCAAACAGCGGAAAGCAAAATTCAGGTTGTATTACTGTTTCGGTCAAAACTTCTGACAACAATACTGTCCATATTAAAATCCCTAAGTAAAAGGCCGTATGATTTAATATACTTTTGATTTGACTTTGATTTTGTTTTGAATGTGCTAAGAATATTATTTTTTAACCGGTATTTTTGTAGGATTGTTTATGGGGGGTTTATGGTATGGTTTTGTATCAAATTTGATTTTTAAACCGTTTTTGCAAAGTCCTCTGTATGAATCATTTGCTAGAAATCACAAATTACCACCCCTCCACTCTAATTTGTTATCTAAATCCCTCGATTTTCTTGTCTAGGTGCAGTCATGGCCTACTCATATCAAGGATATCAAAGGGACGACCGGTTTCTTTATCTCCAAGGTGGAGACCCATTTGGAAGCCCTGGCGTTATGATGGCTCAAGGTTCGAGAACCGTATTTGAATCAGTTCATGTATTGGAGACGGCATCTGCATCTGGTTCAGGTAAACGGAAAAGACCTGCACCTAACACATCTGGTAAGAAGCCAGCTTCAAAGAAGAGAACGATTTCAACGTCTGGCGGAGAAGCTTCAGTTCCATCTGCCAAAAGTAAATCTCTCGTCCCAGCCAGAAAAACTCAACCTAGTACTACGGCTAAAAAGCCACCTGCCCCGACTAAAAAGCCATCAGCTGCAGTCCCGGCCAAAAAGCCATCAGCTGCAGTCCCGGCCAAAAAGCAAACAGGCCCGGCCAAAAAGCAAACAGCCCCGGCCAAAAAGCAAACAGCCCCGACCAAAAAGCCATCAGCCCCGGCTAAAAAACCTGCAAACCCAGCTACAAAGAGCAAAACATCCGGAAAGAACCTTGTGGTTGCCACCAAAAAACCTGCCGCCCAGAAACCTGCAACTTCCACTAAGAAAACAACTGGTGCATCAGGAAAGAAACCATCGAAAGAATCAGCGAAGCCCGGTGAAATAACTCTGTCCATCAAGCTTGGCAAGAACTCTTCTGTACTGAATCTCCAGCTGGCAAAGTAAAGGCGGTGTGATGGAGAAAGACTCACAAATTGTTTTTATTTCACCTGTGCCAAATTGGTAATGTCCAATTTGAATAAACAGTGAACTGTATTGTTTATTTCATAGAGGGCCAATGGACCTTCAAGTTGTTTTTAACGAAATCAAATATCAAACCAGGGATAATTTTAACCACATGTTTTTTAAGTTATTGTATCTGTATGTTTTTTATCACAATTCAATTCTAACTTTATATTTCTTAAAAAGGATTTCAATTGCTGTCTTTGTTTCCAAGTTTAATTTAAACCCCCCCTATTCCCTAGTCCCTAGTCCCCACCCACCATGAAATCCTCCACCATAGCCCCTAAACCAGTCCCAGTGATAAAGACTACTAGACGCTCTCAGGTGTCAGCTCAACTTGAGAATGAGTAAAAATTTAAATGCTCTTAGGCGCTCTCTTGCATTTCGGTAGTCTATGGAATTGCATGGGTATGATGTAGATGGTACTGTAGTGGGTTTGGTAAGGAGGGTCCCTCGTCGTTCCCCGAATCCTTATTTTATCCGTGGCTCCTTCCGTGCGTCACTACGGTACTTCTGTTGGAAAAGTGTGTGATTATAATAAATGTGTCCCAGTAATGTTTCTGGGTGAGATACAATATGTATATCATTTGCTAAACCAAATTTTGCCATGTAATTAAACTCAATTTATTCCAAACGCAATGGAAGCATGTAGCAAAACTCACCGTGTGATCCTATTTTCCAGTGAGCTGCATCAAACAGCTACCTCATTGAGGTGTCTGGTGAACAATGCCAAAACGGCAAAACAGTAGTGTCTGGTATCACGCTGACCCTCTCTCACAGAAACAATACAATCAACCAGTTACACGTTATAATGTACATACATTTATGTACAGTCGGACCCCGATTTACCGGGATGCTCGGGGGAAAGGGTTTTTCCCGTTAAATCGGGGTGCCCGGAATATCGGGGTCAAATACCGTTATTTTCCCATATCGGGGGAAGTTTATCCTCCCGGTAAATCGGGGTTCCGGTAAATCGGGGTCCGACTGTAGTTGTACATTATAAAATTTAGTTTGTCACAACAAATTCTTCTGGCACAATGTCCGCTGCTAAACAAAAGTACCCTGATACTTTTATTTGACGTTTTGTGGTCGTCTGTAATTCTAGTCGGTACCGTCATTGGATGGGTCGAGGTCACCCCCTTCAACCCGTTGAAAACTTACCAAGTCGTCTGCACTCAACACTGTGACTCCACTCTCCATCGTCTTGACAGGTTATAACACTGTTACCGATCAGTACATGCTTGTGCTTGCAGGTGACGGTAATTCCGGTCACGACTTCCTTTGCCGTCGAACCTTCTTGTGTTGATCCTTCAACAGTGAAGGCAGGACACTCTGGTGAAAAAATGGAAATATATATTCTTAATTTTAAATTCCCTAGAAATAAGGGCATGTGAATTGAGCTATCGAAGTGTGAATTCTATACTTACCAATTTTATCGCACTGTGGTATACCACTTGACCAATATCCATCCTCCTGACAAATCAGTGTTGCACTTCCCACTAGGATATGGGTGGCAGCACATTCGATGACGGTAGTCGTCCCTGTTTGTGAGGCAGTCACGTTTTCTTGTGTTGATCCCTCAACAGTGAAGGCAGGACAGTCGGGTGCTGAAATAGTAATTGGCGTGAGTTGAGAGTTCATATTATATATTGATGATCATATGATATTGATATGCCAAGTGTAGCCCAACAGAATAATAACGTAAAATTCCGCTAATCCAACACCCAAACTTTGAAGTTTAATAATGTGGTACAGTATAGACCCTTACCTGCTCTGTAGAAGTCAGATGATGTGTCACTGGCAAACGAGATCTGCTCCACAACATTACCACCCCACTTTGAAACACATCTGCTGTTTGAGCTTTCCGCGAATAGAAAGTTCAGCACCTCCACATTGTTATATGTGATTATGAAGGCGGTCTTTGTTTTAGTGATCGTCCAGATCTTATCCATTTCAACCGGGGGTTGAACTGGTAGGTCTGTGATGTCGCTGGTGCAGTAGCCTATAAAATACTTCATTGGGGAGGAGAACTCCACAATCACATGACCGATCAAGCTGCTTCCGTTACCGTACATCATCATATAGATGCCCTCTGTAGAGTCTGTCTTTATCTGGATAGGTGTTCCCTCCAGGTCCCAGGGTATAGGTATATTCTCATTCCGCTCTACAGCTGTCCAATCTGAGAAAATTTATATTTCAGTCTCACCAGGCTGCTTAACCCCCATAATAATGCATTTAAGTAGAAGTATTTCGTGCGGAGAAACCTGATTTCATTGGGCAATTCTGCAAATAATAATCCTCCCAAATCGCGTATAAAAGTGTTAAAATCATGATTTTTATAGGGGCAATGTAATTCCTTCACTAAATGGTGCTAATGGGTCCCACCTACCACCAAACGGAAGTTTACCAACCAACTCCATGGGGGGAGGTCCGATAATTGGCCTTAATTGACACCTGTATTTTCAGCCTGAGGCCAAAACCATAAGTACCCTTAAAATAGGAGTAGAGACAAATCTGAGGGCACTAAAGTGATCAGCGTCCTCGCATTAGTGGGGGTAAGTGGTGGAATTATTTCTCTATCTCATCTGGTTAATTAGATAATTGGATAATTAGATATGCGCATAACCGTATTTTGGCTATATGGCTATAGCCACTTAGGAATGGTTTAGAGACGTTTCATCGGTGCCAATTTGTAGGCAAAGGCCAAGTTATGGGGGGTCGACGTCGGGCTTTTAAGCTCTATCTTCAACCGTTTAGCCGTTATTTGGCTTTAAAGGTGCTCAAAATCGGGCTTTTTACCGTTTTTTGCTCATTTTGAGTACCTTTAAAGCCAAATAACGGCTAAACGGTTGAAGATAGAGCTTAAAAGTCCGACGTCGACCCCCCATAACTTGGCCTTTGCCTACAAATTGGCACCAATGAAACGTCTCTAAACCATTCCTAAGTGGCTATAGCCATATAGCCAAAATACGGTTATGCGCATATCTAATTATCCAATTATCTAATTAACCAGATGAGATAGAGACTTAATTCCACCACCTACCCCCACTAATGCGAGGACGCTGATCACTTTAGTGCACTCAGATTTGTCTCTACTCCTATTTCAAGGGTACTTATGGTTTTGGCCTCAGGCTGAAAATACAGGTGTCAATTAAGGCCAATTATCGGACCTCCCCCCATGGAGTTGGTTGGTAAACTTTCGTTTGGTGGTAGGGTGGACCTATTAGTATCATTTAGTGAAGGAATTACATTGCCCCTATAAATTTTATGTTCAAAGCACGATTTGGAGGATTATAAGGTGTATCTGAACTGTAGAAAAAGTGAGTTTCACGATTCACCAGGAGAATGCAGGGCACCGGCACTCCTGATTAGTGATTTCTGAACCCTGAATAATCTTTTTAGTGCACGTGCTAAAAAGATCACCCGGCCGGGCAGGGTAAAAATAACAAGAGGATAAAGAGACGGCATACCTCCTTTCCCACAAATTGTGTATGAGATGTCAATGTCGCCGTATCTAGTAAGACTGTTAATCATGTTCTTCCCGGTTGGAGGGACTCCTGTGATGTACAACGACGCTACCTCGTCCGAATTCAGTGCTTCGCTTGAGAAGAATGGCTGTTTGACTTGTCCCGTACAGGACTGTCCCGAGTCAAATGAACTTGGATCTCCTGGTTTATCTTGATCCTAGGGAGGTTTAGAATCAATAAATAGTTAAGTTGACACGTTATGGCAGTTCTAGATTACTCAAGGTAGTTTATACTCGGTCTCCTTTAGAAGTGGCGGTCCACTTTGCGTGTTACTGGTGCACCATAGTTTTGGGTGCCCACTGCCCAGCTAGCAGCAAAAGCAAGTTTCGAGTGAGCCCGCTATTGTGGGCCTATGGCCCCATAAGACGTTCTTAGATTGCACGGATACTATGGTCCGAAATGTGCGGCGGGCCTTGAACCGCCACTTCATAATTCCACGGAGTTCAGTTACCTGACCAAAAACCTGGTATCCCGCATTAAGAATCGGATAGCTAGCAAGATCGTCCCTTGATACTGTTTTTACACCATTCTCGTAGATCTTTAAGCCACCAGAATTGGTGTTGAATGTGACCGTGTAGTGGTTCCAGGTGCCAAGTGAAATCGTAGTTGTTGTCACTTAAAAATATGTGTTAATATTGGCCTTGTGCATTTAAGTAGTTCTGATTATGTTTCGTTCTACTCACTAATATCTTAAAATATGTAACTTACAAATTTTATTATCCTTGGCATAGTGAACACGCAGTTTTTTGTCTGATTTGACAAACCACGCATCAAGGGATTCATCGTTCAAATCTTGTGTTGTTAAATGGCTGGCGGGAACCCCTGTTGAGTAGCCCATGATGCATTCATAATCATTTGACGGCCACGCATCGTACCGGAACCAGAATGCTAGAGTGAACTCGTTAAAACTTCCATTCCCTGTGTACTCTTGTATTGCATAGCTGACCTTGTCAGCAACAGATGGATACTGAATCTTATCAACACACTGATCTGATAACAAACAGGGTCAGTACTCGATATTCAGTAGGTTCGCCCGGTTTTTTTTTGACAAAACGAACAGATCAACTGAAATTTTACAACCGTCAGTCATTCCAAGATGGTTTGGATAGTGGTTTTGAGCTTGTATTACCAAAAAACACAAAATATTGGGGGGGGTTCAACCCTAAAAATTTCCATTGATACCCACTTTTTTGGCAAATGGAAATTTTATTTTGGAAATTTTTAGAAATTTTTAGAAATTTTTGGAAATTTTTGGAAATTTTTAGAATTTTTTGGAAATTTTTAGAAATTTTTAGAAATTTTTAGAAATTTATGGACAATGGAAATTTTTGGAAGTTTTTATTAAATGGAAATTTTTAGAAATTTTTAGAAGTTTTTAGAAATTTTTAGAAATTTTTAGAAGTTTTTAGAAACTTTTAGAAGTTTATATAAGTTCGTCGGTAACCCAATTCCAAGGTAATGACAGGTAATCTATGCATGTTTTCGACAGTAAGTTAGTACTTATTCTCGCTATATCCCTTATCGAGTTTAAAAAAGAGTTTAAGTTTCTATATTGTATGCTAAGAAACCTGATCTACTACGGTATTAAGCATTAGTCATGGTAAAAGGACCCGTCCGAAGGAATATTTAAAAGTAAGTTACCAAATAGCACCTTATATAAGTACATAAGGTATCTTGTGCTATTTGGTAACTTACTTTTAAATCAGTTTTCGAGACGTCCGCGTCCTTAGTTGTCCAATGAAGCTATGATTTCTGAAGAAATTGTACGGATTGCCCAAAAATATATGATATCGATGTCTTATCTATCATTCAATAACTTATTGATGCTCAGTTGTCACAAGAGGTAAGGAAAAGGAACCAGTTCTTCGACAACTGTGTTTATATATTTTCAAGTTTTTGTTAATTTTTCTTTTCTTGGTCAATGGAAATTTTTGGAAATTTTTAGAAATTTTTAGAAATTTTTGGAAATTAATGGAAATTTTTGGAAATTTTTAGAAATTTTTGGAAATTTTTAGTACTAAAAACTTCTAAAAATTTCTAAAAACTTCTAAAAATTTCTAAAAATTTCTAAAAATTTCCATCGATACCCGGATTTTGGCAAATGGAAATGGAAATTTTTAGGTTGAACCCCCCCCAAATATTTGTAACTTAATAATAATAGTTGTAACTTAATAATACCTGTTGCTCCACTTTCTAGTGCCAAGGCTAAGAGAATTACCACAAATACCAACAACATGACTCTTAGCGGGGAATAGCTATAACATCGTCATCGAGGCGGAATCATTATTATTCTCGCCTACACGTTAATAATGTTAGATAAGAGAGCATGAATCAGGGAATAGTCAACTGATAAGAATAATAATAACAATAGACGATACAGGATGCCTTCAGATATAATATAATAAAGCCAAGCGATGTAATGTGTGCGTGTTGTCTAATGCAGCTAAGAGGGCTATGCTTGGCCCCTCCATCCATCTCGATCACCGATTATCCTATAATATCCTTGATGATATTAACCCCTCTCCCTCTAGATACTATAATTCAGAGAGCTAATCTCTACTACCTACAAGAAACTTGTCCAATTCTGATTCGGTTCACTCTCACTTTAAAAATCATCGCTGTATTTTGTTTTTGAAAAACTTCGATTTGTGAATCTACAAGTAAAAGGACTAAGGAGAGACAAAAGCTTCAATTGATCTAGGGTGCGAGGGATAGCATATAAGTAAACGAGGGATTGCTACACACAGTCAACTTACAACAATCTGTTATAATAATTATAACTGATTGACGATTGTTGTAAGCTTTCAACAATCAGTTATAATTATAACGCTACGAAGGTCATTTTCCTCAATGAGGGATTGCTGCACGCAATCAGCTTACAACAATCAGTTATCATTATTATAGCTTATTGTTGTAAGCTGACTGTGTACGTAGCAATCCCTCGTTTATATGCTATCCCGATCGCTCCATTGAGCAAATGAATAATTATTATAACGCTACGAAGGCGGTTTTCCTCAATGATTCTCTCTCTACTATACTATCATATTTAACTCTCCGTGCTCTCCACTGTGGAGAGGATTGGAGGTTATACTGTGCAATCCATAGTGGGGAGTTCAATCGCTGTCTATATAATAACCCCCGCCCGCCACTAAAACCTCACCCGCCACTAAAACCCCGCCGCGCCCGCCACTAAAACCTCACCCACCACTAAAACCCCACCCGCCACTAAAACCCCACCCGTCACGAAACCCCCATCCGCCACTAAAACCCCAGCCGCCACTAAAACCCCACCCGCCACTAAAACCCCACCCGCCACTAAAACAGTTCTAAACCCCCGAATCTCAACCCCATATCTGACTACAGGGACAGTGTGTGTGTCATGTCCCTATCCCTGGACCGTGATTTCCTCCGATTCCTGGGGGATCCCTCCTTCCCCCACACCGTCACCCTCCAGATAGGTGGAAAGCAGTTCTCCTGCTCGGGGATGGTGCTATCCCAGCAGAGCCCTGTGCTGGAGGCCCTATTCCGGGGTGAGTTGGCCATGTTCCCCTTTGGGGGGAGTGTGTTGGTGTTGGATGAAGTGCCCGGGGCATCCAACCAGGACCTGATAAAATGTCTGGAGTTCATGTACGGTGCACCCCTGGACCTCTCCCTCCAGAATATTGAGACTACCACACAGTTTGGGAGTGTGTACGGGGTTCAGGATCTCTTTACCCGGTGTAGGAACTGGATTAAATCCAATATTGATGCTAGGAATTCCTTCTTTTTGTACAGGGTGGCCCAGAAACTCCAGGACAACGCTCACCGGAGTCAGGTTGACCAGATTGTCACCAATTTCCTGAACAAGAATGTCAATGCGGTGGGTAATGAGACTTCACAAAAGTTGTTGAACAGTGAGGAAGTGGATGTGGAACTGTTTTTTAAGATCCTCAAACTGAAACCTGCCAATGGCAACGTACTGCTGAGCAGTTTTGCACAGAAATCCTCCGAAAATGTGGCTCTGGTTTTGGAGAAATCTCCGGAGATAGATTTCAGTTCTATTTTTAGTGATGTTGCTGACTTCAACTCCTTCATCACTACCCTGTCCACAGAGGGCACCTCAATGGAACAAATGAAGCAGATCATGGCCCTACAACAGAGTTACTTTGCAGCTAAATCGAGTGCAGTAGTATCAGCACCAGTTGTTGCTGATAAAGGTGAGGTTTCTGAGGAGAGTGAGGGAGAGGAGAGTGTGGTGTCTTCTACAGTGGCAAGTAATACATCAGGGAAGAAGAAACGGGAGAAAAAACAAAAACCGGTGTCAAATGCCAACCAAAAGTCGGCCCAAAGAAAACCAAAACAAAACAACAATGCCAATAATCCAACTCCCCCTGCTACAAATCAAAATGTTGCTAAAGAGAAGGAAGGGGAGGAAAGTGTTGTATCTCCAGCAGTTGCTGGTATTGGAGTAGCAGCGACAAAGAAGCAGAGAGGAAAGAAAAAGAAACAACAAGCTAAAGAGCAACAAAATCCCAATCAGAAAAACCAAGTCCAGAATCCGGACGAGATGCCCCAGGATTCAACTCCTGAAATGGCTTTACCCGTTCCTAAAGTTGGCAAGAAAAAGCCAGCAAAGCAGAAATCAGCACCAGAATCTGTTCTTGTAGTCTTGTAGTCCTCTTTGTACAGATACTTTACGGGTTTCAGCTCCTCAAAGAGCCTCCCCTCCCTGTACTGGAAGCTATCTGTGCCCAGTCATTGTATTTTGTTGGGATTTTGTTTGGTTAGAAGAATGTATTTTGATTTTGTTATTTTTGGGATTTTTGAGAATAAGTTATTTTTTTAATGATTTTTGTTGCCATGTTTGTGATTTTTTTCAATGCTTGTAAGACCAGATTATTTTTATGACACCCCCTCCCACCAGTCCCCTCACCACTCACCCCTATCTACTAAACCCCAACCCACTGAAACCTAAACTCCCCCTACTACAGGGACAGTGCGTGTGTCATGTCCCTATCCCTGGACCGTGATTTCCTCCGATTCCTAGGGGATGCCTCCTTCCCCCACACCGTCACCCTCCAGATAGGTGGAAAGCAGTTCTCCTGCTCGGGGATGGTGCTCTCCCAGCAGAGCCCTGTGCTGGAGGCCCTATTCCGGGGTGAGTTGGCCATGTTCCCCTTTGGGGGGAGTGTGTTGGTGTTGGATGAAGTGCCCGGGGCATCCAACCAGGACCTGATAAAATGTCTGGAGTTCCTGTACGGAGCACCCCTGGACCTCTCCCTCCAGAACATTGAGACTACCACACAGTTTGGGAGTGTGTACGGGGTACAGGATCTCTTTACTCGGTGTAGGAACTGGATTAAATCCAATATTGATGCTAGGAATTCCTTCTTTTTGTACAGGGTGGCACAGAAACTCCAGGACAACGCTCACCGGAGTCAGGTTGTTCAGATTGTCACCAATTTCCTGAACAAGAATGTCAATGCGGTGGGTAATGAGACTTCACAAAAGTTGTTGAACAGTGAGGAAGTGGACGTGGAACTGTTTTTTAAAATCCTCAAACTGAAACCTGCCAATGGTAACGTACTGCTGAGCAGTTTTGCTCAGAAATCCCCTGAAAATGTGGCTCTGGTTTTGGAGAAATCTCCGGAGATAGATTTCAGTTCTATTTTTAGTGATGTTGCTGACTTCAACTCCTTCATCACTACCCTGTCCACAGAGGGCACCTCAATGGAACAAATGAAGCAGATCATGGCCCTACAACAGAGTTACTTTGCAGCTAAATCGAGTGCAGTAGTACCAGCACCAGTTGTTGCTGATAAAGGTGAGGTTTCTGAGGAGAGTGAGGGAGAGGAGAGTGTGGTATCCTCTACAGTGGCTAGCACCACATCAGGGAAGAAGAAACGGGAGAGAAAACAGAAACCGGTGCCAGAATTTAAACCTAATGCCAACCAAAAACCGGCCCAAAGGAAACCAAATCAGAACAACAACACCAACAAACCCTTTGCCCCTGATCCTAGAAAGAAGATTTTCATTGGAGGGCTACCTGATAATGCGACTGAAGCCCAGGTCCATGCAGCATTCTCGCACTGCGGAACAATAGTGAGAGTTGACGTACGTAAACATATTGCTTTTGTTGAATTCGCCTACCTGCCCGAGGCAAAGAAAGTTCTTACAATGGCGGGGCAGGGAGCTATTTATCGGGTTAATAACGTTCCTGTCGACGTGAAGGAATATAAACAGAACAATCCTCCTCCTCCTCCTCCACCGGGAAAGAAAGCTGGATCAAATACCTTCCAACCTTCCTCAGCTCCTAGAAAACCTCCCGGTGGTAAGAAACCAGGACCAAAACAGAAACCAATGCCTTCTTCGGCTGTTTAATCAGATCAGGGTACAGGTACAAATTGAAACTGATCAGATGGACAAATGACATATTTTGAGGAATCCAGTTGTCTAATTATATGGTGATTTTCTGCTGCCAATGCGTGTACACTTTTAAGAGACTTATTACTCAGAGCCTAGTGAACATTCTGGATGCAGCCGCACTTTCCATAACTCATTAAATAATGTTCGTCATTGAAATTGATCGGTTCAAATTCCGGGGTTCGGTCGTAAACGGGTAGCATTTGATTTGGTGTGTTTTAACTCCATTTTTTAATTTATCAGTGTTTGGTTTGAAACAAATTTTAGCATGTAGTGATAATGTATGATAACAGATAAACAGATAAACCTTGAGAGATAAAGTTTTATTTTTCATATCCCAAAATTGTTGTTTTATTAATTCACTGTTTTATTTACCAGTTTAAAACACTTTTCAATTCTTTCTAGCAACCAGAGCCATGTCTGACGACGGAAAAACCGAGGACGTGACTCAGGTATTTGATCCCTGTCTGGAATGTGTGTACTCTATGTGTGTGATATCTGCACTGTCTGTTGTGTGTCTGTGTGTCTAGAAGTTTCTCATTTTCTCACTTTATGATCACTAACTGTATAGGCCGGAAATATGTGATGTCGAATACGGGTAAAAAACTGGTGTAATTGTTGTCAATCTAATCTCTCTGTTTTCTCCAGGAGGATTTGTACGAAGACTATGTTGAGGAGGAGGGTGATTGCGTTGAGGGAGAGGAAGACTGTATAGAAGGTAAGAATATGGCAGTGAAATGAAATCCAGATCCAGTCACTGTTATATACTTGTCCCACTGTTAATCAACTTGTACAAGAGCTTCTTTCTCTCTATCTCTCTCTCAATCTCTATATTCTCTCGCTCTATCTCTCTCTCTCTCTCTCTTTCTCTCTCTCTCTCCCTTTCGCTCTCTCTATCTCTCTCCCTCCCTCTCTCTCACACTCTCTCTCTCTCTCTCTTTATTTCTAATCAGTAACCTCTATTATATTCTCTCTCTCAGCGTTTCCTGATGATGAGGAGTGTCAGGAACAAGCAGAAGATATTGGGAGGGATGGAGAAGAAGAAGAGGAAGATTTTATAAGGGATCAGGATGATAGATACGACGAAGAAAATCTTTATGGGTAACTTTAACAACTACAAGTTTTGAAATATTTTAAAGCAACAGTTCTGAGATCCAATGACTCCAAAATGTATGATCGGGGATCTACGTTCGGTGAGAAACGGTTGAGCAAGGCGACTCCAAACTGCTTTAAACGACTCCTATGAATAATAATTATATACTCTCATCAGGGACGATGTTGCTCTAGGTGAGGAGGAAGATGGTGTACAGATACACAACGAAGAGATGGATTTCTCGCATGAACCTGAAGATGAAGATGAAGAAGATAGGGAAGATAGGGAGGATAGGGAGGACGATAATGAAAAGGAGAAAGAAGGTTCGTAGTCAGACTTACCGGTCTGCTTCGGGAAACAGTAATCTGCACAAAATAGTAAATCACGATTGGACTTCGGAGTTCCACTTCGGAGTCCCACTGTATGAAATATGGCATAGTTTTTAGTAAATAACATCGTTTCCTAGATGATAATGAAGGTGCCCCAAAAGATGGCGATGAAGAGAAGGAAGAAAAGGAAAAAGAGAAGGAGATCGAATGTACCTTGACAGAGGAAGAAAAGTTGGAAGAGGTATGAAATTTATTTTTTAACTTAATCATCATCAAGCATCCCACATTAATAACAATCTTGCTCCTTCAATTGCATTCTACTAATTCACCATTAGATGAAATATTTGGACGAGCTCCAGGAGCAGATTGATTTGGAGCACTATGATCTTCGAAAACTTCGTTCAACCACCAATAACTTTGCGAGCCAGATAGAAAGGCTCCGAAAGAAGGTAATAGCACCATATATGGGCATCACGTGGTTTATAACACCATATTTGGGTATCACGTGGTTTATAACACCATATTTGGGTATCACGTGGTTTATAACACCATATATGGGCATCACGTGGTTCATAATACCATATATGGACATCACGTGATTACCACCCCTCCCCACAGGTGACTGTCTACACTAATGATAAGGAGGATGATAAAGCAATGGCTGCCTTGCAAAAAATTGCAGAACTATCCAAGTAAGTCGTTTTATGATTGAAATTTCGCTATGATGCTAGATACCGCCCTCTTTCTCTATCCTCTCTTTCTATCCTCCTCTCTCTATCCTCCTCAATGTATTGGTGGGTGTCCAATGTCCACGAGGAATTACACGATTGCCCTAGGGATCGAGACAATGCGTCGAATGCACGCCGTGAAACATCAGACACACTGGCGGACCTGAAGAAAAAACGGTCCGATCACGTGAAAGAGCTGAAGGAGGAAAAGGGTTTCAAAGTTGACAACAAACGTACCTTCCTTATAGAGGACACCAGGCAGAGGGAACTCCAAAAATCGGCCCGATCTGTCCTCAAACACGGCAGTATGGCCACCTTGAAACTCTCTCTTGAGGAGTTAGATGCGGTAATAGTGAGCCTCCTCGAGGTATCAAATCATATTGATAGGTATCTGTGTGGGGGTGATGGTGTGAGGAGGAGATATGTTAATAGGATGACACGATATGAGAGACGACTTGATGTACTTTACGATAAGTTGCTACAGTGGAGGGTTTATAAAGGTAATCAGGCACCAGTGAGTTATACAATTACCAAGTTATTACATGGTATAATAACAACCCACAAACACGATGTATCGAGGATGTTCATTAGATACTTTACACGGATTGGGTCGACATATAATAATGTCGAACCCTCGGACGTATAGTGGAAATGGTGCCCCCGGAGAGTTTTACAATTAGATTACCAGAATATGTGCTGCGAATATACACCAATATGTGTACATGCTGCGAGGGGAAATAAAGAAACGGAAAATAGTAAATTGTGTCTCTTTGATAGACCACCCTGCACCTCAGTCTCCACACAACACTTCTGAATTTCCCCAGGGATTATAAACTCCTAATCTGTGTAGGGTTTTCTAACAACCTATCTCTCATTTCAGTTGACAATCCTGATTCTCGACCTACTGAGTATGAGAGCTTCTTGTACGAGCCCTCTGATGTATCAGACAGTGACGCTGAAAAAGAGGTAGGACTAAATTGATCAGACACATTTTCTTGTTTCTTTATCACTATTTCACATCCCCACTTCAGTTGAGTCCCCGTCGTTCTAGTCGACACCGTGATAGCAGACCAGCTGCCCATCGTGGCTCCTCCTCCCGCTCCGCCCCTTCTAGTACAGCAGCAGGAAACAAATCCAGATCCCCAGTTAGGGCTCCCTCCCCTGTGACACGTCCTGAGAGAAGGGCTGTTAGAGGCGGCACTCCCACTGAGAGACGAGCTGTACGGGGTGGTACTCCCGAACCAAAACATAGTACTTCGAGATTATCGGGGTATGTGTGTGAGAATTGAGATAGTCTTCTCGAGAAAAACTGAGGCTTAATTTAGAATTGTTGCTTTTTGGCTAAACTCCAAATTTGGCGTGCTAACTGAAAACACATAGTGATAACATTCTGTTTCAGTGGGGGTAACAGGGATATGATAAGGAAGAGAGTTAGCGGAGGGGGACCCTCTAGTTCAGGACCATCTCTCAAGAAAAGGGCCATGTCCCCTCCCCCTCTCAGGGCAACCCGCCGGTCCAGTCCAACTCCTACAAGGTAGGCCGGCGCGCAGGGAAGTTTGTAATAAAAGTACATTGTGTTGGTATCGGTTTAATGCGCGCTACCTCTATTGCACACTTCTCATTCATTCGCGGTACACAAAACAACAACATGAATTACATTTACCAAGTGTCTGTCTAGACACCTGACACTGTCTATTCCTAATGACTCTCTCTCTCCTCAGACGCCGATCTCCACCACTCCGAAATGCACCCCTCCGTCCGATACACCACTCCAGATCCTCACCTGATGCCCACCACACACACAGCAGCAGAAGATCCGCACCAACTGTAGGGGCTGGAGGTCTCCTTCGAACACCAAAACCTTCCATCCCAACATTCAAGAGTATGAGCAGCCGGGAGAACTTCCAGATTAGTGTTCGCAATGAGTCTTACAAGCCGGTTGCACGGAGTAAGTGATTATTTTTAGTCTCGTTCTTATTTCTTTTCTAGTTGGCCTCTTCATCGTTCCTTTGTCTAAAAACACAGTACTTCCTGACCTCAAAAGTGTTTTAACACCCCTACCCCTCCCTTCAGGTACAGGGCCCCCTCCTAGATCAACAACTGGGTCCTCAGTGGGTCGATACAACAAGAGATCACCACCTCCCTCCTCCCGACCAATTCTAGGTGGCCGACCCCGGTCCTCACCTCCCCGATCCAGTACCACAGTGGGAAGACGAGCCCCACGATCACCAGCAGCAATCCGAAGGGCAGCCCGATCACCCCCACCAACATCCCGAGCTACTACACACAGGACAGCCCCCTCAAGGTCCGCCCGGTCTCCACCCCCGCAGGCTGCCACAAGGACCCATTATACATCCAGTGTGAAGAGGCCACCCCCTGAAAGGAGGAGTGTGAGGGAGAACTACAGGTAGAGAGAGAGACAGTGTGTGACAGAAAATGAGAGACACTCTAAAGTTGAGAGACGCTCAGTTGATACATGTGTGTTGAAATGACCAAACTTAATTTCTTACAACTCTACAATTTAACGTTTATTACTTTGAACTCAAATCTTTCCGATCCCCTGTTCCTCTGTCAGGTCAATGCTCTGACCACAGTTCTTGCGAGAATAGGGTCAGACCAATGCTCTGACAGCCGTTCCTTACCCTAAATCCACTTTTTCTCCACCTTCTTCTCACTCTTGTCACCCCCAACCCCGCACTACTTTCTCTCTCGCTTCTTGACAAGCTGTTTCAGATTCGGGAGCTAAGGAGAGCTAGAGGAGTCCTTGTTCACCATGTACAGATACAAAATAAAACTCGGGATATCTTGAGAACACAGTGAAATAATAAAGAACGTACAAATCTTGAAAAAGAAATATATATATCGACGATATAGAACGTGATCTGTTGTGTGAGTAAACTGCGAACAACAATAGGTGTAACCTAGCAACCCACAAGTGTAACCTAGCAACCCATGTGTAACATGCAGGTGTAACCTAGCAACATGCAGGTGTAACCTAGCAACGTGTCCTATATCAGGTACGCACACAGCAGCACACGCAACAAAAAACTGTCTTTGGAATTTTGGTGATTCTCTCTGAAGTGAAGACCAGCTCAACTCAGTAATCAGAGCCGGCCAGGTATATAGGAGCTGTCTGGCGGTGGGGCCGACCCGATCTGATAGCACACTATCAAAAGGGGGTCAGGCGGCGCCAGACAGGGTATGAAGAACAACTTTATGGAAGGGGAGGGTAATAATAACAGCTAATTAAGAACGGGAGAAGTAACATGGCGCACACATCTCAGGGGGTAAGACCGATAAATGGGGATATAACAGCTAATGGGAATGGTGGTTGTGTCTATCTCATGCTACCGCAGTCACATCTCTCATCGGGTATTCCATGGCGGGAGGCTGCTCAACATCCTTCTCAAAGCACCCACATCGTCCAGTGATGATCCTGTCGTAGGGATCCATGGATCGGAGGGGTCGGGGCAGGAATTTCCAAGTTTTCAGCCAGTCAGGTAACCTGTATAGGGAAGAGGGGGTGTTAGTATCTAGGGGGGCTTGACATGTGGGGGGTTTCTTTTTAGTGCAAACAGACAGGCTCTTTCAATCAATAATATCCCTCTCAGCTCACTTCCTATTTCATTACCCTCCTCCCCTTTCTTACCAGTCAGGTCGATGTCTCTGGATGGTGGTGACGATGACAATGGTGAGAATGGTGAACAGGACAACTCCCAGGAATGTGTAGAGGAGGATAACGTTGAAGGAGAGAAGAATGAGGGAGAGAGGGAGAACAAGGAACATCAGAATCAGGTAGACCACGGCGAACCATCTGGGGGAGTTGGGGTTAGTTGCTGTGGTTTAGGGGAGCTGAATTCAGAATTTTGGGGAAAGGGGGGGGGGTACGTCACCTTTATTTTTGCCCACTGCCCACATTATTCTTAAATTTTGAATTTGCCCACATGGGCAAAAGTGGGCAAAAGTAGGCAAAAGTGGGCAAAAGTAGGCAAAAATATTTTATAGAAAAATATGCCATCAGCCAGTCTTTGAAAAAGGTTTTCCACCACCAATGTCCTCCTAGAGGTCCCCTCTATCGATTTCCAACCGGTGATCATATGTGCTCAGGGCTAATAAGGCTCCATATCTGGCTGGGTAAAAGTGGGCGAAAAGTGGGCAAAACAGTAGGCAAAAGTAGGCAAATAATTTAAATTTATTTTGTCCGGCCCGGTGCGAAGCGAGGGTTACGGAAGTAACAAAAATTGATACACCCCAATAAAATCGTCTGTGGCAAAGGTTTTCCACCACCAATGTCCCCCTAGTAGGTAGGTGCCGGAGTTATAAGTTTATTGTTTTGTACGAAAAACAGTCTAACGTGGCAATAAGTTTATGTATCATCTGGTTAATTAGATGCATAATTGGATAATTAGGTTTGCACATAGCCGTTTTTTGAATATATGGCTATAGCCACTTAGGAATGGTTTAGAGACTTGTTCAGAAAAATATTTTAATCTAAGAGTTGTGGAACAATTTAGAGCCTATCTCTTACCGTTTTGGCGTTATTAGCGGTCAAAGGAGGTCAATTAACTCATTTTTGGTATTTTCGACTAATTTGGCCTCCTTTGACCGCTTATAACGCCAATACTTGCCTTGTTCGACCCTTCCTCCCCGTTTGAACAAAACAAGCCAATACGGTAAAAACAGGTACAGTCGGACCCCGATTTAGTGGCCCCCGATTTAGTGGCACCCCGATTTAGTGGCAGGATTTTTTTCCCCCAAAAATTTTTTTGATTTTTTTGTGAAATTTTTTTGAAATTTTTTTGAAAATTTTTCAAAGGAATACCAGCCACGTCCGAATCGTGTTTCGAATCAGTGTATCTTATCGCATGTCCTGCTGCTAATTAGACGGTTCGGAACGAACCGATACGTGATCCCCATGGGGCCATTGAATCATAAGCTCACCAAGCGTCAAAATTTCGATTCGATGGGGATCACGTTTCGATTCGTTCTGAACCGTCTAATTAGCAGCAGGACATGCGATAAGATGCACCGATTCGAAACACGATTCGGATGTGGCTGGTATACCTTTAAAAAAAATTACAACTTTTTTGCAAAATTTTACAGTACGATTGTCAATGCTTTGATCGGTGCTCCCCATTAATTTTGAGAGAGAAAGTTATTTTGAAATTTTGATACTTCCTCACCCGCTTAGGGTGCCCCGATTTGGCATGGTATCACGTATCAGTTCGTTTCGAACCCGCTAATTAGACAGGACATCCAGGTAGCTGCACCGATTCGAAACACAAATCGGACGGACTGGTATAACTTAGAAAATTTTTCACAATTTTTTTGAAAAATTTATTTGATAGTTTTCTATTTCTAATCAGAAATGATCATGTAATCAATACATGAATATTGCATATAACAGTTAGAGGTGTCTTTGGTCTTAGTATAGCATTTTGGGCATAAAATAGGTTTTTATGGGCCAAATATGGCTCGCCCCGATTTAGTGGCACCCCGATTTAGTGGCAGGATTTCTTTCCCCCGAGGATGCCACTAAATCGGGGTCCGACTGTACTAAATTTTTCCACAACTCTTAGATTAAACTTATTTTCTGAATAAGATGGCACCAGTGAAAAGTCTCTAAACCATTCCTAAGTGGCTATAGCCATATAGCCAAAAAACGGCTATGTGCAAACCTAGTTATCTAATTAACCAGATGAGATCCCCCCACTAACGCGACGACGCTGAACTCTTTGGTGCCCTTGGGTTTGTTTCTACTGCTTTCCTAAGGGTGGTTACGATTTTGGCTTCAGGCTAGAAGTACAGGTAAAAATTAATCCCGGAAATGAACATGTTGTACCTCATGCCGGATTTGAAAAAACTCAGTGGTGTTCTAGGAGACCCTTGGGGACACATTGGTGAAGGAATTAGCTTGTTTCCAATTTTTTTCCCAGCCAAGGCGAAATTTGGCGTTTTTTGACCTCACGGAGTTTGCGAAAATGGTGGTCGAGCTAGGCAAACTAATTGAGTATCGGTTGGAATCGATAGAGGGGACCTCTAGGAGGACATTGGTGGTGGAAAACTTGTGTCATAGGGTTTTCTGGTAAACTTTTTTATACTTTTGAATTTTTGCCCACGATTTGCCCACTTTTTGCCCACTTTGCCCACATTATACCTGTTTTTTGAGATTTTGGTTTGCCCATGTGGGCAAATGTGGGCAAAAGTGGGCAAAATAAAAGGTGACGTACCCCCCGAAAGGGGGCTTATTGCCGATAATAATGTGTTAATTATTGCACTTATGACGTAACTAAAGGCCCAATTATCCACTAATTAATTGTATTCACCTGTAATTGGCGGTGGTGTTTCCGAGACACTTTGCCATCGAGAGGGGGATCTGTCTCATCCAGGGAATGGGGTAGAACACCATGATTCCAAAGATATTGAACATCAGATGGGACATCTGGGGGGGGGGGAATTCGTGAATTGGAATCAAACAAAAAATAGTATTACTATGTTCTATACACTCCATGGAATTTTGAAGTCGTGGTTGGATAATTAAGTTAACATAATTAATTCATATTTCACATACCGCTACTTGGATGGTCAGAGCACGATTATCTCCCGTTGCAGCAAGGGCAGCAAGAATAGCAGTAGCAGTGGTTCCAATATTACTGCCCAGGGTTAAAGGGAACATCCTATCAATACTGATCACACCCATTCCAACCAAGGGGGTGATGGTTGATGTGAAGACACTGCTGCTTTGGACCAGGATTGTCATGCCCATACCAACCACAATGAAAATGTACCTGTGGGGGGGGGGAGGGTTAGTACCTGTGGGGGAGAGAGGGTTAGTACCTGTGGCGGAGAGAGAGTTAGTACCTGTAGATGGGGATTAAGGTTAACTGGTGGTTAGTGAAGTGAAGTAATTACCGGGGGTGGGGAGGTGGACATGTTATTTGTTTTCTTCAGCTATGTGGAGAGTGAGGGGAGTGGTCCATGCTAGTTTTAACTTTCCCTCTCCAATCTCCATGATTCTTGAAAGCGTGTTTATGCACATTTTCGCATGAACAACACATATACATATATTGTCACTGTAGTTACGGTTATGGTACTACTGTAGTTGCTTGTTGTGTATATATGCTTGTGTAGAATAGAGAAGTACAGATGAGAGGTGAGTGTGTAGTGAGATATGCAGTACATGATCATTGATCACTGTTCACACGCACAACACTTGTTAGTGGTAAGTGGGACAATTAATGACCCACAGTCAAATGTGTAGGTCCTAGGTCCATATATACACATGAGTCTAGTTACACATTCTCTCGCTACATACCCAGTAAACCAGCCCCAGGGGTGGGGTAGATCAGTGTTGATGTGTCCTTCAGTGTCTGTGCCATTCGTCCCATCAGTAGAGATGTAGAGTCTTGACCAGGATAGTGAGACAGGCACATAGGACAAAGAGAGATACCAACAGGAGAATCACACCGGAGGCAGTATCATTCAGTCCTGTGAGGGGTAAATTAGTTCAGAGATTAGCCCTGCACTATGGGAGGGGCATTTTAGATCTTCAGGAAGGGCCATAACGATTCATAAGTACAGTGTGTTTATACATGCCAGTTACAAGAAAATATCGGTTCTCTATCCCTCAATGCAACTCACCAGATTTGCTAAAAAGAAAGTCACAAGGTTCCCTGACTCACCAGATTTACTAAAAAGAAAGTCACAAGGTTCCCGCTCCAGGGTATCAGGGTCATCGCAGACCTTCATCATACTAGCATTCCTAGCTTCAGAGCAGTACAGAGCGTCATAGGCAGGTCCACTTGAGGTACAGTACTGAAAGATGGGAGAGTGGTGAGTGGAGTTGGAGAGAGAGAGGAGGAACATGGGGGCTTATAATCTGAGCATCGCACAACCTTTCTCTTCGCGGGAGAGGTCCGCGGTGAGATAGGTAGTAGGCTTCTATACATTTTGACTCTCTCTACCTCTCTCGGATCCAAGAGAGTCAAAACTATCAATTGACTTTCTTTTCGACAATGTCCTGTCAAAAAGAGAGTCAATGTTCGACATTGATCTATTAGTTACAGAATTTAGGGCCCAATCTTAGGACCCAAATTTAGGTCCGAATCTCGGGCACTAACATTCCGTAACTACTATATTGTGCGATACATCTACAAACCTTGGCAATGTCCTTAATAGTATCTTTATCAATCGATATTACTCTCTTTGTCAGGGGCTTTGTTAAAACTTTTAGGAAATCGAGTTTGGAAACCTCACCACCATCAGAAATTCCTGAACAACGGCAAAACGGGGGGAGGGAAGGGGGACTAATTGCGGCACCTAGTACTTACACTATACATCACATCTAGTACGTTGCTAAAACTAGGGTTAGAAAGAAGGTTAGAGGAGGAGGGGTGGGGCACTCACCTGACGTGATTAGGGAGCTGAGGCGTTCCAATGGACTCGCGATGACCTCAAGGGGCAGGAAAATGCACACGCACAGCCAATTAAAACAATCGTGAACTGAAAATAAGGGGATTTGTTTAGGTGTTGGGGAAAAAGATTGTACCAAGCAACTTTGGGCACTATCCCACTGTCCAATTTGGTGACTAGTCAGGACCGTGGCTACCCCTCCTAAATATTTTGGGGGCATAAGACGTACCTGTGGCGCCTGCGAATGCTCTCCTAAACATCTTTCTGTCCATTGACTGTCCCAGGCTAACGATTGTGTTGGTTACGGTAGTTCCAATGTTCGCTCCCATAATCATGCAGATAGCGGGCTTTAGCGTCACAACTGCAGAGAGAGAATTGTGAGTCATTTTCATACTGGTTGCTATGGGAATCGAAAGGATTGAGACGGTTGCGCAGAGTTTCCCACGTTGAAACATACTCACTACCGGTAGATACCATGGCAACAATACTTACTTCCGGCAGAAACCATGGCAACAATACTTACTTCCAGCAGAAACCATGGCAACAATAATGCTGGTTGAGGTTGAAGAACTCTGAACCAGAACGGTAACCAGGACCCCAATCATCAGTCCAATAATGGGATTGTTCAATAGACTGCCCTTCGCAAAGATCTGGGGGAGGGGAAAGAGGTTAGATCATTATTAAATTATGGGGAAGAGGTATGCGAATTATCATATATTCAAGCTTCTATGGGATTCTATAGGCGAATATGAATGACCTATATCGTGGCGGGGAGGTATGAGGATTAATATAATCAAGAGTCCCTTTTGCAAAGATCTAGGGGTGAGAGAGGTTTGTCATACCTTGAATAATAACCCTCATATATTATTATGAGGATATATTCAAGCTGTCCTTGACGAATATATTGGGGAGGTATGAGAATTATTATCTTTAAGAAGAAGAAGTCCTAACCCTATATATATACCGCGAGTGCACATATCACTCCCGCTGTGCGCGACCATTTGCACGCTGAAATATGCACTGTGCTTCCGCGGGAGCGTGCAGATATAGAGGGAGCGGGATATAAGTAAGAAATGTGTTCTCGCTGTGTTTTTACACCTTAATCACACACAAACACACAGAATATGACTGACAAGGTACTACACGACACAAAGTCTGTCAAATTACACTCACTCTCCCTCTTTCTCTCACTAATTATCCCCTTATCACGTTTTGTTGTTTGCTATTTCCAAGAATTCCAATCTCCCTCTCTCGCATCTCTCTCTTCATCTCTCTCTTCTTTTCACTGTTTCAAACTATCAGACGTTGTTTCCCTTGTGTGTAAGAGTTGCAGTAGTGTCTGTTAGTATTTTTGAGTGTGTTTTTGCTTAGTTTGGACCTTGTTTTGTCACATCTCTGTGTGTGTAACCACCCAAAATTAAGATTGTTTTGCTTGTAAAGTGTTTTCTCGCGGAATATATACTCAATAACGTCCTGCACGGCTGGTGCAAGCGCCCCTATATCGCACTCGTTTCACTCGTGCAATATAGGTGTGAAATGCACTCCAGCTCCGCTGTCGTGCATTTCACCTCCATATACGCTCTGCAGTGCAGAGCGTATATGGCGCGCTTGCACTGCGTGCAGAACGTTATGTACTATATATACAGGCGAATATTGAGGGGGTATGAATTAGCTGGGAAGTAATAAGTCATTATTTGCAGCACTATGATAAATTCCTACCTCTCCTGCAGATTTTCCTCCAAGCAGCTGGAATCCACTAGAAAGTAGGGACAGAGAGCAGATGAAGAAATAAAGGGAGGCAACGATAATGATCATTCGGACAAAAATCCAGAGGATCTTCATCGCCCTCTCTTTCCCTGTCATTTCTGTTGGAATAGAGACATGTAAGTTAAAACTTTGATCATATTATCGCTCTAAAGTCGGATTTTTTGAAATTGTCACCCCCCTTTTCGTGCGTGGAATGTTTTTGCGTGTCACATCACATGTTAACGTGTGGTGTGCGCGTCAAAATTGATAAATTTCACATGCGCGGTCATTTTGGGGTGACAACTTCAAAAAATCCGATTTTAATTGAGCTGGATGATTTATTTTCCTACCCTCGACTCCCCCTCCCAGTTTCCGATTACCATTCACCTCTAAAAATCACCCTCTCCACTTTGACACCCTGCCCCCACAACCCCGCCAACCCCACCCTGCCTCCACCGGACCACCCTGCCCCCACAACCCCACCCCACCCACCCTGCCCCCCGCACTCACCACGCCAGGGTTTCCCATCCATCTCATGTTCAGGAATGACTTCTCCCACCACATCCCACTCGTCCTGCCCCCACCACCACACCCCACCCCACCCGTCCCCCACCACCACACCCCACCCTACCCCACCCGCCCTGCTCCCACACTCACCACGCCAGGGTTTCCCATCCATTTCATGTTCAGGAATGACTTCTCCCACCACATCCCACTCATCCACAACGGGTTGTTTCTTGGCCACCACAGGGGCTGCAACCCGCAGATTGATGCGCTCCATAGAGGAGTTCTGAAATGGGGTGAGGGGGTATTAAATAGCATGTTATAGAGGGGGTTATATGCTGTTATAGAGGGGGTTATAGAGGAGTTCTGAAATGGAGGGGGTTAAATTAGAAATAGGCTAATAGGCTATCGGCTGAAATATTCCCAATATATATGGCCTTAGGGGCTATTAAAATTATTTAGAACATTAAATTAGCTACAGGGAGTTATGATTGTTAAATAAAAATCGTTTGTAATCATTGGAATGAGAAATGAGTAGTGAGTGAGTATTAGAAATAAATTTTTTGAAAAACTTTAAAATTTGAGTTTGAATTTGGACATACTTCTTCAATTGTCAGGTTCTCTTTCCCTAATGGTTCGTATTTACCCGCCATTTTATAATTCTACCAAAAAAACAATACAAAGCTAGTGACGTTGAATTAGACACTACATATGTATTCTGCAGCAGCCTAATAATAAATAGAGATTTTCTACCAGTATACCTAAAGCAAGCTCTACAAGCAGCACAGTGTTAGAAGCTGAGTGTGGACTGAGTGTGGACTGAGAGCGAGCTACGGTGGTATAACAAGCAGGTTTACTAGACAATGTTTAAAACAGGTGGTTTTATCATGTTACATGGTCGGTAAAATCACAAGAAGACTAGAATTGGTTGCTTGAATGATATACAGCTGATAGTGGGGGTAAAATCACAAGAAGAATCGATTGCTTGATCGGTAAAATCATGATCACAATTGATGAAGGGCTACCTGGACGACTACCATTATACTGTTATACAGGGTGTCCCTCTGCGTTTCAAACGGATGCTGTTCATTCAAAGAAAATGTTGAGAATGGAGGAGCTAGCTTAAAACCTGAATAAAGGACACAGAATACCAAAATATTGCAAATGAGATCTATCGGGAGACGGGAAACGCAAAGAAAACTAGGATAATGAGAAATAAAAGGATTTCTAGAACCTAAATAGGTGGCGATATGCCCGATAAGCGATATGCAACAGCATTTCTCTCTCCCCCTCTCTCGCTCCCTCCCTCTATCCAAACCTAAATATATTCGGTAAGGGAATATTAGAACTAGCACAATATATGCGAAAGCGGACGAAAGTGAACCCTAAAAACTCAACACCTCTAGTGGCCAGGTGGCTAATTGGCTGTGTTAGGACCCTCAGGACCCGGTCCTTGCTATGCAGTTAATAGCATGCGTTTAACTAAAGCTGCGACTCTTCAAAAGGCTTCAGTAGGGCTTCAGAATTGCTACTTTACCCACCCAAAAGAATGTGCCTTTCTCGAAAGGTGCCAATGTGAAACTCAGAATAGACACAGTCTAACTTCTGCTGACCTAACTTTCACCAATTTGGTGGTAGAACAAGTAGGAAACACCAAGTATGCCCTGTGTCAAATTGAGTCTGTACTCAAAAACTGACACACACGTACTAGGAGAAACTTATCAAACACTGTGACATGCCTTCAGAAGACGACAACTATAGCCTTGCATTGTTGTAAGACCAACTTCAAGCTGAAATAAAACTGGATTTGAATGCAGGATATGACCATACAAAAGCGTCAAATTTGCCATAATATTCTGAATCTGGTGAATGTAACAACAATAAACATAGTGATCAATAGATGAAGAATAGCACATACTCCGACAGCTGTGTGACAGGGACAGTACAGTGCAACTACAATAACAGTAGTAGAATAACAAATATAGTAATAGAGCTATACTAAAAGAATGGCGTAGAATGCTATCATGTTATACTAGTGCACTACAGGTCAACTTCCAATAGAGTGGTCACTGGTCTGGTCACTGACCAGGTCTGGTAGATCTCATGATCTTAAATCGACTTTCTAACTCGAGTTCGACTTTCTAATTCGCGGGATATGGGACCCATAACAGGGGAAGCTTCCATACCTAATGATAAACCATAAGCAACCTGTTGGGTGTCGCCAGACCCAGTTTTGATTCTCAACAGTGCCCTCGGATCGGATCAGTGAACAACTGGGAAATTTCAAATTCCATTCGGGCAACCCCAGATGAAATGTTCGGATTCAAAATCAAACTGCAACAACTAACCTAACACTACCTGCATGTAATATGACATTGTGACAGGCACTATTATACATGTGGGATACATGTACAAGGTGATTTATTGGGTGTGTCATAAAATACACATGAACTATATATCTATCAATTGACAGTATTCATATCTCCCTCTCTCTCTCTCTCTCTCTCTCTCTCTCTCTCTCTCTCTCTCTCTCTCTCTCTCTCTCTCTCTCTCTCTCTCTCTCTCTCTCTCTCTCTCTCTCTCTCTCTCTCTCTCTCTCTCTCTCTCTCTCTCTCTCTCTCTCCCTTTGTAATGGGCGGTGTATGATGTCATTAAAATTTAATGGTACCGGCACCTCCACTCCACGTAACCCTAAAATTTAATATGCTACGCATATTCTTAAATATGCAGTTACATAACTTTTCCGTCTGATTATTCAGGGGCGTTTTTTTTGCAACAATAGTCTAACCCAAAAATTCCGGTTTTTCTGGTTGCTTGGTCGAGGTGAAATATTGTTGGTATTTCACCGTCTCACGGCGAAAATTTAAAGGAGGTTTAGAACGGGAAGTAATTTTGATATCTCCTTCTGGTGATCAACACACACACACACGCCCTCTGTACAACAGTTTAATGGGGAATCTCACACATACACGGGCAGAACTCGGTTAAGGAGAGATTAATTAGTATTCTGAATAATGAGTTCAGAGCAAGAATTAAATAGGGATTTTTCGATTTTCTTCCGTATCTAATTCTTGCTCTGAACTCATTATTCAGAGGTTTAGAACATTATAACAAGTCAATAATCCTAAACTGGGGAAATTTATCCGCCCGGTAAATCTGGGTTCCGGTAATTTAGGGAACTTCGTCTTCACGATTCGGCATAGAGTCTTAAAAAACAACATTCTAACATATACGAGGGCTTGTTGAGTAAGGGGCTTGTTGAGTAAGCACTTAGATAAGTGCTTACTCAGCAATGTGGAACCTGTAGTGAAGTCTTACCTCTTTGAGTTCCGTTGCATCAGAAACCCTGTTCGTAAACACGGTCATGGTCAACTAACAACAGTTCAACTACAACTAAATATAGTTGTAGTGACACTATATACCGCTAGTAGGACACGTGGAGGGGTTGTGGAAATAGCAAAACTTGTGCAGAGTTGTGCAGAAGAAGTGATACTTCGAGTGTCCTATTTCAATTAGGAGAGAGAGAGAGAGACTGATCATTTTTACTAAACAAACAACTCCAAGAACCCACCAATAAATGGGCTTTATATAGGCCCCTCAGCTCTCTCTATGTCGCGTTGGGGGCAACCGTTATGAAAACAAGGACATATTATTATTTAGGGAACGGACCCCCCTGAATGTCGTTGGAATAATCCAAATTCCAAGTAACGTGACAATGACATAATTTAATTCTCTACTTTCCCTTTGCTTCTCCTCCTTCTCCAGAAGTCTAGGAGAAAATAGACAGAATCTTTGAATATAATCCTGCAATCCCGGCTTAGCTACATATGCAGTGGTAGTTTCACTGCCTGATTGAGGGGATACGGAGGGAGAGAGAGAGAGAGAGAGAGAGAGAGAGAGAGAGAGAGAGAGAGAGAGAGAGAGAGAGAGAGAGAGAGAGAGAGAGAGAGAGAGAGAGAGAAATTAATGAGAGAGAAAGAGAGAGAGAGAAAGATAATCTAAGCATGGTTTATAAAAGCTATTGTTTATTTAGTCTAGCTTGTCGCCCGTTTTTATAAGAAAAAGGTCGCGTATTCTATAGAAAGAGGGAAAACTATTGAATTCTGCATTCACTTGAAAATCATACCGGGTCTGTCTGGCGCCGCGACCCATCTGAGCGCCGCCATACAGTACCGGGTTGCTTTTCTAGCGTGAGAGCTGAATCAAAATGTGTTCTTGCGCCGCTAAACGGCGTGGTTGACAAATTGGCAGTGGTGCAGCCTATTATAACAGCTAGTATGTGCAAGGGACCTACAAGTTAAGTACAATTCAGGCGTATTGAATCTAGATGAGCCATAGATGCTGGGTACAGCTCACGTTACTCTGGCTCAATGAGAACTGTGTTATAATGAGGGAGCAGCTATGAGTTGTAGCTTCTCAGGTAGAGGGTCACCTGGAACCCTGGCCCATAAGATTGTGATCTAATTAGGTCGTTAATGGAATTTTGGAGGGTAGCATACAACTCTGGCTTATAGAAACGTGATATTATGTTTACGTGGATGCTACGTGGAGTTATGCTATTCAGTATTCCTAGAACACGAAGATGCTATTGAGTAGAGAGGCAGAGATAATCACTAGCAGTCCCCAAACTAACGCAAATTCATTTTGTAAACTTTGGAAAAATCTGAATTTTATTTTGCGAATTTTATGCCTGCTCCCGAAGGAGAGGAGACGAAAAAAAATTCATGCCCATATATGGTATTGTATGTCACGTGATGCCCATATATGGTGTTGTGTGTCACGTGATGCCCATATATGGTGTTGATTGTCACGTGCTACTTACATCAGTGATGTTGGTGCCTGATGCCGAAGGGGAGGGCATCACAAACAGAATATTGTGTTCCTCGGGTCGTGGTGCCATGGTGGTGGTCGAGAGGGAGATAGTCCTACTGATGATAAGATAAGGTTAGACAGGTAGAAAGAGGGTTAAAATGTTTTCACTTTTCAGAGTACAAAACTAGTGGAGTGGGTCAAGTAAAGAATCAAGGGCTATTTTACAATGTTCTATAATATTGGCAGGATGAGTAGAGACTAGAGATCGATAGTGATGATCAAGAAAGAAATGCAAACTATTTCAATAGATCGAATAATGTTCTGAGGATATATATCTGTACTGCTGCAGTAGGGCGGATACGTTGTGTCCTAACAAAACTCAAAACTCAAAAGCCTTGTTGAAAAGCCAGTAGACAGACAAAAGGGCTTGGCAAGAGATATCTCAAAGTACTCAATGTCCTACTTTATCAGATGGCGGAGGGGCTTGGCAAGGGCTGCTGGTGGCACTTTATCAAGATGCGGCAGAAAATTGCATTTGAACGTGTTGACTGCAGATAGAAGAGCCATTACATGTTCAAAAGCACGTGTATCTATTTTCCACTGTGTGTGTCAAGCACTGTCAAGCAGCTTCCTGGCAAGCGATATATGGCGGATGCCCCCTCAATTGGCAATATAAAGGTGACAAAATTGTAAAAACTTGGACCTGTTGTTAAACAGGTACATGTGTACATGTGCGCAGCCAGTACGTGGTATATTGTACTGCTTGTCTGGATTAACAAGCAACCCAACATATACCGCGGCTATACTAATTCTACAGAGAATCATGCACCCCACTTAGTGTTCAAGCGGTTGTAGCTCGACCATGTTATATGCTGGTTTTTATAGGAGACAGAACGGTTCTTTTAGCATGCACGGCTTCATTCTCCTTGACGACGGAGGGACGATGTTTTAAAACGATCCTGAGAGAGGGGGGAAGAAGCGAGAATTATCTATCTTCAAATCTCTCTCGCTCTCTCTGTTTTCTCGTTTTACTACTCTTTTCTTCTCTCTCTTTCTCTCTCTAAATTATTCAGCCAATAAGATATCGAAAGACCCAGAGGTCAGTAGAGATATGCTCCTCCACATTTTAAGTGTTACAAATATTTCCTGGTGCACCAGGGGGCATGTTAAAGAATCAGAAATATGTTAAAGAATATATCATTGCCACATAATTCGGCACAGCACAATATGTCTCTATAAAGCACACATACACACACACACATATTGCATGTCATTCTATATTGGAGACATGAAGTAATATGTCGTACTGAGTTTAAATTTGTACACAATATGTCCCTTTCGTCGGACTAATGGAATCTGCATATAAAAAGCACTAGAAAAAAGTTTTTATGACGTGCTGTTTTTGTGAATATAAAATGAGAATGTCCGGGATGGTCTTCTTTGTATCATGATCTTGCTTGTTACTAGCATCTCGAACAATGGTGCTTGATGGGAGAGAGAGAGAAGAGACGGAGCGAGAGAGAGAAAGACTAAGAGCAGAGAGACACTGTCTCAGAAGGTTGTTGAACAATCGGGAATAGAATGCTCGAAAAAATCACGCTCCTAACCGGTATTTGTGATGCCATGACCTAATCATCCTAATAATCCAGAAGGCCACTCGAGGCTCTTCTTATCTATTTTGCTCCAGCCTTCTCGGCTTCTCCTCTAAAAGTTGTAGGTTCGCCAAGTAAAGTGTTAAAAAGTGGGTCGGTTTGTTTGTGGTATTTAGTAGAGGAGACCCTTTAAAGTTTAAAATGTGTCTACTGTGACACCTCTCATAACAATGAGGTAACTATCAGGCTCCAAAACAAACATGGACCCTTCAGTCCTGCTATCCTAGAAAAACTAGGCTAAACTGGATTCCATGTTTGTCTGGGACTTCTGCAACAACCCATTAAATCCTATACTGCGGTGACAGAAAGCCCTAAACAACAAGCCTTCAAATCGAATCATTGAGCTCTATAGTAGAAGAATCCTCAATTCTCTACTATAGAATAACAATAAGGTCATGCATGCCGGGCAATAGAACGAATAATTCCCCTGCACCTATAGGCACCTAATAATAGATCAGAACTTGTAGGTATGCGGGGATATATGGAACTAGAGAATTTTGTTTTTGCTAAGATATCGTTAATCCTGTCATAGCATTGGCCTGATCCTATTCGGGTCTTGTTCTCATTTCTTCGGAGTGTGATCAGAGCATTGGCTTGACAGGATTAATCCGAAAATGCTCTCAGTAAAATCTCTCATTCATTCACACCTTGAACAAAACATTTTCTAGATACAATAGCCAATTCCCGTTAAGAATCTTTAGCTTAATTTCGAATTTTCACCCCTTTATTATTGGCCCAAAACATGGGTGCACAATGCACATGATCTTGTTTATTTCCCATGGTTTAACAGTTCCACCCCACATAACAAAATAGAGACCTTTGGATTGCCATGCTACGCAGTCTGTCCGTTCGGCCTCGCGTAAGCTCACACCGGGTCTTTGGGCCGCTGTGAGAGCCGACAGAATGGGAACATGTCAACCTTTGGATTGTAGAAGGATCTTTTCGACTACCACCCTCTAGAAATGAAGTTTCTATTTTGTCATGGGTAAAGTTATGACCATGGGAAGTAATAAAAAGCCGAAGTGAGCTCTGTGGGGGCTATTGCTGCTCCAATTTCCTTAATCATAAATCGGACCCCGATTTACCGGCCCCCAATTTACCGGAACCCCGAATTACCATGAGGTCAAAGTTCCCCCGATATGGAAATTAACAGACTTTCACCCCGATATACCGGGCATCCCTATTTACCGGGCAAACCCCTTTCCCCCGAGCATCCCGGGAAGTCGGGGTCCGACTGTACACAAAATGTACAATGTACTCGGACACGCTGCGCGGTATGTATTGCTGACTCCCGCGCACGCGTCCTTTCATTACATCAGCGTTACCGCGCGTTACATGCATGCGCGAAAAAGGCACAGTCTTGCACATTGTACATTTCGATAGAGCTTTGAGCTGCACCCCTACCAATTATACACGAGACTACCGACCAATTAATAATGCAGTTTGTGACAGGTCTTTATTATCCTTGTTCTGACTCTCCAGTGCAGTCTTCGTATGATGAATCCATTCATTATAGGATTCCGGGTTGGTACGAAAAAGAACAAACGAATTTTCTCACGGGAAAAATAAATGAAGACTCATGAAATTTTACACACGCACACACTTATAAATAGGAATAATAATGATGCAAATTAGGGCCAGACGCTCTGAGTGCCCACCATTAGAGCAGCGAATTACATATGTATTTTTATATTTCAAAAAAAGAGATTGAAAAATTCAACATGCAAATTACGAAATAGTTGTTAGAAGCTGATAAAAATGTCAAAAATATACGCTTTACCCAGTGTCTTTTGCACATTAAAATAATCAGCAGAACTGTGAAAATTAACCAGAACGAGAGTCAAGGAATGAAATATAGACTAGGAAAGAGAGAGAGAGTGAGAAATTGATAGAAACGGGGATAAAATTTAGTAAAATAATATACACGCTCAGATATAACAGTATTTGTCGATAAAAAGAGGACAGTCTCAATGACACCCATTGCCTGCGCCTCCTCCGGGTACGGCCTCCGGGTACGGTTCAAAGATGATATATCCAACTAGATCTCCGAGAATTATTGCCACTGCCAACCACACGTTGTACGTCATAATAACCAACCTGGGGAGAGTAGGTGAGGGGTTAGGGAGAAATCATTGAGATACGGAGACCAATTATTATTGGAGAGTGAATGTGAAAGAGAGAGAATTTTGTTTCTGTGATATCGAACAA
Source organism: Hormiphora californensis (assembly GCA_020137815.1). NCBI lineage: Eukaryota > Metazoa > Ctenophora > Tentaculata > Cydippida > Pleurobrachiidae > Hormiphora > Hormiphora californensis. The sequence goes on along the minus strand of CM035355.1, from coordinate 4,594,751 downwards.
AAAAAGTTTGGTTCACTAATAAGTTTCATGCAAGTTGGAAGTTCCTATGATATAAAACATCTGCCAGAGACTCACACAAAAGATTTACAAATGTGTTCGTGTGTATTTCCGGTATCAATAACAATAGGGGTCACGGCGTGCCTGGTGAAACTTTAACACGACCTAGCATGCAACGGGAAACCACCACTTGTACGTGGTAGCTGAGGGTCTACAGAATGGCGCTACGGTGCGGGAAAAAAAAGTCCATTCCCTAAAATCGTTTTTTTAACTTTTATTTGATTTGGGTCAAAATTGGCTATGTTAAACGTGGTCCCGAAAAATCCATAATGACTTAGCACACGAAATATGTCACCCCTACCTATTTTTGCACGTAGAATCGATTGCCGTTGAAGTCGAATCTCTAAAATGACTGTAAAATGGTCAAAAGTTGATTTTTTACCATTTTTTGGAGGTTTTTGGCCCCTAAACCATTGAAAACGTTGAGATAGGGATTTGAAACTAGTGCCAATCGTTAAAATGGTCATTTTTCTACCAAGAACCAAGTTTTCGTGTATATCCGATTTATGGTTAGATTTGGGCAAATTGTTGAAATCTGCCAACTAGGAGAACCGTAACTTGATTTTCTTGTTTTTTGGATTTTGGCATTTTTGACAAACTTCTGATTGAAATGGTCAATCGGGATCATGCTTAAGTTGTTTATGGGACAATTTTCGACTAAAATCCAAGATTTCATACCAATCCAATAACAGATCGTTGATTTATAGAAAATTTAAGTAGGCAAAACGGTCAAAATAAGCAAGAAAAGTTGTCATTTTGACCGTTTTGCCTACTTAAATTTTCTATAAATCAACGATCTGTTATTGGATTGGTATGAAATCTTGGATTTTAGTCGAAAATTGTCCCATAAACAACTTAAGCATGATCCCGATTGACCATTTCAATCAGAAGTTTGTCAAAAATGCCAAAATCCAAAAAACAAGAAAATCAAGTTACGGTTCTCCTAGTTGGCAGATTTCAACAATTTGCCCAAATCTAACCATAAATCGGATATACACGAAAACTTGGTTCTTGGTAGAAAAATGACCATTTTAACGATTGGCACTAGTTTCAAATCCCTATCTCAACGTTTTCAATGGTTTAGGGGCCAAAAACCTCCAAAAAATGGTAAAAAATCAACTTTTGACCATTTTACAGTCATTTTAGAGATTCGACTTCAACGGCAATCGATTCTACGTGCAAAAATAGGTAGGGGTGACATATTTCGTGTGCTAAGTCATTATGGATTTTTCGGGACCACGTTTAACATAGCCAATTTTGACCCAAATCAAATAAAAGTTAAAAAAACGATTTTAGGGAATGGACTTTTTTTTCCCGCACCGTAGCGCCATTCTGTAGACCCTCAGCTACCACGTACAAGTGGTGGTTTCCCGTTGCATGCTAGGTCGTGTTAAAGTTTCACCAGGCACGCCGTGGGGTGTTGTTAAAAACTGGCGCCAAAGTATCAAAGTTTGTTTGTTTGTAAGTAAATGAGAGAGGAAGTTGTGACAACGCGTGGTATTCACTATGAAGAGAGAAAGATAAAGAGATAAAAGGGTAAGTACTCACATGAGTAGGTAATGGAGAGTTGTTTCAGTTAACTGTAGGAAAGACTGGATTATCTTTATCTTAATCCGGTCTCTTCGAGTAACGGGGACATCCTGCAAGTAGTAATAATTGTATAAGGTTTGGGGAGAAACTAGACAGTGACAAACTATAAGAGCTGTAATAACAGTCTTTAGTCTTGAGATATCTAGTATCTACATAATTATATACGGCAGGGTAATATAAATTCATGTTTATGCAGTCAACCCAACACTAAAGTGACAGGATGTGTTGGTAAAAAACATTGTGCACTAGCAGCTGATATATGCACACACACTTCAACAATCCACACACGTCACATCGCTTTTATTCGCTATTACATTACAGGCTACATAAATATACAAGCAGCATTTATCAGAGGTAGGGAGGTGAGCTTTCCCGCATTACACGATTCATAAACACTACACAGGCAGTATAATATGCAGTCAACAAAACCCATGTACATAAACATGGACACAACTATCGCTCATGATAACACACGAAAACACAACATCTGCACTCACAGGACCATCACCATAATCAATACGAAACTTCTGAGATAGAGAAAGAGAACTGGTGAGAATTTGTTTTTCTGACCACAGTTAAATTCTAAACTAAACATGAAGCAGACACACATGAACAATATATAATTGAGATTCCAATCTACTAGCTGTCAGGCATCAGACTGACCACTGCTGCAGTTCTCATGAGCTCTACGCCCACAAAAAAGCAGTGAGAGAAAATTTGTCACTGGCCAGGCATTACACTGTATTGGTATAAATTTTCGAGAATTTGGTTACCGGAAAATCACCTGTAACGTAACATCTGGAGAAAGGGCTGGTGAGGATTCCCCGGTATCAGGTAGAGTCGAGTGGTTGAAACCTCTCCATCCTCCCCTCATCCGCGTTCTGCAAGAACAGCTGTTAGTATATATTATCTGATTTTATCAATAAATAAACTTTATCAATAAAGTACAGTGAATTCAATACAGGCTAGTAATAAAAGTCAAAAGCTTTTGTTTCAAGTCCGAGTTAGAAAGCTGTAACCTACCTATTTACGTATACACGGAGTTTTTTGAGTCCTTGAAATAGGATTGCCAGAGTAAACCAAAATAGTGCTGTCCCGATTAGTCCTCCAATGTTTTTAGTCTGAAAATTATTTAATAGTTAATACTTAAACCCTCCTTAACAGAAAATATTTTAAAACGTCGACAAATGGAAGTTTTAGAAAATCAAACCCCCTACAATTTACCTCCCATGCATCGAATATGACGGTGAGATCAACGCCCGCGTAAAATGCCAAATGCATGATCAAGTTATGACTATAATTTAGACGCAACAATCACAAACAAACTAGAATTATGTTCTACTACTTTTTAGTGCTCCTTCATAAAGTAAGTTATGACAACGTACAAAGTTTAACGAATTGAATTAAACTCCAGAAAAGTTTTGTCGATTTTGGCCAAGAATGCCGCCATAAACTAATGATTGGACTATACTTAACCCCAACAACACATATTAGGGGGTATGTATAAACCCGGATAACTCGGATAGTTCGGATAGCCCGAATAATGGCTACTTTTAGGAAAGAAATTCAAGCATATTAGAGTTGGAATACTCCAGTAACCAAGCCTAGATGACTCGTATAATACGGATACATATTACATTAGATAATCAGGCCCAGATATCCAGGATTGTCCTTCGGGCTATTCTGAAAACATCAATTATCCGGACTATCCGGGCTATCCGGGTTTATACATACCCCCTAAGCTAGTAACTGCAAGTGTACACTTACAGATTCGAAAAAGGGGAAGTTTTAGAAAATCAAACCCCCTACAATTTACCTCCCATTGATCGAATAGGACGGTGACATCAACGCCCGCGTAAAATGTCATCTGCATCATCATCATAGCTATGCTGGAATTATCTGGTACCATGTGTCCATCCATCTTGTGGGATCCTGAAAAGTGGAAGAGAGAGAGGGTCAAGGGTAAAGAGGGGAAAGACGAAACAAACACAAACTAATTTGAGAGAACTGAATTAGCGCTTCTACGCAGTTTTACAATTTACCTGCTGCAGGAGATCCCATCCCTCCCATCCCGTCAGTTTCCATACTTCCATTCTGCATCCCGCCCATGTCCATCCCCTTCATTGCTACAAACTAACAGATGGGGTTAGAGGCATGTGAACAGATTGAAGTGGACAAGAATGGATAAGAAGTGGTTAGTGGTATGTCGTGAATAAACAACGAAGCAATTACTAGGCCACAAAGTCTTCTCAACAGCCTGACATATCAAAACACATATTGCAGTTGAATTGACCAGTAGGCTGGGGATGCAATGTTCAGACAATCAGGTGTGGCCTCGGTGCAGTAGGTCGGGACATGCATCTTGTCATCACCCATTATAATTATCAATCAACGCAAGTTAGGTCAACTTATCATGATTAATCATCATCCCAAATACTTATTAGAGATCTTTCCTCTCTCTCTCTTTCTCTCTCTTTTCTCTGCAGTGTTTGCTTTACCAAATACCAATATATGCAGCCCAACCCAACTGCTGCTGTTGTGATATTTGCGTGGCGGGTGACGGGTGTTGCCTGAACTATTGAAGGTCATGGGAAAAGAGGGAAAATGATAGGAAGAGAGAGAGAGAGAGAGAGAGAGAGAGAGAGAGAGAGAGAGAGAGAGAGAGGGGGGGTGAGAGGGAAAGTGAGAGGGATTGAGAGAAATAGAGAGAATTTAGAGATAAAAAACACATACGATTATACGAATTGCCTTTGTGGGTGAAGTCGTTAGTCTATCAGTCTATATCTATAGTTTGTGTGTGAGTAATGAGTAGAAACATAGATGCTAATATCATTGGGACATGTTAATATCATTGGGACATGTTAATATCATTGGGAGATAAAATGATAGGAACAATGATAACTTGTTTCTCACTGCGTGTACACTGTTATACGTGCACATGGTGCCGAGCGAGCCACCGAGGTGAACATTTAGTTGGACTATAAAAAAACTAAATACACCGTTCCTCGAAATACCGTGTATATCGATACTCCGTATCACATCGAAAGTTTACAGTCAAACCTCGAGTTATCAGACCATATACAATATGTTCTATGATATTAGGTTTAAACACTGTTCATTGAACAGTTCACGCCAGCTTCTTCTTTCGACCTTCCCGCTGAGACATCCTACTAGACAAAGAAAACATTAACACGTCAAGGGCTAAACAAATTAGTTGCACCAGAAGGTCAGGAGTATCCAAAGCCCCTCTCTTTATTCTCTTTCCCTTTCTCTCCCTTGCTCTTCGTGACTAAATTGCAACTTAGTAATTAACAAGTCGGGAGTTGAGGGATGAACCCGATCAGTCAAAGGTAGTAATTCTTATTTTCCCCACCTCTCCTGACTAGCTGTGTGAAACTAAGCGAGAATGAGACAGTCGATAGAGGCCCATCTGTCTTTCACTCTATCTCTCTATCTATCTCTACCTATCTCTCACTCGCTCTATTTCTCTAGCTGCTTCGCTGTCCCAAGTGGCCAAATCCTGTTAACGTCTGGCGTTACTAAATTTCACAGGTTGCGACAAAGAGAAAGGAAGAGAGAAAGAAAAAAGAGAGAAAAAAAGAGAGGGAAACGAGAAAGAATGAGGGAAAGAAAGAGAGAAAGATAAAGAGTATGACATATTAAATTGTGGACTATTTGACTATTTAAGAGACTGTCATTTCTCAACTTTGCTACTTCTTTATGCCTTGTTTCCCATCTGCCCAGGGAGCTATTGTTTGTAGGGTCTTGGGGAATGGGGAGTTTGTTATACAATGTATAATCATCCACTATGTTAATAACTTCTGGTCTACAGGGATGTTTTTGTGGCTGGCAAGGGCAGGGAGGCATATTCCATATCACGGGCAGGGAGGTTATATTGAGTCAGTGAACAAGAATACAGCAATAGGCCACAAATTAAAGTTAAATCCAATGTAGCAAGTTACACTAAATAACCAAACTGACACATGACAGGGTCTACCCTAGCGGTCAGGCCAATGCTCTGACAGGGTCTAGTGAGAGTGAGACAGGAAAAGTGAGTCGACTAAACTAATTAGTGTAATAACTTGCGGTATATCTGTAGTAGTTATCTGTCAAGTGTAACATGACCCGGTCTATAATATGGGGGAGTTTGTCACATATGATGTGACATTTTTTGTAACAAGTAGCCTCAATTTTCAAAAAGAGGCAAGCCTGTGCTAGGTAGCCTGTATCAATTAGATATGTTTGCTAATTGGCAACGTGAACAGTAAGAGTAGGTAAATAAGAAATGAATTGTGCGTAAGGACTTGTTGAGTAAGGACAGAACTGTTTAAAAAGTGAGGGGGTAAGTCGTCGCTGACGTGGTATTGGGTAGGCAAATCGTTCCTAAGAACGAAGTGGATAAAGACGTACGTCAAAGTTTGTACGGCGAAATTACAATAATCAAACATAAAATTAAGCAGATGTAATATGAGTATTTGGGAACGGAAATAGGTAGTGACTAAAAGTTAAAACTATCGGTCCCCCTTCATTAAAAAAGTGTCAACTTTTACTAACTATGTGTTTTAACTATTCCCGCCTGAAACATAGCGTGAAACAGATGCATGAACAACAAGTATATATTGTGCAAGTTCATCAAGAAATACAGAGAGATTAGAGAGAGTGGGAGAGAGATAATATAGTGAGATATAAAGAGCGAGAGAGGGATAGACAGTGAGGGGTAGAGAGATCGATATCGAGAGAGAAGACAGTTAGACAGGCTAGCAGAAACAATGTATGCATTATAAATTTGATGGCCAAATAAAATGTGATCTTCAAAGTTTAGTACAAGATGAGGTTCCTTATTCTAATTGCCCTGGTTGGTTTATCTGCTGCCGGTCCTTGCGAAGTCTGCAAAACAGCCGTTCAAAGCCTCAAGGATGTGATGGACAGTGAGATTGTGGTAAGTTGATCACATAGCGATAATTTGCTCGACGCTCTTTCCGTGCGATCCGTATAAAAGGATCAGGGTTAGAAGAAAACAAGCGATATTTAGGTTGGATTACATGGCGAATGGCGATATGTATTTGGGACCCACTCGGGACTAAAACTCTATTTAAAAAGGCAGGACTTTGATACAATACATTTTCAGCCTAAAGCCAAGAATGCCGCCAGCAAAATGTGCACAATCATGTTCTTCTATGACGAGGTAAATGCATCTTAGGAACATGACAAATGTAAAACATCTTACTGCGACGCGAACCATTCCGATTCTGTTGCATCTATCTAACCAATCACACCTCTCTCCATATACAGTGTGAAGTCAAAGCCAATGGTGTGATTGATTTTGTTGCCCACTACATTGCCAATGTTGACTCCAATGATCTTTGTTCTAAGCTTGGAAACTGTGAGGAATCTGCCGTGGAGCTCGTCCGAAGGGGTACAATCATAATTAGTTCAATTAGAATCGCTAGGGACGTGCGTGGTGTACCAGGAGTGGTGAATTATGCAGCCACTCTTTATTGTGTCTCTACCTCTTTTCTCAGTGTCATAACACAATATACCTATGGTACACCCGCACAGTCGTGTTCCTCTATTTTATTTTATTAGAATCTCTCATGCCATGTTAGGAACAGTCAGTGACCAAAAGTCACAAATTATGCATTAGACCCGTTGATAAGCAATCACACTGCAAATACAGGGTGTCCCATATATTCTGTGGGTCGGTTGGCGAGCTGTCACGCAAAAACGGTGATAGTTGTGTGAAAACAAACTACGGGAGTGTGCTGGATTAATTCTTTCCTAACTGATGGCTTTGTTTTTAAATTAAATTTCAAAAGTTCATTTTTCATGAATGAACATTCCTGTCATTCATTCGTGAATTCTGAAATATTGTTTACCTTGAGTAAAAAACTTTTCTTTGGCTCGAAATTACCTTTCCAATGAGCACCATAAAAATCAAATTGAAGCACCGGATCGCATTGCAGGTGAGAAAATGCAAATGCATGATTTTGGCCATTCCTGCGACTTTCAATCAGCTGTATCACCGCTACTTTTTGTTCAATCCTTGGGTGAACATTGGTGAAGATAAGATCTTTGCTCACAAGAAAAATCAAGGTCAAAACTCAAAGTTCATTTTTCATTTTTGGTAGTTCATTCCACTCATTCAGGAACAAACATCCCTAAAGTGACGAAAAGGTTTGGGTTTTGTTTGGCCCATGTCCTGAAACGACAGAGAGGTGTAAAAACGTGTTTCCGGGCTAGTTAGTGGGTGTCCATGTGATCATTATGATATCTGACACCTTCGCTGAGCCATAATTAAGAGATTTTCTCAAATTCAAACATGGGGTACGAGTATTCTGCGATTGGTATCGTGCACCAATAACAAGAGATCCCATAGCACCTCAAAAATTATGATTAGCTAAATGAAATGAGTTGATTCACGCTTGAAAATGTTCGTTTAGTCCGACTTTACATTGGTTTTAATCTTTTCAATCGTAAATCAACTCATTTCATTTAGCTAATCATAATTTTTGAGGTGCTATGGGATCTCTTGTTATTGGTGCACGATACCAATCGCAGAATACTCGTACCCCATGTTTGAATTTGAGAAAATCTCTTAATTATGGCTCAGCGAAGGTGTCAGATATCATAATGATCACATGGACACCCACTAACTAGCCCGGAAACACGTTTTTACACCTCTCTGTCGTTTCAGGACATGGGCCAAACAAAACCCAAACCTTTTCGTCACTTTAGGGATGTTTGTTCCTGAATGAGTGGAATGAACTATTGAACTACCAAAAATGAAAAATGAACTTTGAGTTTTGACCTTGATTTTTCTTGTGAGCAAAGATCTTATCTTCACCAATGTTCACCCAAACTTTTAAAAGGATTGAACAAAAAGTAGCGGTGATACAGCTGAATGAAAGTCGCAGGAATGGCCAAAATCATGCATTTGCATTTTCTCACCTGCAATGCGATCCGGTGCTTCAATTTGATTTTTATGGTGCTCATTGGAAAGGTAATTTCGAGCCAAAGAAAAGTTTTTTACTCAAGGTAAACAATATTTCAGAATTCACGAATGAATGACAGGAATGTTCATTCATGAAAAATGAACTTTTGATATTTAATTTAAAAACAAAGCCATCAGTTAGGAAGGAATTAATCCAGCACACTCCCGTAGTTTGTTTTTACACAACTATCACCGTTTTTGCGTGACAGCTCGTCAACCGACCCACAGAATATATGGGACACCCTGTATTACCCCCTCCCTCATTAACCTCTAATACTCCTCCCTCATCTCATTTCCAGAACTTATTGGTGATGATGATGATGAACTGTGTAAGAAGTGTCACGAGGAATTCCAGGATATTGTGGATACTCTCACCAAGTACCCCTCTATCAAGGTAATTAATTAACTGGCTAATTAGTCAAACACTAATTGGATTATCACACATCAATTAGCTTATCAATTCTCTACTAATTAGCTGATCGGTTAGACACTAATTGGCTGATCAATTAGGGCGTGGCTAATTGACATATTGTAAATCCATTTCAGACGTTCGTTAAGACCATCCTGAGTACTGTTATCTGCTATCTTCCCATTGAAAACGTGAGTATAATGTGTAGTAGGAAGTGGAATTAGGGAAACAAAGATCCAGTGCTAAAGATTGAAACTGGGAGATGATTTCAGTAGGACAAAAAAGAATTATTTTCTGCCATTTCCAAATTTGAAAACCTAGCCAACCAACATCCCTATATTTCAGTGTGATGCCCTCATTGAAGGTGTTGTAGATCAGGCATTCTCCGAACTGGATCAAGGATCTCAGGCTCTGTGTATCGCACTGAACCTCTGTAAAGAGTAAATGAACAATATGCCAGAATGTTTTTGAGTTTCATTTGGTTTATGAAACTGAGTTTTTGAGTTTTAGTTTGTTCTTTAAACTTATCTTCACGCACATATAACTAGGACGACCAGCAGTGCAATCGGTGTAACTACAGTGGGCCGCAGATTAATTAACACATGCTCATACACTTGACTCTCACACATACCACTCTACACTTTCAGTGTACAGTGTACACTGTACAGCGTAACGAGATTGAGTCGAGAACTATCTGCTATCAAAACTCGTACTATTTTCCTTCCACACACACACACATACACACACACACACACACTGGCTTTTTCCGATAATTGGGTTTATACTACCATACTATGACTAGGGGCATGGACTAGTATTATTGATAGAGAGAACAAGGCGACATGGACAACTGGACAAGTTTATTGAATTTCCTGGAGTTTGCTGCAACTAAAATACAAAACAAATGCATAGTGGATGACGTCATGTGGATGAGACTCATTTCAATTAACTCTTGGTATGGTTATTGGTTAGCCTACTTAGTCCTTTCCTCTCATATAGTGAACCATAATAAAGTTCAAGAGCCTCCAAGAGCAGACCCCATCCAAAAGAGACCATATCCAAGAGCATGTCACGCCCAGAAGATACCACATCCAGAGACAACCACATCCAGAAGAGACCACTCCAAGTGCGCACCATATCCAAGAGAGCTCCCCATCCAGAAGATACCACGCACAGGGGATACCACGCACAGAAGATGTCCGCTGCGTCGTATTTGCACGTGCGACCTCTTCTGCGTGTGGTATCCCTTGTGTGCGGTCTCTTCTGGATGGGGTGCTCTCCGTCCTGGTGCGCTCTTGGACCTGGTTCGCTCTTGGATGCTCTTGGAGGCTCTTGGAGGCTCTTGGAGGCTCTTGAACTTTATTATGGTTCACTATAGGCTACTGAAAAGTTATACCAATCAATCGGTGTCAAGGAAGTTAAACCGGGATAAATGGTAAGACACCATGTGACACATCACGTCTAAAAATTAAAAAAAAAATTATTACCTATCTCGTCCCTGACTCAGGGCCAAGAAAGGATGGGTCCAGTGGGTCCAGGTCCCGGGAGAGAGAAGAAAATCGGAAAACTAGCTGAAAAGTATGATGATAAAACAGGGATGGTGGGTAAGTGAGATTGGTGGCCGGGTTGAGCTTCAACCTCGACCGTTGGGGCCGTCAGCCAAGAAATTTCAAATTTTGGCAAACGTTGCAGCGCGGGATAAGGCAGCGCTTTTCAATTTCAAATTTGGCGTTCAAATTTTTTTTAAATCTTAAAACTTGAAGTTCGGTTTTGTAGCTTTTTCCTTTACTTTGAAAGTGCGCTGCGAATTTATTTTAAAACGTAACGCGCGGGTAATTTTCTTTCGTTTACTGCATTAACGACGCGCATTTTATTTGGCCAAAGTTAAAATTTGGGTGTTTCGTGAGTGCTGACGCCTGACGGTTTTTTAGGGTTAGGGCTTAAGTAGGGTTTGGGTTGGGGTTTGGGTTGGGGCTTGGGTTGGTATGGGGTTAGGCCTTGACATCTCCTACCAGATAAACTTTGAATTAGCTAAAACGGTTCACGGTTGAGTGGTTTGGCCGTTGGCGGTTAGAGCCATTTTAGTGAATCAACTTTTTTGGCAGTGTGCACCTGTAAACAGGCCACCAAACACCCAGATCGTAACCGCGCCTGGACCCCCAAACCCGCTTTGGCTGGCGCCTGGCTCTGCCCCTTAAATCCCACCGGGGCTCCGCCCCAGACCCCGGACACACTTGGGCGACAGAGAGCCATGCACCGCCCAAGATCATTTACTATGACATTTATTTTTCGGTGTTTGGAGTGTCAGCAGTCAGCACTCACGGACCACGGTTTTTTAGGGTTAGGGCTAAAGTAGGGTTAGGGTTAGGGCTGGGGTTTGGGTCGGGGTTAGGGCTTGAAATTTTCTACCAGATAAACTTTGGATTAGCCAAAACGGTTGAGTGGTTTGGCGGTTTAGTGCAGTGTACTTTTTGGCAGCACGCACCTGTAAACAGGCCTCCAAACACCCAGATCGTAACGGCGGTCGGCGCCCGTCATATCCCTTCTCTTTGTCCAAGTTTCCTGGCTCCTGCTTTCTGCCTGTTCCCTGCACTCTCTCTTCCTCTTGCTCTCCCGTTTGTTGGCTGGAACACGACAACACGTGACCGTGCAACCCAGTTCCGGAGTTTTCAGTGTACTGTAGAGTGTATGATACGGAGAGTATGTGCCATATTCTCTCCGTATCATATACTATACAGAGTACAGTGCACTGAATACTCCGGCCGGTACTAGGTTGGCTGGAACACGTGACCGCGTGCGAGAGCAAGAACACATACACTATGTGGGGGATACCGGACACTTTGTTTGCCCCTCTCTATCTCTCGATCTATCTCCCTCCCTATTATTCTCCATCTCCCCATCTCTCTCTGACCCTTTATATTTTCACTTTTTCACTCCCTCTGGCTCGCTTTCTACCTCTGCAGTTTTAGTTCACGTTTCATACGTCTCATCCCACATGGGAGATGTCCTCTCTGTACAAATAAAATGTATTTCCGGTTCTTTTAGTAGATCTGCACATAGTGAAGAACGGTGTGAACTGTGAATGTGTGAAACTTGCTGTATAAGTTACTGTGCTCTCTCAATCTACCTTCTAAATGTATCACTGTGATTTGTGGGGAGTATGTCCTCAGGAGAACTCGACAGGGCAATGAAATTTCCCTGGAGTACTGTACAAATACAAACACGAGTGTATGTTGTTGTTCTTCGGTGATTCATTCCACTCTATTGACATTTGACACTAGGCCAGTAGCTAGTAGCTACGTGTTGCACATGTTTTGTTTATATAAGTACGTGGCAATGTGAGTTTTTTACTTTTCTTGGTTAGGGTCACCACACACCAAAGTTAAAATTAAAATTAAAATTTTGATTTTAAACCCGCACACACCAGCGGCCGTTAAAATTTCTCTCCCCATTCTAAAAGTAACAATCTCACGCACGATTTTGACGGTCGCGTTGGATGACAAAATTTTAACACGCCGTTAAAATCGCGCGCGAGATTGTTACTTTTAGAATGGGGGAGAGAAATTTTAACGGCCGCTGGTGTGTGCGGGTTTAAAATCAAAATTTTAATTTTAATTTTAACTTTGGTGTGTGGTGACCCTTATGTGTGATGCGATCAGCATTGCGATCTCTACACTGTTTAGTAGATGATTCTATATCTCACTTTTAGTAATCACGGGCAATTCCTTCATAGGAAAGACAATGCAGCATATCAATGAATACAAACTGTACTCTGATCTGGTCTACAGATACAAATACATCTGCGATTTCTTAGACTTTGGGGAGAAAGACATTGCCCTTGTGCATGGTGAGTTTAACTGACAGGCAGCTCTGTTTACTTAATCTTGACTTGCTCTACACTACAGTTACTGTACTGACTACAGCTGTAATTACAATGAAATACCTATTCTCACTATGATACTACACTTACTATTTCAGCCTCTGCGAGTATCCTCGCCCCTCGATTGCCTGACTTGGTTGACGCTGTTTACGACAAGCTCTTCTCATTTGATTGTACAAAACGTGTAAGTGATACGTTTTGGGAAATTCTCGCGCATGGATTGCACTCTGTGGCTTGTGAGTCTTCGGTAGATCAAGCAGGACCCCTATAGAATTCTATAGAATTCTATAGAATTCTATTTATAGTTCTTTCTTAAAGTTCTTTCTGAGCTGTCAGCTACGGTGGCAGATTCCGGCCAAGTGTTTTTTTAGTCAAGTGAAATATTTTTGCTTGAAGTTTTATAAAAATTTTATTTCAAAATAAGGAGGGCTTGGAAAAGTTGCTTACGTGATTCAGCGTATCAAAATTAGTCGGAATAGTGCCTTCACATAAGCGTCTATCGTTTCCAGGTGAAAAGTTGTAAGTGGGGTCAATTAGACCCTATTATGCTCAATTAGGACACTTTCCCGACCTCTGAGGGATTGGAAAAGTTGCTTACGTGATTCAGCGTATCAAAATTAGTCGGGTACAGCGGTTTTCGCTTTGCTATAAGTAAGTTTCAGTTTGTTGGCCGGAATCTGCCACGTGGTTGGCAGATTCTGGCCAAGGTTTTTTTAGAATCTTGGCCGAGATCTGCCACTCGCGTGGCAGATTCCGGCCAATAATTTTAAGGACATGTTTATTTTTATTTTGAAATAAAATTTTTATAAAACTTCAAGCAAAAATATTTCACTTGACTAAAAAACACTTGGCCGGAATCTGCCACCGTAGTCAGCAGTATAAACATCACACAAAACGTCTACTCACGAATCTTTTTTAGATTTTTTACGGAGAAAAAGAGAAACATGACGGAGAAGTCGATAATTCATCTTCAACTCTTGACAACTATGACCAGAACAAGCCTCAGATTGGAATGAGAAAGGGAGCTTTAAAACTCTATCTAGCAAGGTTAGAATTGTAGAAAATCTTGTTCTTGATCGGGTCTCCATCAACCAATGATCTTTTCCCAGCCACATGATAATCAGGTTTCCTTCCTTCAGATTCAGTTCCATACATTCCTAATAGTATGAGAAGTGAAAATTGAATTTTCAGTCCCTTTCTCGGAATTCCTCTGAATTCTGATCCCCTGGTAGTTACTGTTCCCCCGCAGTCCTACTGAATCCCAGCTCCCCTACTTACTACTAGTATAATGTACTTATATACTGTCCCCCCCAGGTTGGTTACCAAACTTTAGTTCCTCCTACTAGTACTGTTCCCCCCCCCCCCATGACAGGTTGGTTACCAAACTTTAGTTCCCCCTACTAGTACTGTCCCCCCAGGTTGGTTACCGAACTTTAGTTCCCCCTACTAGTACTGTTCCCCCCCCCCAGGTTGGTTACCAAACTCTAGTTCCCCCTACTAGTACTGTCCCCCCCCCAAGGTTGGTTACCAAACTCTAGTTCCCCTACTAGTACTGTCCCCCCCCCCCCAGGTTGGTTACCAAACTATAGTTCCCCCTACTAGTACTGTCCCCCCCCCAGGTTGGTTACCAAACTATAGTTCCCCCTACTAGTACTGTCCCCCCCCCAAGGTTGGTTACCAAACTCTAGTTCCCCTACTAGTACTGTCCCCCCCCCCCAGGTTGGTTACCAAACTCTAGTTCCCCCTACTAGTACTGTCCCCCCCCCAGGTTGGTTACCAAGCCTTACGATGGGAGCATGTTGAACGTGCTGGACAGGATGGGAAGTATGCACAGGATCATTAAAGTGGAGCTGATTCACCTCCAGATCCTCCTGACATTTGTTCAAGATGCTATCATTGCTGAATTGTACAACTACAAAAACAGCTCCCAACCAGGTTAGATGATGTACCCCACCCCTCAACATGATACGATATAGTTACCACAGAGCATCCAGCCAGGTATGGTGATGTACCCCTCAAAATGTGTAGTTGTGTATAATAGTTGTAGACTAACCAGAGCTAGACACCTGATATTTTTGAAACGCGCTCCACAGGAGCTGGAAATGAAGGACTAACGAACTTAGTAATTTGATCTGAAATTTATAGAAAAAGTTCCTCCTCATGGTATACCTAGCTAGTTCATTGAACAGCGTGGCATGAACAGGTTTCATAAGAGAGTTTGTAACCCGATATATCCCCCACATACCAGGTGCCGCTGAGTTTGATATCGAAGGAACTATCAGGGCGTTTGGGAAGGTCATTGGAATACAGAATCAGTTCATTTCCAAGTGGTATGAGGACCCTGTCTCTCAGTGCGGACACGGACCTCCATCTACCTCCTCTTGGTGTTCAATCCTGTGAGATGGGTGTGAGAGAGAGACATTATAATGCATTATTAGATCTGTAGATGTAGTAGCCAACTAACTCAAATATGATTTACTTTTTCATCGAAAATGTTATGAATTGACTGGATCCCAGTCTTTTAGTTCATTATTCATGTGGATTATGACTATTAGCTGTATTCTTCTGACTACTAGGGAAGTTCATTCTGTTTATCGCACTTTTTTGCGATCATCGCTGACTGCTGACGTGTATTAGCTCTGATTATTGTTAATACTTATAATTGCCCATTGTCATGTTTATTTTGCCTTCTAGACTTTATTCTTACTCCCAAGTATCGTGTTTTCTATTTCGTTTCCTACATTATAGGCCATTCAATTCCTTTCACCAAACTCTACGATCAAGGATGCTGTATTTCAATTTTCATGCCTCTCAGATTTTGAATAATAATATTAATAAAACTTCAAATCGAAGGCTACAGAAGCTATTTCAAATTAGAGCCCGACCATCGACATGCAAAGATCGACATGCAAAGAACTTCTAGAGCCCTCTAGATTTTGTTAAGTGACTTTTTACTAAGTACTTCTAGAATCTAGGGAATGTTCCGGAACATTGGCTACAGTCGGACCCCGATTTACCGGGAGGATAAAGTTCCCCCGATATAAGAAATTAACAGTATTTCGCCCCGATATACCGGGCACCCCGATTTACCGGGCAAAACCCTTTCCCCCGAGCATCCCGGTAAATCGGGGTCCGACTGTATATCCATTTGGAACCAGGCCACATTCTTCAGTGGACCCGGTCACTTGGTGTCCCGCGCGAGACCCACGTTACAAAATGTCAGCATTTAGCAATTCGCGCGGCGCTAATCTGATAGCGCTCACATCTCAAGTGGAAGAGATGGTTCCCCGCGCGCCACTTTTCTGCTGACAACTATGATTTAAAACAAATCAGGTCCCCGCGCCCTCCGTCTTCGTGGCTAGGGAAACCAAACATATAGAAATAAAATCGGCACATTTTCAAGGTTGTGTAAATGTTGTCAGTAGATTTTAAAATGTGTAATACAAAACAAAATGGCAAAAAACACATTGAGTTACAAAGAAATAAGGTTCGTTACGCTGCATTTCGTTTCACTCTTGCTTGTCTCAGACTCCAAAAAGGGCTATTTTCCTCAATAAAGTGCAACTCAAATCTGTCTCTAGTTCTCATTTCCATCACACATGACCTCCCAGTTACCACTGAACTGTCTCTCGGGCCTGGCCTGGTCTCATTACTAAATTACAGCTACATTTTTGTCCAATACCTTGATCCAGACTAAACCAAACACAAGAATCTCTCCAAGGGATACCGTTACCTTGTTCCAGACCAAACTCAAGAGTCTCTCAAAGGCAAAACGTTACCTTGTTCCAGATCAAATCAAACTCAAGAATCTCTCAAAGGCAAAACGTTACCTAGTTCCAGATTCATATAGGGAATTCCCAAGTTTTACTTGGTTAGGCCGGGAGTTAGACTCCTTGGAGCGTTTGAGGCGATATGCTCTGCATAGTCCGAATCGCAGCACCACAACAACAACAACAACAAAGAAATAACTCTCTCTCTCACACACAAAGATACATACACACAGTAAATACACGCAGACTCACACACTCAATGATTGTTCTAATATCTAGGCTGATAAACAGTATGCGTCTATAATGGACATAACAGGAGAATAATCATGGTGAATTATGGGTGCCTCACTGTTCATCTCTGGTTTCTTGCTTCGTGACATACTACCAAGATGAATCCTTTTCTTGGTCTTGGGCGACTGTGGATGACAGGGGTTAGAATTGGGCGACTGTGGGGGCAGGGGTTAGAACGGGGCCACATGTGGGGGCAGGGGTTAGAACGGGGCGACTGTTAGAGTGTTGGGGAACGGGTTAGAATTGGGCGATTGTGGGGGCAGGGTCATCACTTGGTGACCTAAAAGCTCATCTCACTTTACCTCTATCTTGATCTTTGCAGGACAAGCAGGACGTAGTTTAGTAATCGTCCAGGGTCTAACAGCCGTGTCGGAATTAACCACTGTGGGAGGATGTAAACTGTGAATAATTCAACAGAATTGAGAATTTTCCCTCTCTCATCGCATAAACATAACCATAACTGCAAGGGATACATAGCAAGCCAGATAGAATTATTTTTTAATTAAATAAATTGCCTACCTTGTTGTTTCAGTTTTTCATTAGAATTGGTACGATATTGTTTCAGTTTTTCAGTTGAGTTGGCACGGTGTTGTTGTTGTTGAGATAAACCAGCTTCACACCACCGGTCCTTCTCACGCAAACTGTGGACATTGGCTGAA
Organism: Hormiphora californensis; assembly: GCA_020137815.1. NCBI lineage: Eukaryota > Metazoa > Ctenophora > Tentaculata > Cydippida > Pleurobrachiidae > Hormiphora > Hormiphora californensis. Next base: position 4,577,104 of record CM035355.1, on the reverse strand, counting down.
CCGTAAAACTCTGAACCTACCATGAACACGGTGCCCCTGAAGGACGTTCCACCTCGACCGAGCCCCCCAAAAAAACGAACGGTTGTGTGACCTAAAGGGGACCTCTGGGAACTACGCAGGACCGTGGGGGAAAATATATCATAGTAGCCTAAGGAGAAAATCGCATTTTCCCTCACACTGGCCAAATTCTACATTCCACACTTTCAAATCTTATTTTTTCGGCCAAAATCAAGTCACCCTAGGGTTTTTTGACACGCCGAATCGATTGCCGCTGGAATTGGAACTCTAAATCCACGGCAACATTGTTAAAATGGCGTTTTTTGGGGTTTTTTTGCGCTTTTTTGCCCTGAACTGCATTTATATGACGAGTGAGACTTCTGACTATATTTTTAAAGTGTTCCTCGGTCGATTTTCTTCCCGATTCCAAATTTTTGTGAAAATCGGTTACCAAGTAGATAAACTGTTAAAAATACAGCACTAATGAAAAATGACTGTTTCAGATGAGAACAATGTGACGCTCATACCTTTCCAAGTAGATCTCTTCCCAGGCAAGAAACAGTGCTACTGGTCGATCAAAACATGACTTCTACATTCCCTAGAGGATAGGAGGGAGTGGAACATGGTGAGTACAAAATTAAAATTGATTGCCAAGTTACATTAATTGTTAGACAGGATTAAATGTACGCAACCGGGTATAAAAAATTAAAAGTGTAAATGGTATAGTCATAAATAGTTTGTAATGCTGTGAGTCTATACATGAGAAGCGTTATAAGCTAGCCCCGCTCTTCCCAGCTGCAGTTTGTAGTGGGGCGAGGTCATGTTGTTCACTTTGTAGTTGGACCACAGTGCATTCCAACTAGAACTGGATCACAGGACAGTGATGATTTATGATTATTTTATAAAACTATTTTCTTTATATTGTTGTATGTTGGGAAAGACAAGCTCCTTGGAAAAGATGGCATTTGATCCAGAGATCCAGTTTGGAGGTTCGGTGGTGAGGCCTATGGAATGTAAGGGGACGACAGGAAAGACCCTTGGTGTTCTCATGGACCATCAGTTGACTCTTGAGAGACAGATATTCAATGTTAAGAAACAGTGTGGCCTTATGCTCAAGAACTTGTGGCAGGTCAACAAGTGTCTTGACAAAGATACCAAGATTATGTTGGTCAAGCAACTGGTCATTTCCCGGATTGATTACTGCAACATCCTTCACTATGGACTACCTAAGAGGATATTGAGGTATCTTCAGAAGACCCTGAATTCTTGCGTGCGTTTCATTTTCAATTTAAAGGGACATCAGGATGACTACACAGAATACTACAAGGAGGCACACATTCTACCTATTGAGCAGAGGCTGACTTTCAAGGCATGTCTTTTGGCGTACAAGATTGTACGAGGCACTGCACCCAAGTATCTGATGGACCTGGTCCCTCGTGATGACAATCCTGAACCTGTAAAACCTACCCGATCTACCTCAGTTCCAGATTTCTTCAGGTTGAAATATCCAAAGCTCTCAAGTGTAAATGCGAATTCTAAGTTAAGAAGGAGGAGGATCTCTGTATTCCTGCCGGAAGTGTGGAACTCCCTGCCATTGGAGTTAAGGTCTGTTCACCCTGTTGAACTCTTCAAGACAAGGCTTAAGACCCGGCTATTTAAGGAAGCTTTCGTTGATCCAGAGAGCAGTAGCACCTGAGTCTTTGGGTCACTGGTTCTGTTCTGGTCTGGGTTTAGTGTTCCCCTTAGGCAGACGTTTATTTAGACAGTGTTATTCCTCATTACATTTACCGGGCTTGCAGTAATAGCTGCTGACTTTTTAATAGCTTTGAGAGCTGCTGTCTTTGAGTAGCATGAGAGCTGCTGACTTTGTAATTTAGCTTATTCAGTGTGAGAGCATTTTTATGCCTATCTAAGTTGGTTCGTATTTTATGAGGCCCGTATTTTCATCAATAAAAGTCTATCTATGGTGTGTTTAAATCCAGATTTTAATAGTGTGTGTCATAAGTAAGGAAGGTGTTATAATTTAGGTATACCGCTCTGACGCTGAGCAGTGTCAGTCAAAATTCAGTTTGCTGGCCCTGTTTTGCCTGGGCGGTATACAAAAACTTATATTATTATTATTATTATTATTATATTATACCCGGTTGCGTACATTTAATCCTGTCTAACAATTAATGTAACTTGGCAATCAATTTTAATTTTGTACTCACCATGTTCCACTCCCTCCTATCCTCTAGGGAATGTAGAAGTCATGTTTTGATCGACCAGTAGCACTGTTTCTTGCCTGGGAAGAGATCTACTTGGAAAGGTATGAGCGTCACATTGTTCTCATCTGAAACAGTCATTTTTCATTAGTGCTGTATTTTTAACAGTTTATCTACTTGGTAACCGATTTTCACAAAAATTTGGAATCGGGAAGAAAATCGACCGAGGAACACTTTAAAAATATAGTCAGAAGTCTCACTCGTCATATAAATGCAGTTCAGGGCAAAAAAGCGCAAAAAAACCCCAAAAAACGCCATTTTAACAATGTTGCCGTGGATTTAGAGTTCCAATTCCAGCGGCAATCGATTCGGCGTGTCAAAAAACCCTAGGGTGACTTGATTTTGGCCGAAAAAATAAGATTTGAAAGTGTGGAATGTAGAATTTGGCCAGTGTGAGGGAAAATGCGATTTTCTCCTTAGGCTACTATGATATATTTTCCCCCACGGTCCTGCGTAGTTCCCAGAGGTCCCCTTTAGGTCACACAACCGTTCGTTTTTTTGGGGGGCTCGGTCGAGGTGGAACGTCCTTCAGGGGCACCGTGTGAAGAGAAAGGTATTAAATTACATTGTCAATTTAAGGTTTTCCACAAATTAATTAAAGAAATTAGTTGACTAATTTTGATGTTTCAATAACTAATTACCCTTTTTAATAATGAATGACGTCACGGCAGGATCTTCATAATCACTCTCTTCCTCGATTAGTGCTGCTGGTTCAATCGAGATTTGTCGTGTTGGTACCTTGTCCTGAGGAAAGGATCTTTGTTTGTTTGTTTGTTTGTTTGTTTGTTTGTTTGTTTGTTTGTTTGTCACCCCTGCTGCTGCCACATAATTCTTTATAATCTAAGATACTATTCAGTTTATCATTTTTGTTATTATTTTTTCTGATTATACTTGTCACCCACAGTCACCAAGTGTTGAGAGTTAATAAAGTCTACTATATATGTCAGTTATAAGTCACCAGTATGAGTTACCATTTACGACCTTATGTCAACCATTATGTCAAGATAGGATGAGAGAACCGCTATGAATGGCAATTGCTCTTCGAACCAATCGAGAGTACTTGTCTATTTAGTCGGTATATAAATCTATTTTGTTGTTGTTGTTGTTTGTTTGTTTGTGATGTTTGTTTGTTTGTTTGTTTTTTTTGTTTGCTTGTTTGTTTCTTTGTTTCTTTGTTTCTTTGTTTGTTTTTTTGTTTTTTGTTTGTTTGTTTGTTTGTTTGTTTGTTTGTTTGTTTGTTTGTTTGTTTGTTTGTTTGTTTGTTTGTTTGTTTTTTTTGTTTGTTAGTTTGTTAGTTTGTTTGTTTGTTTGTTTGTTTGTTTGTTTGTTTGTTTGTCTGTTTGTTTGTTTGTTTGTGATGTTTGTTTGTTTGTTTGTTTGTTTTTTTTGTTTGTTTGTTTGTTTGTGATGTTTGTTTTTTTGTTTTTTTGTTTGTTTGTGATGTTTGTTTGTTTGTTTGTTTGTTTGTGATGTTTGTTTGTTTGTTTGTTTGTTTGTTTGTTTGTTTGTTTGTGATGTTTCAAACTTTTCAACACTACTTTAAACAAATTAATTTGAGTTTGCCGTCAATCGTTCCGATAACTGTGTTAGCATCTATTCTCTAATCTTATAGATCTCTGTTAGGCCTACTTTAACTTAACTTACGAGTGATATCAGTGAAGAGTTTGCTGTTGGCCGGCGTGCAACGGGTGTTTTAGGATGACCGTTACGAGTAATTATGACATATGTATCACTAAGAGTGATTTTGAAGACGTGTTATCAGGAGAAGTATTTAGTAATGATTATAAGGGTAGTGATTTGTTAGTGTGCCTTGAGAGGGGTGACACTGTTTGTCCGTCGTCTGTCCATAAACCTCAGTTGTGGCATCTCCTCAAAGCCTGTTACAACATGCTTCCGGCGTCGGCACCGTTTTCTGTTCCTGGAGACCAGACTGATCTGAAAGAGTCGTTTGCAAAGCTGCACAAGGATCTGGTTTCCACTATCTCTGCTTTGGTCAAACCTATGGAGAATAGTCGAAGTGATATTGGTGGTGGTGATCCAGAGGAACCGGTTACACCTACGATGAAACACTATGTGAATATTAAAACTGGCAACAATGAGGAAGGAGGACCAGGATTCTGTGCGAAGAAGTGGACTGATGAGGTCAAACCCAAAGTGGAAACTGCGTTGAAGACGATACCGGTGGTGAGATCCAGAGTGAACAGTGACCATACCCGGCTGTATTTCCCTAATGAAGACCAGATGAAGGAAGCAGAGAAAGTTTTGACTCCTCTTGCACAGGACTGTTCTATGTCATTCTTCTCAGAGGAAGCCAAGAAGCTTGAACCAAAGGTTACCATTAATGATTTGAACCCTGAACTACTGGAAAAGGAGACTATCCTGGCAGCGATTTTGGACAAAAATGAGGATATCAGAAAGCTTTATCATGAGGATAAGAAGTTGAAAGTGGTGTTTGTGAGCGAAAGAGATAGGTATGCAGTGATCCAGATGGCTCCAGAGATCCGGAGGCTTTTGTCTAACAACGGTGATAAACTCAATTTAGGTCTTCGACAACATTTTGTCAAGAACAGGTATCATGTGATTCAATGCTATCACTGTCAAGGATACGGACATATAGCAGGCTCAATCTACTGTCCTCAGAAGGAAAATCCTGTGTGCTGTTTTTGTGCTGGAACACACCAGACAAAGGACTGTAGAGCAAAGAAGAACAACGAGACTGGTAAGATGAAGTGTGTGAACTGTGCGGTGGGAGGATCTAGAGAGGACAAGAAGTATGCGAGGACCCATACAGCTTCTAGTATGTGGTGTCCCTCGTACATCAATGAACGAGCACGGCTTATGGAGAGGACTTCAGGTGTTAGCAAAGAGGAAAAAAACCTGTACTGGACGAGGACAAAGGAGGAACTACACAGGAAAAGACTTGGAAGATTGGGACATTAAATGTCCGCTCTCTTGTCAATAAAACTGGAGGTGTTATTTCACATCTGGAAGACGCTGACTGTGATATCTGTCTCATACAGGAAACATTTTTAAAGTCCACAGACACGGGAAAACTCCAAGAAATCAGAGATAATGGATGGGATATATTCTCATGCCCCAGAGGAGACAGAGGCGGTGGAGGGATTGGAATTCTCTTTCGAGATGGCTTAGTGCTTCGACAGTGTCCGGTGAAGACCAAGTATAAATCATTTCAAGTTCAAGAGGTTCTCATCAGTGACAGGGACCAACCGAAGAGACTCTGTAATATTTACCGCCCTCCATACACACCGAAGTCAAGACTTACGGAGGCAACTTTCCTGTCGGAGTTTGGTGACTACCTCTCTGAGCTTGTTATGAAACAAGGTACCCCGATTATCGCTGGAGACCTAAATTTCCAGGTGCAAGATGCTAACAACTTCTATTCGAGGAAACTGTTGGAGCTCCTAGATTCGTTTGACCTTCAACAAAGGGTACCACTGTTGCCTACTCATAGGCATGGAGGAACCTTGGATCTGGTGATAACTACGAGAGAAACTGCTCTGGATGACATATCCATCTTTCCAAATGGTACTACTTCAGATCATTTCCTGGTGCGGTTTGGGATTCAAGTGAGACCTGACCTGTCTAACTCCCGTCTGAAGAAATCAGTGTTTCGAGAATATGTGGACTACAAGTCAATGGATTTGGAGGGATTTAAAGAGGACTTGAGGAAAGCAGATTTTGAGGAAGGGAGGGATCCAGAGGAGGGTGTTGTGAACTTTTATCATTGGCTGGAAGGGATAGTGGAAAAGCGAGTACCGAGGAAGCGGGTGAGGACGGGGAAAAAGTTTAAGCCGTGGAGGGATGAGGAACTTAGAGGATTACTTCGAGAGAGGAGGAATGCAGAACGGTATTGGCGGAAACATGGAACTGAGGATGCGAAGCGGAGATTTAATGACCTGAAGAAACTCTATGGAAATATGGATAAGGATAAGAGGTCACTTTTCATCAAAGAGGATTTGGATGCAGTCAAAGGGGATCCGAAGAAACTACAAAATAAACTCCAAAAACTCCTGGGAAAGGCTGAAACTATTCTCCCTGAAACTACTAGCTCTAAGAACTTGGCTGATGATTTCTCACAGTTTTTTAGTTCCAAAGTGACCAAAATTCGGAACCAAGTTAACGAAGAACAGCAACAGGCTGGTGAATTTGAGGAACCTGGAAGAACTTGTCATACAACGTGGAAGGAATTCAGAGAGGTATCTGAGGAGGAACTGGTTTCAATTGTGAAATCTATGTCAAGTAAACACTGCGATCTTGACCCATTACCCACTTGGGTAGTTAAGGAGTGTATACGGGAACTTGCTCCTGTATTAACATCAATGGTGAACCACTCTCTCCATCATTCAACAGTAGCAGAAACTCTCCAGAAGGCGATCGTGTTCCCTACTATTAAGAATATGTATGGGGATCGGGAAGCTCTCAGTAACTACCGTCCTGTTTCGAATATTCCATTCCTTTCGAAGCTCCTTGAGAAGGTAGTTCTCACGCAACTAAATGATTACCTTGAACGGAATTCTCTTTTGGGCAAGCACCAGTCTGGTTATCGTGTTGGGCACAGCTGTGAAACTCTGTTAGCCAGCATGTTTGATGATGTATTAGGTGAGATGGATAAAGGAAATGTAGTGGCTCTCATTTGTTTGGACATGAGTGCTGCGTTTGACACGGTGGATCATGGAAAGTTGCTGGAGGTGTTGCAGAATCGGTTTGGCGTGGATGGTGATCCTCTTCAATGGTTTAAGAGCTACCTGAGTTCCAGATCTTTTAGAGTCTCTGTGGGTGATTGTCTTTCGGAAACCCTGGCCTTACTATGTGGAGTACCCCAGGGGTCCCTTCTTGGTCCAATTTTGTTTCTACTATACATTGAAGCTGTGCAAGACATTGTGGAGCCTTATGGTCTTCGGATAAAGCTATACGCGGATGACTCCCAGCTCTATGTGAGTCTAGTTCCTACGGATTCTACTGGCTGGTCGGAGGCAAAGGTGGATATTGAGGAATGTCTGGCAAAGGTGAAGAGGTGGATGGTAGGACAGTGGTTGAAGTGCAACGAGGCTAAGACAGAATTCATCCTTCTTGGAAAACGCAGTTCGTTAAGTAAAGTCACTTTCGATCCAGTAATCAACTTCGGTGGAACAGAAATCTTCCCTAGTGAATGTAGTGGAACAGATGGTAAAACACTAGGAATTCTCTTGGATCACAATCTAAATCTTGAACGACAGGTCAATAATGTGAGGAAACAGTGTGGACTGATATTACGGAATCTCTGGCAATTACACAGGTGTTTTGATGTTACAACAAAGATCATGTTGGTGAAACAGTTGATCATTTCTAGAATTGATTACAGCAATATTCTGTATTGTGGACTTCCTGGCCGAGTTCTCAGCGGGCTCCAGAAACTTCTCAATGCCTGTGTTCGTTTTGTATTTAACCTCCATGGACACCAGGACACCTATATGGAGTATTTCAGGCAGTGTCATATTTTACCGATCTCCTACAGGCTGGACTTCAAAGCATGTTTGATTGCCTATAAAATAGTCAATGGAACAGCCCCGTGTTATCTCCAGGATTTGGTGCCACGTGATGAGACTTGGGGAACCTCTAGGACTACGAGAATGACTAATGTTCCGGATCCCTATAGGTTAAAACATCCAAAGATGACCAGTATTAATGCCAACTCCAAGTTGAGACGTAGGAGGTTATCAGTATTCCTGCCTTCTGTCTGGAATGAGCTTCCCCTTGAGCTCAGGTCAATCCCCAACGTGGAAACCTTCAAAACCCGGCTGAAAACACATCTCTTCGTTGGTGCATTTGGAGTGGGTGATGGGGAACCCATGGCTGAGTTGTAATGTTTGTTGTAGTTGTGGGGCCTGCGGGCAATCAGTGTCATCCTCTCTCTAGTCATGTTATTGAATCACTATCTGGTATCCTTTTTGAGCAGGTGTGAGTATAGCGTGTTTAAAATTATATCTACAGGTTTATGGGACCAGTTATTCCTTCAGTTTTATAAGTCCAGTTAATTTAGTCTTACAATATATTGTTCTTTTTTCAACCAGAGTGTTCGTGTGTGTCATATATTTAATCGAGGATATACCGCTCTGATGACTCGTCGGAGCATCGCCAATATTTTGACATGTTTCCGTCGGGTATGGGCGGTATACAAGCGCGGAATATTATTATTATTATTATTATGTTTGTTTGTTTGTTTGTTTGTTTGTTTGTTTGTTTGCTTGTTTGTTTGTCTGTTTGTTTGTTTGTTTGTTTGTTTGTTTGTTTGTTTAAAGACCGCACCGAACACGGGCGCTCCAGGAAGACCGTGGGTATTACACAACTCCTGGCCTGTCCGAGTTCATTTATTATTTGTCTGTTTGTTATCATTTGTTTATTTGCCATTATAATGTAGATGTGATCTTGAATTCATGTAACTTTGATGTTAATTGAGAGGACTGAGGAGCCGGATTGTGGAGTTATGGTGTTCAGGGGGACTGTGGGCCGGGGAATACTAATGACATGATAGTACTCTCATTACATCGGTAGTACCGTGTCTACTTGGTAATGAAATTCCCCCTCTGCGCTGCAATAATAGGGGTGACTTCGTAACCAACGTGTCTACTATCCGCTCTGTGTCTATCGTTCTACTGTCTCTCTTACATATATAATCTTGACATGAAACAGGGCACAGTCTTTATATCTCTCTCTCTTGCTCTCTCCTTGATCTTTTTGGTGAGCTAATGAGCGTTCATTATCTCAAGAGTTTTAGAAACTTGTTCTTTCCTATCCCAGCCAATAGAATAGTGTCAGGCCAATGCTCTGACACATAGAATATAAGAACTGACATATATCGTAGCTTTGTACTATAGCTAGGCATGCTCTAATCATGCTGCTAATACCAAGTTCAAATGACACGTGCTTCTATAATTTTGAAGAGCTAAGTTTTAGAAACTTCTTCTTTCTTATCCCAACCAATAGGATAGAAGAACGGCTGACACATGTCTCCTGAAGCTCTATACTTTGTAGACATGTTCTAAGGGTAGCTGGTACGTGCTCGAGAGCTAACGAGCGTCAACCAACAGTTTCAGAAGCAGTTCTTTTTACTTTTCGAGCTGCTTGCTGGACAACAGTATGTGCTTTGATCCCATAATTCTACTAGATAATTACTAACAAATACTTATTTTACTAAAGCTATTATGTTACTTCGTATCATCCTTGTACTTGCAATCACAGCCGCTGCGGATGCCGATCTTCTGGATATTGCGGATATCTATGGCCTCCCTGGTACCCGCAACCCACAGGATGCCATTGACCGAAATAACGCCACGTTCTACCATTCGCTAAATGATAACAGTGCCAAGTTTATCCACGTTAATCTGACAGAAGCATCCATGGTTAAACGGGTCGTCATTCTTAACAGGTGAGCTAATGAAATCATAACCATGCACTTGTAGTAAAATAAACAAATCTTGGAACTCACAGACTATTCTTAGCCACTATAATCTTTCAGATTACCAGACAATGCGGTCATTAAACACGTCCGAGACCGTATTCTTGGTACTGAGGTGACTCTCACATATCTCGGTGCCAATGCCGCCTCATGTGGAACAATAACAAGTGCTACATCCGATGACACCTATACTCTGACATGCCCTGTTACCTTGGCAACGGGTGTTAACCTAACTGATGCTGTCGTAGAGATGTCCAATGATGTCGACGTCTACGGCAATGTCATGAATATAGCTGAAGTGTGGGTGTTTGGTGATAAATACAAGCCGCCAACGATTGGTAGGTATTCAGGGTGATGTCTTTAGAGAAACCATTTAAAGTTATCATGAAAAAAATGCAACTAATGGAAGTTTATATTATATTAGCACGCACCAGAGCTACTGTAAACAGAGTGTTTGGTGCGAGCTAGAAGTAAGAATCCGCTAGATAACCTATAGGATATAGGTAATTATAATTTCTAAATCAAAAGCCAAATTAACACAGATATTTTTTTTGCAAAAAAAACAAGCAAAGTGGAACATGATAAGGTTGTTATGTTCTAACCCTCTCTCGTGGGCGGAGCGCGTGAAGAGAGGGTCGAGCTAGGGCCTAGCTCGACCCTCTCTAGCCTAGCTGCTAGGCAATGATAAGGAATCATTTTAGTAAGACAGTACAGGCTTTTTGGTACGCAATAAAGTGTTAGTTTCACAAGTTGTATAGGAGGACGCAGCAATACAGATGGGATGCAGATTGGTAAAATTTATGAAGGAGCAACAACAACGGTTTCGATAGCAAACATTTCAATCTTTGTTTCTTGAGACTTCATTTCTTTAAACCCGTTTAGTACTTTGATGGAATTTCTGCGATGACACGCAACAAGAACGACACCAAACTATCTCTACCTTTTAGCAACTATCGGAGTGACAGCGTGTCACCTAGCAGAGATGAAATCCCTGCTGAATCGTCCTGTTCACTTGACGAAGTAGTCAGCAGCTGTTTCGATTCGAATGATGAGGAAGACTTTGATCCTGTAGGTCGACCAAGAGAGGCTTCACCACTTGCCACTGATCATGAGAGCACTAGTAGCAAAAGAATATCCGTATTGAACAGAAGAAAAAGTAAACCGAAACTATTTTCCCTGGCAATGTCATCAGGAAGCCAATCTAAATCATCAAAAACTCCCCCAAAACGAAAAATGGTAACTAAATCTCACAATCATTTCTGTCTCTACCACTGTAAACTAACAAAACACCTTCATTTAGAGAGGAATCGACGCCCGCAAGAAGCTAATTGAACACGAACGGGAAGTCCCTGACCCGGATAAGTTTGTGCAACTCCAGGAAGAAACAGCAGCGATGCTTCGGAAAGTTCAGGAAGAGAGGATTGCCAGTGGAGAGTACGAGATGAGCAATGGCGTTCTTGTGAGAAAGGGAATTACAGTAAGCAGAAAGATTTGGGTGATATTTTGCAGGTTCACTACCAACCAAATAATTCTCCGAAAACTACTTTCTCATCTCATATTTTAATTTCAGATGGTAATTCAGAGTGAAGTTACCAACCAGCGGACGTGCTTTGTGAAGGGCCCATCTGATCAAGCAGCCAGTGATACGAGGGAAACTGGAAGGTAATCTGCAGTGTCACAACACAGCCCGAGATTTATCCCCCACGAACCGACATTGCAAAACAACAAGTCAGCAGAAGACAGCCCATTTTAGATTTTGATTTATTTTTGAGAAATACTGTTTTGTCTTTGGATACAGGATGCTATGGCGGATAGCCTTATAATCTCGTACCACTATCTACTCACAATGAGGGTGTGTGGAGTGTCCACAGTTATAATAACCAGCCACTCGGAAAACAAGATGAAGTAACGCTCGTGGTTTTCCTTTTGAGCGTTAGTAAACCAGGCAGGAGCGAAAAGGGAGATGTTGCCCAGTGTGGAGATGGGTGGTCCTGTCCATCCTCCGATCTCTGAGGAGAGAATTGCAACCTGAAACAGATTTTGTTACATTTGTTTGGAGCCTCGATTGATTGATCATACTTCTGTATGAAGGCTTTGTAACCAACAGTTAATTTACCCTGCACGATAGACCGCATTTATAATGTGTCTACTGTCTACTGTCTACGATCTACTGTCTACTAGACACTGTCTAGGGTTACAAACCAAGAAAAGTTATCCTAAATTGCTCCACCTACCTCATTCTCCTTCTTTTTCCTCGTTTCACTGAGGTACGTGGCGAGGGTGTCAAACACGTTGATACAATCGGAGAGAGATGTGTAATCCTGATAGAGAGAGGGGGTGAGAGAGAGAGAGAGAGAGAGAGAGAGAGAGAGAGAGAGAGAGAGAAGAGAGAGAGAGAGAGAGAGAGAGAGAGAGAGAGAGAGAGAGAGAGAGAGAGAGAGAGAGAGAGAGAGAGAGAGAGAGAGAGTGAGAGATTAGGTCATCAGTCATCACATGTGTTTGGTAATATTTTAGCAACGTGATGACACAATTCAATCACGAATATAATACTTGAGATTTACAAATGAACAGATGAACATAAGATGGGCATAAGATGAACATAAGATGGGTTGCACTGTATGTAAATTGTAATCAGTAATCTTAATTATTGGGGAATATTAATAAACTAAAACTCCAGCTTGGTTTTATTACCGGGTGTGTAGTTTTCAACTGGTATTCAAGTTCAGATAGGAGAGCTTGGTATCGTTCTATTCGTTTGTAGGGCTGACACAGAGCCTGGGTTATCTGAACAACATCAAGGCCAGCTCCCTCTAACAACTCCCTGGGAAAAAGTGTCATTTGGTTACGCGCTGGCAAGGGAGGGGTAACTTCGTACCCAAAGTGTCATCAGGTGGTGCTTTTTGTCATCTTGTGCTTTCTAATGTAGGGGAATCCTGTCATGTACCGATGTCGATTGGTCATTAATTAAGAGTTAATTTCCAGCTAATTAACCACTAATTGAGAGGTAGTCCTGCACTCACGTCTTGCTGGTGACAATGTGTGCTGCAAGGGGATGGTTCGATATAAAACTCCCATACAACTCCTTGATCCTCTGCCCATACTGCAGAAAGGAACCTCCAATATGCTGCTGAGTAACGGGTTTCCTGAGTTTGGGGAGGTTGGGGAGGTTTACAATTTGGAGGGGTATACCCGGGTGTAACACTGCGTGTAACCAGTAAACAGTAAAATGTGCTGCTAGGTAACGGGCTTCCTAGGAGAGAGTACACTATTATCGGCGATTATTCAAAAATACACCCTCACTATGCTACCACACTCACTGTTGTTCGGTCGATAGGGTCTGTGAGAGTTGGGTGTGAAGCATTTTTAGTTCACCAGTGTACCTTGATACCACCTCCATTTCACTGGAGGAGAACCTGGAGAGAGAACATTATAATATATTGGGATTATAGTCGGACCCCGATTTGACGGCATTCTATGGGGAAGGGGTTTTGTCCCTTTAATCGGGGTGTCCGTTAAATCGGCTCCGACTGTGAATTGAAACACTAATTTGTTTGTTGGGCCTTGGCAGTTGGCCCTTGGTATTGTCACTAAGACATGAAGACACACACGCACAACCAAAAAAGGTCAATTTTACAAACAACGATGCAATGTTTAGCTGTAGGTTTTTATAACTGTATGTTCCCTTACACTTTTAGTCTCCGTAGCGTAACAAGAAGGTTGTCACACAACTGCCTGATATCCTGCAGATACTCCTTCTCTGACGACACAATATCATCCACAACAGCGTGGTAGTACTCGCTGTAGTCAGCAGTGTCTGTTGATTCTCCGGTTGTGGAGGGTCCCACCAGGGTGGATACTCGTTTTGTGCCGTAACCTTGGGGGGATGTGGAGTGAGGTTAGACGGAATACAGTCTGGGGGAGATGGGGTGGGGTGTAAATGGAGCTGAGTAACCAAACGGTATTATATAACGGATATGGAGAGTGGGCCTGGGGTTAGATGGAATACAGCCTGGGGGAGGTAGAGTGAGTAGAGGGTAAATGGAGTAACCAAACGGTATATAAACTGGGGGATAGTGGAGAGTGGGGTTAGATGGAGGTACTAGACGGAATATTCCAAACATACATTATATGTAGTATCCGGTCTGTTTTATTAGAAAAGAAGATTATCATGTATACCTGCATTATTTGATGTCCCGAACTCCTTTACATAATTGGAAGGGAACCAGCCGACCTCTCCATTCAGTTCTCCCTCCCACCACCCACCATCCACTACCTGTGTCACTGTTATTATACTGCCTTTCATAAAGGTCAACTCATCCATATTAAGCGCATCGTAACTGTGAATAGCCATCACAGTCAGGGCCTTGCCGTCGAAACCCTTGATGTCAGGTCCGTAGGATTCGTCATAGGTCCTAGTGTTCTTGCCTGAGTGGGTACAAGTTTTATTTATAAATAAACAGGCCTTCCCTGAATGGGTCCACCTAAATAAATAGTAGATACAAATTAGTGGGGTTTAGTATGGCGACCTATAATGTGAGCTAGATATATAGATTATAGAGTATAACGTACTTGAGGCAAATGCTATGAGGGCAGTAAGTGACTGTTGAACCAACTCAATTGCATCTTGTACATCCTCACTATTGCAAAGCTGAAATTAAATACACACATTAACATACGTCATACAGTGCATAGTGTAACTACCGAACTAATATATACATAACGCAAACATCCTTGTTATTGCGAAGATACTAGGTGTATTCTGAACATAACGCAAATATTCACTGAATTCATCACTCATTTCACAAGTTAGACTTACAGGGGTGATTCCTAGTTCTCCCAGTGCTTTCCTAAACTCCTGAAAGTTCTCTCGGAACCCCTCAGACGACTTTTCACCGGAAACTTTCTGTATCTTGTTGGGAATAAGACAGTTGATGATTCTGCAGCACACAATTCCATCTTTTAGGATCTGTTGTAAGGCTGTCTCCTCTCCTATTGCGATTCTGTGGAGCTCATATCCAATCAGCACGCCCTGTTTATCCAGCCATCGCTCTATCTCTTGTTCTGATAACATATCAAACCAACCATACAGCTAAAATGAGTTAAATATGCAGATTTGGGAGTGAGAATGATTAAACCGGCGGCCGGCGGGGGCGGCCAGCGCCCTAGATTTTTGCGGTCGCTTCAAAAACCTGACAACTCTGGGTTGCACGTCCACTGCTTTCCCTAATGAGCTACCCTGAAACGTGTGAGATAGCGGCCAGAGAGGATAAAAACAGGTACAAACTCCAACACCAACAATCAACATGAGAAACAGCAATCCGACACCGGGGTCTCAGATAATAAACGCACACCACGATCGGTCACATAGTGAACCTGCAAAGTGGTAACTTTGTAACTTTGTAATAAACTTCATATATCAACATATAATGGTGTCAGTCCAATCGAACATCCCCCGCACAAGCAGTCCCACGGGCCCACTCCACTGAAGTGTCGAGAGTACCCTCGTATCCATCATGGAACCCGGTATTGTCGGATTGCTGTTTGAAGTAAAGTAAATATATCTTCACGCCTACACACTGTAAAAAATATAAATTCTAAAAAAGGGGGGAGCCCTACCAAATGTTCAAATAACATGTGACGGTTTTCAATTTTGAGCATTTTGAGTGACCATTTTTGGACAGTTTTTAAGATTTTTACCCAGTGACGCGCGTCACAGTTTGGCATGTAAGACTTAAAAATTAAGGCGCGTTACATAAATTCATATTTGTTGCGGTGTAGAACATGCTTCGCGTGTGCGAGTATGTCCAAAATCAAATTCAAATAAAGTCGGATTTTTTGAAACTGTCACCCCCCTGGGTATTTTCAAATTTCGTAAATGAACATAAATCCGGTTCCTGACAAGATAGAGACTTGAAATTTGGAGGTTACGAAGATCTTGCTAAGTTCTTCCGAACCTCCAAATTTCAAGTCTCTATCTTATCAGGAACCGGAGATATGGCAAATTTTGTTATATCAGGGGGGTGACAGTTTCAAAAAATCCTTTGCTTCAAATTGGAAAACGTGCCTTTCATTGCTAACAATTCGTAGTTTTGGCGCGCGCGACGGGTTAGGGCTATCCGTTAGGGTCTGGTTAGGGTTTGGTTTGGGGTTATCGGTTAGGGCTATCGATTCTCTAACTGATACCGTTTAGTTTACTCAAATCGGCCATGTGGTTTCATGGCTATAGCCGTTTGAAAAAAGTCGGTCTAAGTATACTCTTTTGGTAGCGCGCACCTGTAAACAGGCTGCAAGGCACCCAGATTATAATCGCGCCCCTTCAAAACGTTAAAGCCCTTTTTTTTCAACTGTTCACCCCCCAAAGTCGAGGGGTGAACAGTTGAATAAAAATGGACTTTAAAATCGGGGTGCCTTTCATTGCTAATAATTCGTAGTTTTAGCGTGCAAAATACCAGAAGAACCGAGAAGGGAGAATGGCAGATAGCCGGGCAACGGAACTGCAACGCTCCCGCCAGTACCAGCCGAAAAACCGGACTGGTAATCGATCACGATCTAGTTCCAGATTCCAGAACCAGGAACGCTAGCAACGAAGATACGGGATCCGAGGAAAATTGTTGAACTGGATAGACGCTTTCCTTACAGGTAGAGCACAGGCTGTAGTGATGGAAGGCTACTGTTCCAGACCAGAATATGTCATCAGCAGTGTAATTCAGGGCTCAGTGCTAGGTCCACTTCTATTTATAATCTATGTAGGTGATTTGACATGCACGTTGGGTGGTAGACTAACTTTTGTAGACGACACGAAGAGCAGGCGATCGATCGAACAAGCAGAGGACATGGGATCACTTCAGGGTGATCTCGATAGGATAGCTTATTGGTCGAAGAACAACAATATATGCTTCTTCATGAGGACAAGTTCGAAATCCTCAACTATACCCTGAACAAAACATTAAACAAAGCTTATTGTTATCCGAGTTCTTCCCTTCAATGTGGTACCCCGTGCCGATTTGACAGTGCGCTCAGATGGGGTCGCGGCGCCAGACAGCCTCAACGAGCGTCGGCCAGTGACCATGATGCTCGAAATCTTGAACTGACGTTTAACAAAGTGTTACGAGCCTGTACCTCTCCACGGAAATTCCAGACGAGGACAACCAAGATAGAGTTGGATCATCCATTCCACCGTAGTACATCCAAGTTGGACGTACTGCGGCGGAACTCGAAACTCAGGGAAACCTGTGAAATGACTTCGTAAATGGCCGATCATGTAGAGTTGTGAAATGTTATCCATGGAGTTCGGAAATAACACATGCGGAATACGCCAATTGAGTTGAAGTTGTGTGGAGTAACGAGGCAGGTCCTCTCTAAGCAAATGGTAAACTTCATTCCATTTCTTAACACAAGGATTGTTGCTGTTTCTTTTAGAAGTTCACCACCAAGTACCCGATCCATTGTTCTGTGTTCAATCGGTAAAACGGGTAACTTTGGCGTGTCGTCGTTCCAGTGGTAGTTATGTACTTTTATGGACTGTGGAAACATCCGTGCAATCACCTAGAGGACTAAATGTTTTTGTTTGTAACTTGTAAACCTTTTGTAAACCTGTATTTAATTTGTGCAAGTAGACTTTGTTATAAGGGTGTAATTTTAGACCTAAAATATGCGGCTCAAGCAAGAACTCTGACGTGTGGCGTAAATGATCTGGCACAAAGCCATAATTGCAATATGGGGCGTAGGCTGTTTCCAAATTTTATAATGTCTGGCGGCGCACGAAATCGATGACGATGAGCTTAGAAAATTGAACCACGTTACCACTTTAATGTCTGCTTCTCTTACATGCTCACTTATGTTCATTGTAATAAGGTACCATTTTGAGAGAACACGATAGGGAAACGAGACACAAAATAAAGAGAGAGAGAAAGAGAGAGAGAGAGAGAGAGAGAGGGAGAGACGCCAAGTTTAGGCGACAGTAAAGTGGTTACTTAGACGCATACATACTGTTGCAATCCATGTTGGAATGTAAGCTGATGGAGAATAGTAGTAAGGGGGAAGGATTAAAGTATATATGGCTGGGTTCATGCAGACAAGCTGTATTCGCTTATTATACAGGGTGTCCCATATATTCTGTGGGTCGGTTGGCGAGCTGTCACGCAAAAACGGTGATAGTTGTGTGAAAACAAACTACGGGAGTGTGCTGGATTAATTCCTTCCTAACTGATGGCTTTTTTTTAAATTAAATTTCAAAAGTTCATTTTTCATGAATGAACATTCCTGTTATTCATTCGTGAATTCTGAAATATTGTTTACCTTGAGTAAAAAACTTTTCTTTGGCTCGAAATTATCTTTCCAATGAGCACCATAAAAATCAAATTGAAGCACCGGATCGCATGGCAGGTGAGAAAATGCAAATGCATGATTTTGGCCATTCCTGCGACTTTCAATCAGCTGTATCACCGCTACTTTCAGTTCAATCCTTTTAAAAGTTTGGGTGAACATTGGTGAAGATAAGATCTTTGCTTACAAGAAAAATCAAGGTCAAAACTCAAAGTTCATTTTTCATTTTTGGTAGTTCATTCCACTCATTCAGGAACAAACATCCCTAAAGTGACGAAAAGGTTTGGGTTTTGTTTGGCCCATGTCCAGAAACGACAGAGAGGTGTAAAAACGTGTTTCCGGGCTAGTTAGTGGGTGTCCATGTGATCATTATGATATCTGACACCTGTGCTGAGCCATAATTAAGAGATTTTCTCAAATTCAAACATGGGATACGAGTATTCTGCGATTGGTATCGTGCACCAATAACAAGAGATCCCATAGCACCTCAAAAATTATGATTAGCTAAAAATGAGTTGATTTACGATTGAAAAGATTAAAACCAATGTAAATTCGGACTAAACGAACATTTTCAAGCGTGAATCAACTCATTTCATTTAGCTAATCATAATTTTTGAGGTGCTATGGGATCTCTTGTTATTGGTGCACGATACCAATCGCAGAATACTCGTATCCCATGTTTGAATTTGAGAAAATCTCTTAATTATGGCTCAGCACAGGTGTCAGATATCATAATGATCACATGGACACCCACTAACTAGCCCGGAAACACGTTTTTACACCTCTCTGTCGTTTCAGGACATGGGCCAAACAAAACCCAAACCTTTTCGTCACTTTAGGGATGTTTGTTCCTGAATGAGTGGAATGAACTACCAAAAATGAAAAATGAACTTTGAGTTTTGACCTTGATTTTTCTTGTGAGCAAAGATCTTATCTTCACCAATGTTCACCCAAACTTTTAAAAGGATTGAACTGAAAGTAGCGGTGATACAGCTGATTGAAAGTCGCAGGAATGGCCAAAATCATGCATTTGCATTTTCTCACCTGCCATGCGATCCGGTGCTTCAATTTGATTTTTATGGTGCTCATTGGAAAGATAATTTCGAGCCAAAGAAAAGTTTTTTACTCAAGGTAAACAATATTTTAGAATTCACGAATGAATGACAGGAATGTTCATTCATGAAAAATGAACTTTTGAAATTTAATTTAAAAACAAAGCCATCAGTTAGGAAGGAATTAATCCAGCACACTCCCGTAGTTTGTTTTCACACAACTATCACCGTTTTTGCGTGACAGCTCGCCAACCGACCCACAGAATATATGGGACACCCTGTATATAATATATATACACTTGTGCCCTTAAGGTATTATTACTGCCCTCAAAATGAACTAATTTAGTGTCAGAATGTCCTGCATCTCAGCTCCTTCTGCATCTACCCATCTAACCACCTACTCTCTGTCTCTCTCTGTCTCTCTCTGTCTCTCTCTGTCTCTCTCTGTCTCTCTCTCTCTCTCTCTCTCTCTCTGTCTCTCTCTCTCTCTCTCTCTCTCTCTCTCTCTCTCTCTCTCTCTCTCTCTCTCTCTCTCTCTCTCTCGCTCTCTCTCTCCCTCTGTCCATGTCTCTCTATGCAGTTCCATTATCATCTACCTAGTTATAACCACCACGCTTACCATCCTCCTTTGTGTGTCATATTCAATGGTGATTCAATGGTGATATTGCACCATTGTCACCAGTGCTATTCACCACCATCCATAAAACGGAGAGAGGAGAGGAATTAGGAGGGAGGAGGGAGAAGAATCAGGAAATTGATAGTTTCTCCCATTATAAAATGATCGTTTTGCAATGCCCTCCATTATTGACAGAGGCACTCCCACACACACAATCAAAGCAGTGTGTTGCTCCATCAGTGGTTCCGCTGTTAAGTGCGGAAAGATCATCTATCCTATTGAAGGATAGTCCAGATTTGGTATTATATCTCTTGTCCCTGATTGGCTGATAACCAGTCACTTGACCTAAAAAAGAGTTCTGATTGGTTGTTTACTTGTTTCGGTCTGTTCCTGGACTCCAGATTTGATATATCTCTCGTCCCTTCTGAGCGTTATATTGGAGTTCATCCAGTTGAATGGTTTTAGTGCAGTAGGATAGGAGCCAAGCTGATGGTGGGTTCACCTCAATTAATCCAATTGGTGACGGAGGAGGGAGAGAGAGAGAGAGAGAGAGAGAGAGAGAGAGAGAGAGAGAGAGAGAGAGAGAGAGAGAGAGAGAGAGAGAGAGAGAGAAAAGATAGAGAGAGAGAAAGATAGAGAGAGATATAAAGTAGTAATAGAGGGAGGAGATGGAGATTGAAAACAATATAGGAGTTAAGTGTCGCAAGCAGGGGAGGAGCTAATAGTTGACACTCAATATAACTCATTCAATAAGTAAGGAGGGTTTCACACCCCTCTCTCACGGCGCTGCTGCAGATTACTGCATGACACTACCCAATCTATCTCTCTATCTTTTCTTCTCTCAATCTATCTATCTCTCTATCTTTTCTTTTCTTTGGCATGGTTTTCAGACGCCGTCTATACCATCACAACCACTACGACCTTTGTATCACATGTCTTGCGGGAGGGCCAACTAACTTTCTCTCTCCAAGTATTACCCTGCAAGCATGTTATCTCTCACAACTCTTCTCTCTCTCTCACAACTCTTCTCTCTCTCTCTCTCTCTCTCTCTCTCTCTCTCTCTCTCAACCAACCAATCTCTCTCTCTCTCTCTCTCTCTCTCTCTCTCTCTCTCTCTCTCTCTCTCTCTCTCTCTCTCTCTCTCTCTCTCTCTCTCTCTCTCTCTCTCTCTCTCTCTCTCTCTCTCTCTCTCTCTCAGTGCTGCGGATCATGTCGGTGGTGTCGCCTAGTCGGCTCCGTAGTCCATCAGTGATTGATTAACACCGCAGAGCAGAGTGAGTCTACCACTATAGTAAGCTTCAATGCGCTCTCTTCTCTCTATCGTTCTCTCTCCCTCTCTCTCTATCGTTCTCTCACCCCCTAGTAGTAGTAGTAGTAGTAGTATTTTCATCCTCGCAGCTTGATGCACATATAGTATGAGTAAGGAGCTGGGATGAACGAGGGAGGTGTACAAATGTGCATGACTCCTCCTTCTATCAGCTAGTGAGAGAGAAAGAGAGAGAGAGAGAGAGAGAGAGAGAGAGAGAGAGAGAGAGAGAGAGAGAGAGAGAGAGAGAGAGAGAGAAAGTATGACCGTGGCATATTATGTATACTGTCCAGGTTTTTATTGAAGTGTGTCCTGGCTATTGCATGGTCAAAAGTTAAACCGCTGCACGGGTCCATTTTTTAGTTGCATTGTGCAAAAAAACGATGGATATATACTGGCTGAATTCATTTTCCCTCTCATTAAAATCATTTTTCTATAGTCTGATAGTGGCGTTTTACAGATTTCTCTGCACTGTAAGGCCGCTGTTCTTATCTGCAGTTCTCGTGCGCTCCGAAGAAATGAGAATATAAGGCCAGGCCAATGCTCTGCAATCTGCAGCATAGCTGTGACTTATCAGTTATCAAGTTGTGTTCGCCCCGAGTTTGATCACACGCGGGAACAACTCTTGTTTTGTTCAAACCAGGCGGGCGTGGTGAGAGAGGGAAGTGGGACAATAACCACTAATCAATGGCACTGCTCATGCTTAGTGGTTATTACCCCACTCATTGAGCAGTTGAAAAGGTCCCTCTTAAGAACAATTTAAACTTGTCCCTTTCTTTGCAAATTCGATCTCTCACCCCGTGCCTGAACAAAGTTTAACCTCGGATGAAAAATGCTCCCTAAGCTGACTTCACTAGGGTCTTCAGATAGGTATTTGGAGTGGAAAAATGTAAAAAAACACCCCATTTTTTCGAGAAGGTTTTTCTCTACATGGATTTTAAAATGGGTCGTTTTGACTGTCAAAACGGCTTAAAAACCATGCTGGGTGCAGATTTGTAGTCCTCTTCCGGTAAAAAGGTTGTACCTGACCTTTTTTTGCACGTAGAATCGATTGCCGGTGAAGAGAAATCTCTAAAACGACTGGAAAATGGTCAAAATTTGATTTTTTGACGTTTTTTGAGGGTTTTTCGCCCCTAACCCCATCATGACATCAAGATAGGAAATTTTCACTAGTGTCAAACGTTAAAATGGACATTTTTCTACCGGATCCCAAAGTTTCAGATAAATCCAATAGCAGGGTAAAGTTTGGCTAATTATTGAAAGTGGCTAGATTAGAGAAAGTGAACTTGAACTTAATTTTTTCACAATTTTGGCCTTTTTGACCAACTTCTGATTGAAATGGTCAATCAGGACCATGCTCACGCTAAAGAAGGGACAATTTCCTACTAACATGCAAATTTTCATGTCGATACGGCAACAGGTCATGGATCTGTAGGAAATTTAAGCGAGCTAACTAGGCTATTTCTACTGTCAAAAACTGTCATTTTTTCTTATTTTCGGGTCGATTGGCAGTAATAAAGGGTACCCAACCTATTTTTGCCCGTAGAATTGATTTCTGATGGAGTTGGACCTCCAGATCGTCAGAAAAATTAAAGAAAACGAATATTTCAGTTTTTTAAAGGAAATAGCCAGAAAATGGTAATTTAGTGTCAATCGGCAATCAAAAGGGTTCCCAGCCCAAATTTTCACGTAAAATCGCTCTAAAATGGAATTGGAGCTCTTAATCTACGAGAAAATAGGTTAATTTCGCTATTTTTGTTTTTTTACTCATTTTCTGGCTATTTCCTTTAAAAAACTGAAATATTCGTTTTCTTTAATTTTACTGACGATCTGGAGGTCCAACTCCATCAGAAATCAATTCTACGGGCAAAAATAGGTTGGGTACCCTTTATTACTGCCAATCGACCCGAAAATAAGAAAAAATGACAGTTTTTGACAGTAGAAATAGCCTAGTTAGCTCGCTTAAATTTCCTACAGATCCATGACCTGTTGCCGTATCGACATGAAAATTTGCATGTTAGTAGGAAATTGTCCCTTCTTTAGCGTGAGCATGGTCCTGATTGACCATTTCAATCAGAAGTTGGTCAAAAAGGCCAAAATTGTGAAAAAATTAAGTTCAAGTTCACTTTCTCTAATCTACCCACTTTCAATAATTAGCCAAACTTTACCCTGCTATTGGATTTATCTGAAACTTTGGGATCCGGTAGAAAAATGTCCATTTTAACGTTTGACACTAGTGAAAATTTCCTATCTTGATGTCATGATGGGGTTAGGGGCGAAAAACCCTCAAAAAACGTCAAAAAATCAAATTTTGACCATTTTCCAGTCGTTTTAGAGATTTCTCTTCACCGGCAATCGATTCTACGTGCAAAAAAAAGGTCAGGTACAACCTTTTTACCGGAAGAGGACTACAAATCTGCACCCAGCATGGTTTTTAAGCCGTTTTGACAGTCAAAACGACCCATTTTAAAATCCATGTAGAGAAAAACCTTCTCGAAAAAATGGGGTGTTTTTTTACATTTTTCCACTCCAAATACCTATCTGAAGACCCTAGTGAAGTCAACTTAGGGAGCATTTTTCATCCGAGGTTAAACTTTGTTCAGGCACGGGGTGCTCTCTCTCTCTCTCATAGTTTATTAGCTATATTTATTAAACGATATATAACATTAATGAAGGGAGAACAGTTTTGAAAAGCATGCCCCCACTACAAAATACCAATAGCTGGGTGAGCTCTTTAAATCACGTGTAGAATATTACAAATTGTGTGCACGTGTTTTTGAAGCGGGTACAAAAAGGAGGTCAACCCTTCCGAATTGTTATCATTATATTGTCAGTAACATTTTGTTACACTTTGTTACCTAGTGCAAAACATGACTGAAACCTCGACTCAAACAATCATTTCCTGTGATGACAATACGGACTCAGTTTTCTGCTGGTCAACAACCAACGATATTCTAACACAGGTACGCGATAGTACAGCTGCAATAGCTGCTTCACTGCCTGCAGCATTATTTGTAGCATGTTTCAGTATTCAGTAACTTAAAGTCGGATTTTTTGAAGTTGTCACCCCAAAATGACCGCGCATGTGAAATTTATCAATTTTGACGCGCACACCACACTTTAACATATGATGTGACGCGCAAAAACATTCCGCGCACGAAAAGGGGGGTGACAACTTCAAAAAATCCGACTTTACCCACTATAAGTTAAATCATGTTTTGCAAGATTTGAGTGTTTACATGTTCCTGATTTTGATTTCTCTTTCCAGACGTTTGCCGAAGTGATAAACTCAATTGGCGAAGAACTGAAAATTTCCCTAAAAGATAGTATCCAAACAACCATCTCTACAAATGTAAGCATTGCACTTTGTCTAGATTAATGTAAGATTAAGTAATTAATGACCCTCTGTGGTTTTACCCACTTACTCCTTATTTTGTCATCTGCCGACTAATTTCACAATTCGATTTTAAGCCCCTTCACACTATTTAGTTTCCAGTAAAGCTGTGTGTCAATTGGGCGTGTCTTCAATATGCTTATTGTTTTGGGGCCATGTTTAATATCAATAGGGCGTGTATCAGCTTATCTAGGGGGGGGATCATACTACATAGTAGTAAGATGTGTTAGGCGTGGCCTACTTCTTCTTGTCACACATGGCGCTCTACAATTTTACATTTATTAATCCGTAAAATCTTGTGTGTGCTACTCACAATAGTCAAGTAATATTGTTAGCAATACGGTGGACACGTGACTACCCCCCAATACTGTAGTTATGTAGTAGCATAGCCTGCTCGGAGGAGTATTATAGAGAGAGAGAGGGAGGGGGAGAGATAGAGGGGGAGAGAGAGACGATGTATTACACTCAATCAAGCGAGTGCCTTTAGGAACATGCCTTATGCCTATAATAACCCTAATAACGCCAGATTTGTAAGGCCCAGCCCCTTCAGAGACCTAGATTCATTTCCCTCCTCCTTGAAATTCTTGAATAGAGCTCAAAATACAGCTCATTCAGACAGAATGTAAATGATTTACCGACGACGACCACTCCAACTATTTTACCCCCTCTCTCAGATTCTTCAAAAAGTATGCATCCTCTCAAGCGTGTGCAATGACGTGTATACAAAGCTGAATCGGGCGCCCAACAACACAACCTCAACTCCTGATATGGGTGTTTTGAGTGATTGTTCCGCCTGCTCTGTGAAAAGCGAATCTGACTTTGATGAGTCACCTAAACAATCACACAAGGTATACTAGCTGATTCTCTCATGGGCGACCTACAAAACGAATTTATTGGTCTGGTTGTTATCAGACTATCTATTTGAACAACATAAATGTTAATCAGATACTGATTTTCCCTCTTGCAGGTTCGCTCTCCCAGCGGCGGATCGTTCGGTATCCAGCGGATGCTAGAGCAGGATCGGCACAGCAATAAGAGCGCAAACTCCTCACCCGTTACAACTGGTTCAGGTGGTGGACATCCACCAACTGCAGCTGCTACATCCAGCGGAGTGTCCACCAAGGATCAGGACCACGGTTAGTGAAGCATGAAGGGAGTTAAACTAATAGTGAAGTGGGGAGTTATACTAATAGTGAAGTGGGGAGTTATACTCATAGTGAAGTAGAATGGGAGGGGTGGACTATAATAATAGCCACTATAATAATAGCCACTGCATATCGTCTCTGTCTCCCCCCCCAACGTGGGGCGTGGGCGACCTTTGAACCTAAAAAATGTGCTTTATTTTTGTGCTTACCGGTCTTTACTCCTTTTTTAGTTTGGAATTTGGGGACTTTTTAAAAAAAGATTAAAGATGTTCATTATATCTTTCGAATTTCGATTTTTTTCAATTCTTAGAGTTCTAAGAATTTAAAATCGACAATTATTACAATTTACAACATAACGGTGTCTTTAAATACGAAAAGTAGAAAAGAAGAAATTTTATTTTATCCAACTTTCATTTCGAACCTGTCATCTCATGCCTATATTTTTCCAAAATTCTTTTCTTTCTGCCTTTTCCCACCAACTTGGTAATGCCCTAAAGAATAATCTAGCATACTCGGCCAAAGTAAATGAAAGTCTTTGCACCCTCTCACTATCTCTCTCCTTCTCTCCCTCTCTCTCTATCTCTCTCTCTCCCTCCCTCCCTCTCTCACTCTCACTCTCTCTCTCTCTCTCTCTCTCTCTCTCTCTCTCTCTCTCTCCTCTCTCTCTCTCTCTCTCTCTCTCTCTCTCTCTCTCTCTCTCTCTCTCACTCTCTCTCTCTTTCTCTCTCTCCATGAGTGTAACCGTATGTATGGGTCCCTCAAGAAGCATAAAATACTCCGTGGAGGAAACCTAAAAATCCTTTCATAATTCTAATTTTCCAAGAATACATATTATATTTGAAAGTGGGGGATTCATATGAAATGAAGGTGTTATGCAGCGGTGTGTAAGTGGGGGAGAATGCTTGAATGAAAGTGGTTTGATGAGTAATGAGAAAGAGAAGTTGCTCCTGACAGAGTGAAAGAGAGAAAAAAGAGGGGGGGTTAATGAGAGAAAGAGAGAGAGAGAGAGAGACTTCATTTTTCACCATTTGACTGATGAAGCAGTTGACTGTAGAGTGTAGAGACATATAGAGACAAAAGGGGGTGGGAAAGATGTGATCGTTAAAAAGATAGAATCAATTAGCTGGGATGGAAGGACAATCAATATTCTTGATAGAAAGGGCAGCTTATAAGATGAAGATTGTCACAGAAAAAGTGTCCATATATACTTTCTGAAGAAAATATTGCCAGTAGATATTCCCCTCCAAGTCCATCCAATATTAAAATCCCTGACATCACCTGACACTGTACGACAATATTATTGATAAAATCTGGCCTGCAGTTATAAAGAACAAGTTGCAGCCCCTCCTCAGTTCTATTCATGTTGTCGATAACCTTTACAATGTGTTGCAACCCTCCTTCCCTGAACTGTGGTTATTTTGCAATCCTATCATTTCATCCTCTTTTGGGCACGTGACCCTTAAAGATGCCAGATGGAAGAGAAATAGAAAGAGGGAGGGAGAGAGAGAGAGAGAGAGAGAGAGAGAGAGAGAGAGAGAGAGAGAGATAGATAGAGAGGAGGTGCTTGTGGGTGGGTGTGTGTGTACCGCGGCCGTCCGGCCTTATTAATTTGCCGTTTATCAGAAGAGATGAACTAGCAGGCTCCTCGGAGGGGCAACGGGATTGCCGCCTGATCACCATAGTGAATGAGACGGAGAGTAAGAGATAGAGAGGGAGAGGGAAAGAGAGATAGAGAGGGGGGAGATTTAGCGAGTGAGAGATATAGAGATAGTAGAGAAAATGAACGTAATAAGGGAGAGAGTGTGATCAGTCTGACAGCCCCCCTCCACAAAAAGGGGAGCTGTCCAGCTCTCTCACCCACCCTTCTGCTTGTCACGTGATTAATTTACTGGCCTCTCATTGGCTCTCTGAATGTCCCCCGGCACCCAATGGGATTGGCCGATCGGAATTCATCACTGTCATCATATGACACCATCCTGCAGAGGAGGAAAGTTATGGGGTCCCTGCTATAATAACAGAGGGGTGCACGGCTCATGATTACTAGTGGCTACTTGCACAGGACCTCTTATACTGTGTGCATCTCTCTCTTTCTCTCTCTCTCTCTCTCTCTCTCTCTCTCTCTCTCTCTCTCTTTCTCTCTCTCTCTCTCTCTCTCTCTCTCTCTCTCTCTCTCTCTCTCTCTCTCTCTCTCTCTCTCTCTCTCTCTCTCTCTCCCTCTCTCTCTCTCTGCACAATGTTTACTAAGTGATGGAATGACTGAGAAGAATTGGAGTGTGTATAATATGGGTAGTAGCAATAAAGTACTAGTAGCCCAATTGGTATACTGAATCCTGGTGGAGCTACTCTGCACTACTCACAATCCCCCCCCCCCATCACATTAGGATTTCCCCAAATCTGAAGATTAATCCCTCCTTCTTACTTTTCTCTTACTTTCTGTCTCTCCTCACTCTCTCACTCTCTCCCTACACGGCCCTCACAAGCATATGAACCCGTGGTATTTGGCATATAATAATGACTGTGTGTGGTTTTGTTGCAATCAGCAGCCCACACACCCTTCTGTCCCCACAAAACTGCACCATTACTAAAGTCACACAGGGGGCTGGAGAGGAGGGGTGGGTTGAAACCACAAACCTTTTGTGGTTTTGGTTTTAGGTTTTGAGAACGCCACGCCCTACTATTTATCCCTTTCAGAACATCTTAATAATGACTCTATCTACATTTTTCATTTCTCAAAACTCCCCCTCTTTTCTTCAGAGACACAGAACCCATACAGCTAAGTGCTAACCAATAAGACCCTCAAACTCCTCCTCTTTTCTTCATAGACATATTTCTCGCGCCCTCCGAGAATAGGGTCAGGACAGGAACCAATACAACCCTAAATCCCTCTTTCCTTCAGAGACACAGCCCGCAAAGGAGGAACCATTAATTGGAAACACCCTCAAACAGTTATTTGATGTGGATAATGGCACTAAGATGAATCTGGGACTGAATTCAACTCTCAGCTCCTCCGATGTTCTAAGTGTAAGAGCACCATGTTCACTCTTCCCATTATAACAGCTAACCATTCACTGGTTCCACTCACTGCTTGTTCGGTTGCATGGAATTGAGGCTCTCAGTGAATCAACTATTTATTATTTTCTGATATTTTTCACTTGGAACATTCATTTTTGGATTGCATTAAATCTATATTTAGAAATTTCGAAATTCCGAAAATAGCGGGAGCTTTTTCTTCTTATTTTGATTTTCCACAACCAATGTTATTTCGGCAGGCGCTGAAGACCCTGAACGGGACACTACCCACATTTTCCCGACCCACATTTCTGCCTTTTGGGGAGTTACATAAAATGGAATCATTGAAGAACTTGTCGGAGTCGATTGATTGTTCAAATCTCTCCTTTCCTTACTCCAACATCTTCGACAAAGGAAATACAGCTGCTTTCGAGGTACATTAGATACAACGACTCCGTTCATTTTATTTAATGACAGGGGAGGGTAAGTGCAGCTTTATCATTTCCCCAAGCGAATATAATATGACGTATTGCTAACGTTGTTTAAATTCTCAGAGTTACGCAGCATCAAATGTCGTGCCGGAGACGAATCCTCTGTTTACGACGAAACCATCCTCTCCCCTTTTCTTCGCTCCCTTGAAATACGAGTTTGGATCGGAGGTAAGAATGCCATTTCTGGTACTTGATCCATTGAATCTTAGATTCCGCTGAATCATTGTTTTAATATTGGGATTTAATATTCTTTTATTATTATGTTTCAACTGTTAATTATTGTCATTTTCTTGGAAATCGTTTAACATATATATTTCCCTCTCAATGTGATTTGAAAATGATTCCTATTTAGGTGGTAACGGGAATTAACAGCACAACAACATTGAATGGATCCAAAATCTCCCTTGAACAGGTTAGAAAAAAAATCATAAAAAATCTGTTTCGTCTTAATTTCTTCCTAAAAAAGTGAACATGTTCAATTCTTAAATCTTACTTCGTGTGCAGCCATTGTCCCAATCACAGAATCGACTCATAAATTCCTTATAACCATGTCAATCCAGCAAATCTGGCACCTTTCCAGTTGTACCCCAATATATGCATGACGTCCTCACCTCCCCCCCCCCCCTTAAACTACCAGTTCACCCCCAAATCTTCAGGCGAAGCAGTCTGGGAAGATGTTCTTCACTTGTCACCGTTGTAAGATAACTTTCTTTGGTCTGAGCGAGTACGAGGAACATATCAAGACTCATCCGAAAGGTAAAAACACTCCCCGACCTCCCCCCTTCGAACCCCCCCCCCCCCACCATTTAGTGTGATTTTCACTCCCAGGTTCGGATAAAACACACCCTTTTTTGCCTCGCTCGCCCCCAAATGTAAAGGAGGGTAATTATAGAACATAACAACATTTTCTCAGAAAACCCCTCGGCAATGATTTCACCATATCGAGTATTATAACTGCAGGGGTGCATTTATAAAACGATTTTCATGACTGGTCTTTATACTACCCTACTCTATTGGCAATAAATTGTTTCACGTGATACATGTAACTACATAAGTTTAAAAGTTACCTTATTATCGAAATATTATAAGGTGACCTAAAATTAATGTCACTGCTTATATTTCGACAATGAGGTAGTTAAAAGTATCCGACGAAGAACTAACAGACATTACTAAACTATCTATTACCAGCGAGTTATTCAATTTTCTTGCAACTTCTGCTGATGAATTTGCTAGTAAAATCTCCATACAACTAGTTCATAGTTATCAAATTTTCCTAGAACTCCGGAATTCCATTTTGCCAAGTTATCATATGAATCCGAGAAACAGCAGATCAAATGAATAACGGTAACATCAAATTGCCGGGACTCAACTTTGTCTCGTGGAATATCCACGACGCTCATTCCAGGATCGAAGGGAACAAGGTCGAGTCACCAGACTTCAGTTCAGTTACCTCAACAGCTCACTTCATTTGCCTGCAGGAAACCAAGCGCCCAGTAAAGATTAACGGATACCGGTGCTTTAATTCTAACCGTCCCAAATCAAAATCGGGTGGAGTCTGCATCGCAGTAAAGAACGAGCTCGCTCACTGGATCTCCCCCATACAATGCGAACACCCGGACATTATCATGCTGCGAGTAAAACAGGACCTGCTTGGCAAGGAAACAATTCTTATCAGTGCATATGACTCCCCTGACGCCAGCTCTTATAAAAAATCCGGCAAAGGACAGGACGACTCGGTAACTGACTCAATAAGCGACATCCTTGCAGACTCTAACCAAGAGGGGTCCGTCATCCTACTTGGTGATTTCAACGCCAGGATGGGAAACAAAGTCAGCAACGAGCACCAAGCTATGCAGTCTAACCTCCACTTGGAACCAGACAATCCTTTATCGCAAATAGACTGTCCACGTCTAGCAACCCTACCAGAGAGATCATGTGAGGACGTCAGAGAAAATTCGAAAGGAAAGGCACTTCTAGAATTCGTACGAACCAACGGTCTCGTGATTGCCAATGGGAGAACTATCGGAGACATCTTCGGTTCGCCAACCTGTGTTCGTCCTAACGGTGCCAGCATGGTGGACTACTGTTGTACCGACATCGATCTCTTTGAGCGTATCCATTCATTCTCTGTGGATAAACTCTATCCCATCTCTGACCACAGACCACTGAGAATGACTCTCAATCCTATACTACCCTACACGGTTGCAGCCCATAGACGGGAAATGAACTTCACCTCAGCACCGGCTGGATTTGTATGGGAAGCCTGTAACAACAAATCAAGTACTCAATTTCTTATGAACCAGATGGAACGGTCGGTCCAAAGTCGGCTACACGAACTCCTCCAAATGCCACTCGACGACAAATCCAACATTCAAGACCTGAACAACAAGACTACCGAACTGCTCCAGAACCTTGCTGTTTCAACCTTGAAACAACGAAAAGCAAAGAAGAAGGGTAAACCGTGGTACGATAAAGAATGTTCTAGAGCCAAGAGGTCACTTGACAATGCTGGTGCCAAGGTATCGGATGATTGCTACAACACTCCAGCCAGCGAGAGGTACCACACAGCGAAAAGAAGTTATCGTAACCTTACCAGGAGGAAGAAAAACGGATACCTCTGGCGACTGAACAATAAGATTAGTCACCTTGACACCCGTCAACTCAACTGGCCTGGGTTACAGAGGCTCAAGTCAGAAACATCAACGAATGCGATAAACTTTGACATTGAGGACCTTCACATCTTTTATACCTTCTTCAAGGGTCTGTACGACTCCAAATGTGACAAACCAGCAGATGATCACCCCATGCCGGAGACAGCAGCGTCCATCCCGGAAAGGTCAATCGCCGATGAGCTCTCTTGCCCAATTTCCATGGATGAGCTATCTAACTCAATTAAAGACCTTAAGAACGGGAAAAGCCCCTCCCTTGATCAAGTAGCCAATGAAATGCTACGATCCTCATCTCTGGATCTCAAACTGGTGCTACTAAAACTGTTTAACGGATGCCTCACTATCGGTTGCTACCCATGGAACACGTCCCTGACAACAGTAATTCACAAGAAGGGATCAACAGCTAACCCTGACAATTACCGGGCGATAACCTTGGGAAGCTGCATTGGAAAGCTTTATAGCAGTATTCTCCTGAACAGGCTTACTTTGTTCCGGGCCAAAGTATGTCCCGATACCCCAAACCAACAGGGATTCGCGAAAGGTGGACAAACAAATGATCATACACTGGTACTGAAAACGATCCTGGAGAAATACTTGAAGAAGAAGAAACAGCGAGTTTTTGCTTGCTTCGTCGACTACCGTAAAGCCTTTGACTCGGTCTGTAGGATCGCCTTACTCAAGAAGCTAGATCATATGGGTATATGTGGTGGGTTCTTCGCCAGTATCTCGGACATGTACTGCAACTCCAGAACATCAATAAAACTGAGCGGTATGATATCCCAGTCATTCCTTGTAAGGATCGGAACCGAACAAGGACACCCCCTTAGCCCGGAGTTTTTCAAGATGTTCCTTGACGAAATGTCCCAACTCTTAAATAGCTCGAAAGGACTATTTCCAGTACTAGGGGGCTGTGATGTCAACCACCTATTGTGGGCCGATGACATTGTGTTGCTAGCACTCGATAGCGGCTCGATGGACAGCCTCCTTGCTATCCTGGGAGATTACGCTACCACCTGGGAGCTAGAGATAAATACAGAAAAGACTAAGATCCTAGTCTTTAATCCTTCCGGCAGAGTTCTGAAGGACAGCCATGGATTTCAGCTGCTCGGTAAAACACTTGATTCGGTAAAAGAGTACACCTACCTGGGTATTGTATTCTCTGCCAGCGGAAGTATGAAGGCGGCACTCACTAACCTCTCCACCAAAGGGAGTAAAGCCGTCTTTCTCCTGAGGAAAACAGTGAATGGTGACTCCCTCTCAGCTTGGGCAGCTTTCAAGCTCTTTGACGCTCTAATAACTCCCATCATCACATACGGCTGCCCAATCTGGCTCCCGTATTCCGAATCTGCCAAGGTACTCCACTCTACACCTGCAAACTGTGAAACGTACATGAAGCGGATAACCGCTGACCCTTTCGAGAAAGTGCAACTCAAATTCATCAAATGGGCACTTGGGGTGCATAAAAAGAGCACCAACACCGCTTGCTACGGGGAGACTGGTAGAGCTCCAGTTTCGATCACGGTACTGAATCAATGCCTCCACTACTTCGCCAGGGTCATGTCCAAGTGTGGCGATGAAGACTCACTTCTAGGTCTAGCAGCAAAGGAGCAGAAAACTTTGGACCTGGACTGGTACACCTTCTGGAACAAGCTCCACAGTAGTAACGGCCCCGCAAGGCAAACCATGGAACATCAGATGGTTACCCACTGGGAATCACTTCGCCAGAAGCAGTCAAAAATGCACTTCTACAATTCGGTTAAACCAAGCTACGGCTACGAGGATTACTTGAACATAAAAAGAGCGGACAGGAAGGAGGTAAGCAAAATCCGAGTTAGTGCCCACGACCTCAGGATCGAAACCTCAAGATACACCCAGTCAAACCAACCCAAACACTGTAGATTTTGCTGTGACGACCTGAATCGACGGCTACTTGACAACCTCCCCTTCCCTGAAACGATACTCGAAAGCGAGGAACATGTCATCACCACTTGTCCAGCATACCACCATATACGAGTCACCCTCCCTGAATCACTAAGATCCGCCATCGCAGAAAAGGATTTCCCCACAGTATTCTCTGAATACCACTGCAGCTATCTTAACCGGTTCCTCAAGAGCTGCAAACTGCTTAGAGACTCATGGGTATCAAATCAATCGTGCAATACATGAACTATGAACTTCTGTTTGAGGGTGTGTGTGTGTGTGGGTCTTGACCGTACATATGCCCACCCCCATCGGGGGCCGGTTACGTGCATGCTCGCAAATCCCCGGGTTTCGCGTTGTGTGTACGATGCTTGCTCGGTGATCATATGTACGATCTATATTTTTTCTTGGTCTCTTCTTATTTGGACACAGATGGCTACAGTCGCATATTTCGGCTACATTTTCTGTTTTTTGTTTCTAATTCTAATTCTATGAATAGAAAGAACTATGGAAATGATTTAACTACCTCCTATTTTACAGGAACGTATTTAATTTAATAACCTCCCCTCCCCTAACAGGACAATAAAACTGCATTGCCCAATGACCCCCCTCTCTTTACAGGAAAATACAACTGCAAATATTGCCCGATGACCTTTAAGACCCCTACTGGGTTGACGGTGCATGAGAACGTTCACACGAGACGACAGGCGTGGTTGTGTCAGATCTGTGGAAAAACGTACTCCTCCCGGGCTAGCTACATTCAGCATCTTCAGGTGTGAGAGAGAGAGAGAGAGAGAGAGAGAGAGAGAGAGAGAGAGAGAGAGAGAGAGAGAGAGAGAGAGAGAGAGAGAGAGAGAGAGGGAGAGAGGGAGAGAGAGTGAGATAGGATGGGTCCTTGGATTACTTTAGATTCGGATCTTCGAGTCAAAGTCGATACTGTAAATGAGCGGAATTTGCTGAAGAAAATTAAATAACTTGCCGGTTATTATAGAGAGGGAGAGGGGCTGAAAAGGCATCACTATGACGTCTGAAATGTATTTTGGTAGAATGAGGTAGAATGATTGTATTCATATAATGCAGAAGAAGGAATGCCAGAATGAGAGAGCGTTATATTTTGGTTGAATTGCCAACATTTTAAAAGCTCAAAAAGATAGAGCCTCTCCCCGGTAGAAAGTTGGAAATATTTTCTTTTGTTAGTAACGGAACGAGGGCACGGTACCTACTTCATATAAATTTCCGTTTCTTTTATCTTACATTTCTAGGGACCCCTTCAAGTCAAAATACACTCTAAATAGACACCTAAACTAGTGGATTATTATATATGGCCCTAAAGATTTCTCTAATAGGACCTCTATTTTCCCATTCCTTTTATTCTTGCTGACCCCCTCCCGCTACCCCCCCCCTCTCTCTGACTCCCTGCTATTATACCCCCGCCATATCAGACCCCACCATCGTATCTTTGACACCCTATCTCTGACCCCATCATCATATATCTGACCCCATCATATCTCTGACCCCCTATCTCTGACCCCATCATATCTCTAACCCCCCCCCCATCATATCTCTGACCCCCTTCTGTCCCATTTCCAGGTGATGCACAGCTCAGGTAGAAAGTACCAGTGTCCAGTGTGCGGCAAGATGAGTAGTACATCCAGTAACCTGAAGGTTCACATGGTGATTCACAGCAACGCGAAACCCTTCAAATGCCCACAGTGTGAAATGACCTTCAAGCGAAAAGTAAGTTTTTTTAAAAGTTTGATGGTTGTGGTACAGTCGGACCCCGTTTTACCAGGAGGATAAACTTCCCCTGATATATAGGAAATTAACGGTATTTGACCCTGATTTACCGGGCATTCCAATTTACTGGGCAAAACCCTTTCCCCCGAGCTTGAAATCGGGGTCCGTTTGTAACAATACGATATCATCTGCACTCACTAATTACAGTTATATCCATCTGTTTTACTAACCCCCCCCCCCCTTGCCAGGGCTGTCTGAAATCCCACTTTATCCGCCGGCACCCCAGTGTCTCAATGTCTGGAGGCAGCAGCCGGGAGCAGGATCAGGATCCCGGAACTCTCCCCATGGCAACGGATTCAGTATTGTCATCCTCCGCTTAGACACTATTTTACCACCATTATAGGCCCGTATATCACACACCGTCACACACAACTTCCCCCTAATTTATATGAACATTACTATCATGGGCCCTTGTCAGACCATTCGGAGAGATATGACGTCACATCCTATTTATATAAAGTGAGAGAGAGTTATATTTGAGTTATATAAGCTAGAAGAAATGAGAAAATTATTATCAAAAGTATTACTGAGTATGATATGAGATCTCTGAAAATATAATGAGACATCATTTGATTGAACTAGTTGCAGGAACCGACCGAATCAGGAAATACTGGTCACTGATTGGCTGATAACCAGTCACGTGACCTAAATAACGAGTTATGATTGGTTGTTTACTTGTGTCGGTCGGTTCCTGACTAATTGTTGTTATTCAGCCTAGAATTAGCTTTGTTTGTTGTACGTGTAAAATATAGCCTTAGCTGTAAAATATTAATTGTTTCTTTACTGATATATTATCACAGGGTTGAAACGGGTCATAATCCTAGGGTTTCTTTAATTTTAACCATTTTCCTGACTATATTCAGTAGATTTATTTTGCGAACCAGCAGATCTAGTTTGAGAGACAGTGAGAGAGAGAGAGAGAGAGAGAGAGACAGTGAGAGAGAGAGAGAGAGAGAGAGAGAGAGAGAGAGAGAGAGAGAGAGAGAGAGAGAGAGAGAGGAGCGAGAGAGAGAGAGAGAGAGAGAGAGAGAGAGAGAGAGAGAGAGAGAGAGAGAGAGAGAGAGAGAAAGAGAGAGCTGGTCCTCATCACTTGACGTTATTGAAATATTTTGATTTTTTATCGGTATGTAGCATACGCAGTTCCCCCCTACGTTTGTACATTAAATATACATTGCTATACATGTTATACACACTGGGGTTTATTGTACACTAACGTGTATAGCGTATACATTTGTGTATTTTTTCTATACATATAAGATTCATGTTATGATCATATATTATAATATGTAGTGCAGGGTGTTTCAAAAAACATGACTCATACCAAGTACCGTATACTGAAAGTACCCCGATATGGGTCAAGTTTTTTGAAGCACCCTGTATATTATATCGTACTGTGTTTTTGTTGTTGTATGCCGCTGTTGATTTATGTGTATTTTGCTGTATATAGTAGAACCATGCATGGAGAGAGAAAGATAAAAAGAGAAAATGGCTATCGTTTTTCTTTCAAAAATTCAAAATCTAAACGATATCCATTGAGCTCTTTATTATTATTCTCTATGCTACTCACTTTGGATATTAAAATAAATAAATCTGGCCCTGTACTAAGCTGACGTTCGTGTGTTATTATTAGTATTATAATGTTACTTATTATTATTAGTAGTATTATTATGTCCACACAAGGGTTAAATTGAAGTGAGATTCGAGCTAGTGAGAAATATATAGATCGATCAAATATGTTATAAAGAGTGACAAACTCGAGGAGGAGAAGAAGATATTATAGAGTGAGAAAGAGATGTTAGATAAAGAGAAACTGGGGAAGAAGATGAAGATGGCAGAACAATGCACCTGATCGATCTCAATAACAGATCGGAATTGCTCAGTGTTATTATCAAGGGTGCTATCTTCCCTCTGTCAAAGTGAAGGGTGCCATTGATGCGTTGAAGAGTTATTTCTCCCGCTAATGTTGTACACCTTTATATTAT
This sequence comes from Hormiphora californensis, assembly GCA_020137815.1. Taxonomy (NCBI): domain Eukaryota; kingdom Metazoa; phylum Ctenophora; class Tentaculata; order Cydippida; family Pleurobrachiidae; genus Hormiphora; species Hormiphora californensis. The sequence continues at coordinate 4,539,681 of CM035355.1, read as the reverse complement.
TTGATGAGAGAGATACAGAGAAATTCAGGGAGAGAGAGAGAGAGAGAGAGAGAGAGAGAGATAGAGAGAGAGAGAGAAAGAGAGAGAGAAAGAGAGAGAGAAAGATGGAGATAAAGAGGGAGAAAGAGAGAGAGAGAGATGTATAAGAGAGATATAGAGAGAGAGGAGTTGAAAGGTCCTGAATATAAATTGCTTTTTGATGAGATCTCCAGACCAGCAGACAGGAGAGATTAGAAATACGGTAACAATGAAGAAGCAAAGTGCGATATTATAATGAGAGACCCATGTTTTTTGATGGGAATGTTTTGTCACATATCTTTTTTAAGTCACACATATATTTTATTTATACACACAGAATCCCCCAAACTATATATGAAGAAAGTTTTACACTTCCTCTATAATACAAAGTTGGCTGTATTTGATTAACTTAACTGTTCAAGTTAGTTAACATACATTTATCCAACTGAATCAACTTTTTGAATTCATCTGTTAATAATGATGGTTATAGTATAATGATTATATTATTTTGTCATACATATTATGTCACATTTTTTACCCATTTTTAGGTTTGATATATACACATAATGCTATATATATAAATATATATAACACTACCAATATATGACAGTATTATGAAGAGAAAGAGATAGGCGATAATGAGATTAAGAAGATACAAAGATACAAGATGAATACAAGATTGTTGCTGAGCCATCAGTTAAGTATACTAAATGGTAATTAAGTATACTTGTTGGTCAATTAAGTATATTTATTGGTCAATTCAGTATATCAATTGGTCAATTCAGTATATTAATTGGTCAATTAAGTATATTAATTGGTCAATTCAGTATATTAATTGGTCAATTAAGTATATTATTTGGTCAATTCAGTATATTAATTGGTCAATTAAGTATATTAATTGGTCAATTCAGTATATTAATTGGTCATGTTTTTTCGTTATATATTGGTGATCAGTGTCCCGGGGTTTTTGTGTTTTCTGTTTCTATTCATATTATTCATCACATTATATAAGCATGTCATCAGCTTTGGGATATTAATCTACACCCCAGACAAGTTTTAAAAATTCTTTCAAACCCAGAATTGGGCACTCTGGGCCAAAATTCTAGTTTCTAGACACTTGTTACCATTTTGTGTTTTCAATTAGTTTTTTTTATTTTTATTTGTACTTTTAAACCCTGGACACAGGTTTTTGGTTTGATTATATGGGCCCTTTGGAATTTTAAATAAAACCCGAATTTGTAGACACGGTTCAGCATCTAGTATAAACCACCGATTTTTTTTATTGTTTTTTGAAAATAATCTTGTTTTCCCCCTAATATTTTAAAAATGGGGCGCCCAAAAAAAATTTTTGGATTGGGCGTTTTCCCGGGGGGTTTAGAGGAAAATAAAATTAAAAAAAAACTCAACCCCCCCACAATTTTTTTAAAAACCCCATTTATCCAAAAAAGATTTAATCCTGGTTTATTGGAAGCTATAGCCCTTCCCATTTGGTTTTGGGGAAACTGACTATTTGTTTAACCCTTTAAAATGGCACGTGCAACAAAGGGCCGAGGGCAGGGCGGGTTTGAATTTTTCTAACTCCAGGATTGGGGAAAAGGGGCCCCAAAAACCCCGGGGGGAAACCCAAAGGGGCCCCAAAACAGGCGAGAAGGAACCCCCGTGAACCTGGGAAGGAGAGGAAAACGGTTTTGTTTGGGCAAGGTGGAAAAAAAAGAGGAAAAAACCCCAAAAAAAGAAAAAAAAAGGGAAAAAGGGAAAAAGAAAGGGGTTGGGGGGTCACGGCCCCAATGGACCCCTGGAAGGGTTTTCAATTTGGTTGCTTTTTCAAATTAGATGGTTTTTGGGAGGTAATAATGAAGGGCGGAAAAGGTTTTAAAAGAATTGGGACACCAAAAAGAATGGCCTCTAATTCCTTTTTCAATCACCATTTAAAATTTTTTTTCGGCAACCCCTTAGGGAGAGGAAGAGGGGAAAAAAAAGGGGGGAAGGAAGAAAAACAAAAAAGAGAAAGGGGAAGAATTGAAAAAAAAAGGAAAAGAAAAGGGAGAAGAAAGAGAAAAGAGAAAGAGAGGAAAGAAGAAAAGAAGAGAAGAAGAATTTTAATTTCCCGGGCTCCCGGTCCCCAATCTCCTTTCCCCTTGGGGATTGCCGGGGGGCCCCCCCTTGGGAGGGAGGGGGGGGAGGCCGAGAGGGAGGGCGAAAGAGGCCCCCAATTTAGGGGAAAAAGGAGAAAAGGAGAGGACCCCCAAGAGGAGGGAAGAACCGAGGCCCCGGTAAGACCCAAGAGGAGAGCGAAAGGGGGATTAAGGGGGAAGAAGGGCCGAGAGAGGAGCCAGGAGGAGCCCCCAGAAACGGGACCCCCGCGCCCACCCCATCCCCGTGGGGCGAAGGGCGGGCCTAAACCCCCGGCCCCCCCCCCCCCCCCCCTTAAAAGGGGAACAAACTAAGGGGGCCCATGCCCCCGGTCCAACCGAATTTGGGTCCGGGGGACCCTGTGGGGTTGGATTTTCCTTCTGAAAACCAAAAAAACAAAAAATTTCTAAAAAAGCCCGTGATAAAACCAATTTACTAAATTAAAGGGGTTCAAAGGCCCAAACAAAGGAAAAAGGAAAGAAGGGGAGAAAAGAGGAAAAAAGGGAAAAAAAGAGAAAAAGAAGGGGGGAAAAGAGGAGGGGAAAAAAAGAAAAAAAAGAAGGAACGGAGAAAGGGGAAAGGGGAAGGGAAAAGGGGGAGCGAAAAAAGGAGGGAGGGGGCAAAAAAAGGAAAAAAGGGAAACGGGGGGAGGGGGGGGCGGGAAAGGAAAGGGGGGAAAAGACAGGACGAGGGAAAAAAAGGGGGAAGGGACCGCCGAGGAAAAAGGGGAAAAAGGGGGGGAAAAAGGGAAGGGGGGGGAAAAGAAAAAGAAGGAAAAAGAGGGGAAAAGGGGGAAAAAAAAGAGAAAAAAAGAAAAAAAGGGGGAAGGGGGGAAAGACAACGGGAGAGAAGGAAGGGGGGAGAGAAAAGGGGGAGAGAGGGAGGGGAGAGAGAGGAAAAGAGAAGAGAAAAAAGAGGGTTGCTGGAATGAGTACAAAGGCAGGCTAATATTTGATCGATTGGCAACTTCTATAAATTCCCGTCCCCCCCCATCAGTGTGTTTTTTTCTGGCAAAAAAAATTCATTACAATCATTTTCCCCTCACCATCATCCTCCCTTTGGTTTCGTCCTCTCTCTTTTCTTTTCTCTCTCCCTTCTCTTTTCTCCCTTTTCTCTCACTCCCTTCCCCCTCTCCCCCCTTTTCCTTTCCGGAGGAGGGGGCGGTTAAAAAAGCTGTTAAAATATTTTTATAAGTGATCAGCCTGAAAAATAAATTTTTTGGGACATTTTCCCCGGGGCCTTTGGGAAATGAGCACAAAGGGCGGTTTTAAAGTTCATCACCCCCAGTATCCCCCCCCCTGCTATTTAATTACTTTCCCCCCCGCTTTCTCCACTATAGGGGTTACTCAACAAAGTATGGTTATGGTTGTTTTGTCAGGCGGCCCAAATTTACCCGGGTTCCCCCCCGTCAGAACCCTTAAAAATTTTAAAAAAATGAGAAAGGTTTTTGGCCCTGTAAAAGTTGCCCCGAGGGGCATCTGCCTTTTTTGGGGGGGGGGGTTTTTTTTTTGGGTTTTCCCCCCTCAAAACCCCTTTAAAGGAAGGGGTTTTGAACATAACAAAAACCCCAAATACCCCAAAGGAAAAAATGCAGTTTCTGGGGAGTTTCAGTGATTAAATAAAATAATTTAAAAATTTTTAGCTTTTAGTGGTCACCTTTACTTAGCTATTAGTTGGAAAAGGGGGGTTAATTTTAAAAAAAATCCCTCCCAAAGAAAAAAAAAAAAAGCTCTGCCTATTAAAAAGCTGTCCACCCATGCATGGGGACTGGAGGGGGGTCGAAATCTATTAGGTGAGATGTCAAGATCTCTGATTGCCTCGCACCCCCCCCAGAAATTTAGAAGTTAGAGCATAAAACCCCTTAGGGATTTGGGTTTGGGTTTAGGAAACCCCCTAATAGGGGAACCCCAAAAGGGGAAAACGGAAGGGGAAAGGGTGACGTCGAACATGATGCAAAAGGGTTTTAATTTTCCCAAAATTTAAAAAGGAAGATTTCCAAAAAAAGGGGAAAAGGGGGAGAGAGAAAAAGAGAAGGGGGGGAAAAAAGGGGAGGGGGAGGAAAAGGGGGAAGAGAGAAAACAAAAAAAGAGACGAGAGAGAGAGAGAGAGAGAGAGTGAGAGTGAGAGAGAGGGGGGGGGTCCCTAAGTTTTTATCTTGCTATAAAATAGTTTAGTTCCAGATGACAAGACTTCAGAACTATAAAGTATAAACCTCCACGATCACTTCCAAGTCTGGTGCTACCTATCTTCCTCTATCTCTCCCATTCCTTTCTATATGATACCATGTGATCAGAAATTACTAAAGTTACTGTTTCTGATTTAACTGAAACTGCTGCCAGATCAGACAGTCGAGACAGAGCAGAAGCTAGTTTCGTATCTCTGTTTCTCACTTTCTTTAGCTAGATTACCGGGCCAGTAAATTTGGACAGGTGGCTTGTAACTTCACCACTTTATCGTCTCCCGGGATTGGAAGTTCACCACCACCGGTTATTCTGTGGAGAGAGAGAGAGAGAGAGAGAGAGAGAGAGAGAGAGAGAGAGAGAGAGAGAGAGAGAGAGAGAGAGAGAGAGAGAGAGAGAGAGAGAGAGAGAGAGAGAGAGAGAGAGAGAGAGAGAGAGAGAGAGAGAGAGAGAGAGAGAGAGACCCTTCACTCTGGTGGCATGTGTGTTCCCCAAGGTCCGATCAGATACAGGATATTGTTCAACAAGATCAGATCAGACGGCGGTGGTAAGAACTCACAATTGGAAGCTCACTTTGAAGTAGGGATGATCTTTTGGCGAAGAAGAAGTTTTTGTCCGGGGAAATTGTCTTGAATTCCACAGTTTGGTAATTCCTGTAATTTTTGGGGGCATGGCAGTCAGAATAGTAAGGGATCAAACCACTATCTATCAAGCTGATTCCTTCACTAAAACATCCTAGCTGGGGCTGTCAAAATTGATTGGCCCCTTACTAGAAAAAGGAAGGACCATGGAATCCCCAATACATTGACAGCTAATATTTTACCACTTCTCTGTGATAGACTGTTTACTTTTAGGATTGGTTTCGGGGAAACGGGGGCAAGTAATCCATTTTTGGTGAGAAATGTTGACATTTAATTTGGTCCGTATAATGAACTAGTCAGACACGTCAGACGTTTCTTGAGATTTAAATCTCTATTTGCCCTTATCGTGGTTAATCGAATTGATCGACGCTGCTAAAAGTGACAGCAGCTGGGAGGAACGCAGTCGGACATTTATACCACCACCAAGTTTCACTCTGTAGAACATACCACCACCAAGTTCCATTTTGTTTCCACTCTGTAAAAACTAAAAGTGTGTCCTACTCGTTTTAGTAGGGACGATAGTGTGAGGTGATGTCAGGGAAATTTCAAAATCCCTGACATCACCCAATCAATCAATCAATCAATCCCGACACTAACGTCCCTACTATTTACGAAGTGGTAATAATTGGGAGGACCAAGGAGAGGTAAAACTATAATAGCACCCTTTTCATTGCTTTTGACACTTCAATGACCGGCTGGCAATATCACAAGGACACAAGACATGAGTCATGGTATTGACCAGGTACTAGGTAGGAGGTTGGAGTCTGGAAAATTAAAGAGACGCCTACCCCCCCCCCCCCCCCGGTCTGACAGGACTGTATTGAAACAGTGACAGATAGAAACAAAGAGAGGCTAGACTTAGAACGGCTTAGACAAAATCTGTTCCCTAGAGATTAATTAACAGCACTTTCCCTGTACTAACTGCTCTTCTAAACCTAGTCAACGGGAGCCTATCTGATAGCACAAGACCCCGTTTTGAGCTCATATCAGGTCTATGCTCGAGATACCTCATTATATAGTCATACTCATACCAACATTGAATTTCAAATTCATGGTTTCATTGGTCGAAGGGACTAGAGGACTAAGGGACTTAGGACTACCCCTAAACCGAGCGAGAATCGGTCCTGTGGCACCTGTCCTGCGCCGCAGATCCCATCTGAGCGTACTGAGAATCATGTCGGGGTGTGGCGCCGCCCGACAGGTTGTGTGACACTGCAGGTTGGTGCCACTGCCACAGGACGGGGACCAGTGCTCACCAGTTCTTGAAGTAGGGCGCGACGTCCTCTCTGTTAACTGTCAGCACTTTGCGCGACCAAAATCACTGCGCGCACACTTGGAGTTGGACTCATCCCAATATTTTCTGGTGAGTTGCAGCTCAGAGGAATCCCATTCGGTATTCCATGCCCATGGCCAACTCTGGCTATGAAAGGGGGTCCATTTATACGGCTCATCAGAATTTTTGCAAATGAAAATTAAAAATCTTCCCACGACAACGAGCCGCGGCAATAATTTTAAATTTAACTTGGCGCGGCTGATTTAGCGCCGCGCGCGCCTTCGGTTTTTACATTTTACTTTTTTGTTTTGAGCTTTGCTTTTTTTATATAAAGTCGGATTTTTTGAAACTGTCACCCCCGGCCAGCGTTAAAATCTGGGTGTTTCGTGAGTGCTGACAAACGGTTTTTTAGGGTTAGGGCTAAAGTAGGGTTAGGGTTAGGGTTGGGGTTTGGGTTGGGGTTAGGCCTTGACATTCCCTACCAGATAAACTTTGAATTAGCCAAAACGGTTGATTGGTTCGGCGGTTAGAGCCGTTTTAGTGAATCAACTTTTTTGGCAGCGCGCACCTGTAAACAGGCCACCAAACACCCAGATCGTAACGGCGCCCGTCACCCCCCTGGGTATTTTCGAATTTCGTAAATGACCATAAATCCGGTTCCTGACGAGATAGAGACTTGAAATTTGGAGGTTACGAAGATCTTGCTAAGTTCTTCCGAACCTCCAAATTTCAAGTCTCTATCTTATCAGGAACCGGAGATATGTCAAATTTTGTTAATTCAGGGGGGTGACAGTTTCAAAAAATCCGACTTTAAAGTCGGATTTTTTGAAACTGTCACCCCCCTGAATTAACAAAATTTGACATATCTCCGGTTCCTGATAAGATAGAGACTTGAAATTTGGAGGTTCGGAAGAACTTAGCAAGATCTTCGTAACCTCCAAATTTCAAGTCTCTATCTCGTCAGGAACCGGATTCATGGTCATTTACGAAATTTGAAAATACCCAGGGGGGTGACAGTTTCAAAAAATCCGACTTTACTCGGATTTTTTGAAACTGTCACCCCCCTTAATTGGAATGCGCTGCAGCCCCCTCATGCGCGCACCCCCGCAACGAGGGGACTGGAGGGAATGCCGCGCGCGCGTTTGGCCTGATCCCGGCTGGGTCGAAGATAACTTTGCGGTCGAAAAAACGGCGGTGCTTATAACTTTGGCTCCTGAAGTCCGTTTGACTTGATTCTTTCACCAGTTGTTAGATCTGACGATTATCTACCTTGCTGTTTTTGAGAGAAGTTAATTGGACTTAAGGAGGCTGAGCAATAGCCGTTGAAAGATGGGTTGTTTTCAAAAAGTGACGTCACAGATTCTTGCAGGGACACCTTTTTTAAAATTTCATTCAAATTTTGATTTTACCGCACTCGATTTTGCGGAGTTTGGTTCATATCTCCTGTTCCTGATAAGATAGAGACCTGAAACCGGTTGCATTTGAAAGCTGTTATCTTCCTCTTTCCAACGCTACCAAAACGATTTCTGTACCTTATCTGAAACCGGAGATATGATTGATTATGTATTCCCCCCTAGCGCGGTATTCCCTCCAGGCCCCTTATATTATATTATAAGGGGCCTGCAACGTATGCCAACCCCCTTAAATAAAAAATTTGTCATTTCTCCGGTTCCTGATAAGATAGAGACTTGAAATTTGGAGGTTCGCAAGAACTTAGCAAGATCTTCGTAACTTCCAAATTTCAAGTCTCTATCTCATCAGGAACCGGACTTATGGTCATTTAAAGAAATTTGAAAACTCTAGGGGGGTGACAGTTTCAAAAAATCCGACTTTATTAGGGAGGTTTGTTTTTTTGAAAACCCGAAACCGTTGAAAAGCGCTGCTTTATCCCGCGCTATCGGGGGCCAGCAACGTTTGCCAACCGAAACCGCTGCCTTATCCCGTCAGCGGCGTTTGCCAAGCTTTTTTAATATTTTGAGGCTTCTGAGACGGGACGCCCCGGTGTCGGCTTGTTGTTTCCTTGAAAAGCGCTGCCTTATCCCGCGCTGCAATACGGTCAACAGTCGTTGCCAAGTTGTTTCCTCAGGTTGAAAAGCACTACAGCGTTTGCCAAGTTTCTAGGGTGCCGTTACGATCTGGTTGTTTGGAGGCCTATTTACAGGTGCACGCTGTCAAAAAAGTACCCTGCTTTCAACCATTTTGGCAAATCCAAAGTTTATCTGATAGGAAATGTCAAGCCCAACCCAAACCCCAATCGAAACCCCAATCGAAACCCTACTTTAGCCCTAACCCTAAAAACCGTGAGTGCCGGCACTCCAATCACCCAGTTTTTAACGTTGGCCAGGTTTCCAGCTCAGGCGCCCGCGGTTTTTACGGGCCAACTTTTTAAAAAGTGCTGTCTTATCCCATAGCGTCAATAGCATTTGCCAAGCCAACGTTAACATCTAGGTGTTTGGAGTGTCAGCACTAACGGTTTTTTAGGGTTAGGGCCAAAGTACAGTTTGGATTGGGGTTAGGGCTGAAATTTCCTATCAGATAAACTTTGGATCATCCCAAACGGTTGAGTGGTTTGGTGGTTATGCTGTCTTCTCGTCGCGCGTCATTCCGAGCTGGAGGTGCAAAGATGTAGCTGTAGCCCTGAGTGGGAATGCTAACAAGAGTGAGTTGCTTTAGAAATAAGACATCGCACGTTACTGCATATGCGCCTTCTCCCTGTATTCATATGACAGGATTTGCTAGTCCTTTGTGTGCTCTTTTGCACCCCCAACCTTGGAAAGACGTGTGACGACTGGCCTTACATCCTCCGAGAATGCAGCATTAGAGCCATTTTAGCCAATACAAAGGTACTTTTTGGCAGTGTGCACCTGTAAACACGCCAGCAAACACTCAGATCGTAATGGCACCCGTATTATGACGTTTTTAGTTTTTTTAAATTTGCGATGTCACGTCGTGATCTCTTGAGTCAGAGGTGAAGAAGGGTTGTATAGTATCCAGTATGCACTTGAGAGTAACTAATATTTATGCTGTGTTTGGGTTACAGCAACAGCACAGGGTCGGATGAGAATTGAGAATTCCGGTCTGGATTTCGTCACCTCTGGATCAGCTGTATAGGGCTGATGACACCTTCCGTGGTAGAGAGGGGGTGATCCCTGTATTGATCTCACGTGGTTCGAAGTTTGGTCAGGCATAGAAGACTCGGGATGTTACAAAGGTGAACAAATTTCAATAGCAAAATGTTTCTATGCCTGACCAAACTTCGAACCACGTGAGATCAATACAGGGATCACCCCCTCAACATGGATTTCGTCAGACGAAAAGTTCCAGCGACCCTTTCTGAGGTTGCTGAACCTGGAGATCTCCTAGAAATTTACTTTTCTGAAGTGACTACAGTCGCTGGTGTAATCTTTCAAAATCAGGGGATACCAGTCCCCATACCAGTTTAAATTTCGTTTCAAGTCACCATGAAAAACACACTCCATTGCAGCCCATTACTTTTTCCAAGCATAATCGGACCCCGGCATCCTCGGGGGAAAAGGGTTTTGTCCGTTAAATTGGGGCGTGTCCCGGACACGGTGTCCGACTGTATTTCTGTGAATTATTTTCATGATTGGCCATTACTTTTTCCATAGGCTAGGCTAGATCCTACAGGGGGTTGAGAGTTGAGACAAATAACAATGTCTCAGAGACAAATAAATTTGTGTTGAAAAAATTCTAGGAACACAGTGTCACAGAATCAGGGATTATATATGTCGTCCTAACAATGGAAACTACAGTATTTTACTACCCCCGTTATAGCTGTTGGGAAGACTCAATGGCCATGTCCAGTTGACCGATGTGGACTAACAGTGTCCACAAGATTGAGCTATATTAGACATCCTATCCATCATGAGCACAACCGAACATGACGTCATGATTATGGGATTGTATTGTTGAGTCTATACGGCTGGAGAAGACATGTTATGAGAAATCACCCAGAGACGGTTATATTCGAGTACTGATCTTGTCCAGAAGGGTTCCAGATTCCAGCAGAACTGTCATTACACCGAAGAAGTGAACACATGGAGGAATGTGGGGTTATTTTAACAAGCCCATCCGCTAACTGGTTGTATCTTCCATTACCGCGATATCGATATCTGCTATTACATGGACTGAAAATGTGTCCAATCTTGTTAGCTTGCCTTGTTCGACCCTCTCTTATCTCTTTGCAAAACAAATGTGAAGGCGGGTTAGAAGTTCTAACTTAGTACCGAATACCGTCTCAACCCCGACATAATCCCCTCTCAGATTCCTCCCCCTCTAACCACCCACCCTTCCCCCTACTAACCCTTTCCTCCCCACTAACCACCCACCCTTCCCCCTACTAACCCTTTCCTCCCCTCTAACCACCCACCCTTCCCCCTACTAACCCTTTCCTCCCTCTAACCACCCACCCTTCCCCCTACTAACCCTTTCCTCCCTCTAACCACCCACCCTGCCCCCTACTAACCCTTTCCTCCCCTCTAACTACCCACCCTTCCCCCTATTAACCCTTTCCTCCCCTCTAACTACCCACCCTTCCCCCTACTAACCCTTTCCTCCCCCACTAACCACCCACCCTTCCCCCTACTAACCCTTTCCTCCCCTCTAACCACCCACCCTGCCCCATACTTACCCTTCCTCCCCCACTAACCCCTCTCTATGCTGTAGGATGAAATTTACCCTCAAGACCCTACAGCGGGATACCTTCGAGGTAGAACTTGACGAGAATCTCACCGTCTCGGACCTAAAAAAGAAGATCGAAGAGGAGAAGGGTGCGGGATATGCTGCTCCAAATCTAAAACTCATCTACGCAGGTATACACACAAAAACAGTGCATTATTTTACCACACTAGCAGCTTCCGGTGGTGGTGAATTCTTCTCTCTCAGTGTGACCGGCGGCGCGGGGTCAGAATGATGGTGGTGTGAGCGGGCGCGAGCACTCGTTTTGTAGACTCCCCCGCGCACAGCACTCTCTGAAACAGTCTTCTCTCTCTCCCCCTCCTTGTCGTTCTCTGTGTGTGTGTACGCGAGTCACCAACCCAGAAGTGTGAAGGTTGACCTGTCTGTTTCAGGGAAGATCCTGTCGGACGAGAAACAGATGAAGGAGTACGATATTTCGGCATTTATTGTCGTTATGGTGTCCAAACCGAAAGCTGCCCCGACTCAAACAGAGGTAAAAAAGGAGGATCATCAGGAATTCAGAGCGCGGGAACTTCTTCTACTTCTTCTAGCTCGTCTGTTCTTGATTTTCAATGTTCAACCCTTTTCTCCTCAGGGAACTTAATCTCATATAATACCCTCTTACCCTTAAATATCGGGCAATGTTTAACCCCCCCCCCTCCCAGGGAACCTCTTCTAGCACTGCTGCGGCCACCACACCTGCAGCTACCCCTGCCCAACCAACACCTACCCCACCCGCGGCCACAACTACAGCACCCACGCCGGCCCCAGCACCTGCACCTGCCGCCGTGCCTGCTGCTGTCCCCGCTGGAGGAGATAGCATGATGGTTCAGGGACCTGAGTATGAAAACGCTGTAGCGGAGATCATTTCTATGGGCTTCGAGCGGTCTCAGGTATGTTTACACACCCACTTCTTTATAATGAACTCATAGATTGGTGATCTGATATTCATCATGCCACTTTTCCTTGCTCGATCCTCCCTCACCGTGCCCCTCAAAAATTGCAACAGTGGTGCTCCGCCATATGGCATATTGGTCGGCCGCATAAACAGTTGTGCTCTGTCATTGGCCGGCTGCATAAAGAGTCACCCAAAGTGTTGTACACGACTTCTTAGGATTATAACATAACAACTATCCCCTTCCTTCTGGAAGGGTTATAACATAACAACCAACCCCCTACAAACAACGATTTGGCAGTACTGAATCAATAACAACCCACCCCCTAGCCTACTGCTACTGCTACTACTTTTACATACTACTTCCTTCCAGGTGGAGCGAGCAATGGCGGCAAGTTTCATGAACCCCAACCGAGCAGTGGACTACCTCTTCAATCCCAGTCTCATGCCCGCAGCAGCTCCACCCCAACCCCCTGCAGCTGGTGGGGACGCCCCTCCCCCTGCTGCTGTAGTACCCCCACCAACCGGTGGAGATGCCCCTGCTGCCCCTGCCCCAGGAGGCGGTCTGGCCAACTTGGACTTCCTGAGAAACCAACCCCAGATCAGTCACCTCAGGCAGATGATCTCTCAAAACCCTGCTGTTCTGCAGAATGTGCTGGAGGAGCTGGCACAGTCAAACCCTGATTTGTTACAGGTGAGTGGCAGTTAGTTACCATCCTAGGGGGAATCAATAAGTTTACTAAAGTCAGATTTTGAAGGGTGAATTGTCTCATATAAGATTTTCTTCTCCGCGCCGCACCGGACCGGTGATGTTACATTCAGTGCCTGGCAAAGGGTGAAACTATTTCGTTATTCTCTCTACCTCTCTGCTACTATTTAGTTTACACACATGCACTATAACTGGAGTCCAGGACAGGTGTGTGTAAACTTAACCTGGCAAAGTGATGATGTGAGATGTCTCTCTCTCTGTCTCTCTCTGTCTCTGTCTCTGTCTCTGTCTCTCTCTCTCTCTCTCTCTCTCTCTCTCTCTCTCTCTCTCTCTCTCTCTCTCTCTCTCTCTCTCTCTCTCTCTCTCTCTCTCTCTCTCTCTCTCTCTCTCTCTCTCTCCCTCTCAAACCCCATCTTTACAGGCGATCCAAGCTAATCCCCAGCAGTTTATTAACCTGCTTAATGAGGGAGGGGGTGGAGCTGGAGGACAGGGTGGCCCCCAAATTCCTGGAGCCGGAGGACAGCCAGGAGCACCCCAACCTCCCACAGTTCAGATCACGCCCGCAGAGAAAGAGGCCATTGACCGGGTATGGGATTATATTTATTGTTCGGATCATCTGTTGCTAAATCCATATCAAGATGAAATTGTTGTCATAATTGTAAATATATCGTATTCGAAATTTATGATTTTAACAATCCAACTTTATTTTTCAGATCAAGGCCCTAGGGTTCCCTGAGCATCTTGTTGTACAAGCCTATTTTGCATGCGAGAAGAACGAAAACTTGGCCGCGGAGTTCCTCTTCTCAGAGAATTTCCAAGACGATAACCAGTAGCTAAAAGATAGAGACTTTCTTTTTTCCCGGAGAATTATATAGCAAGATATAGAAAGTGAGACAACTAAAATTTGAGTTTTTTTTGTAGTCGTGTACTGCAGAAGTGATCTGGGCATCCTGGACTAAACACGTGCAGTGTGAGAGAAGGAGGGAGACGAAATATATAATGGCCATGTGTGTGTGTGTGAGAGAGAGGACTAAAGAAATTAGTGTATTTTGGTTCTTTTTGAGCACCCCATCTTGTTACAGCGCATCCAGTGCTCCCCTTTTTCGTGGTGTTCACTTTTGGATGTGTGTGGCTATATAATACCAATTTTTAAGCTTAAAATCAACTTGTTTAACGAATTTGATGGAGATGTAATAGATATACTTGGCCACATTGATGCCTGAGTGAGATCGAGGTCGCGCAGCGACCGAGATCGATCTCACATCTAGGCCTCCGGCGCGTTATTGATTTTAGAGCAAACTTTTTCAAAGACCTGGCTGCAAGGAACTACTGAACCGATTTGCATCTCGTTTGTTGCTCCTGGCAGATAATTGTCTCTAGTTTTACGGAAAATACCCGCGAATATCAGCATTTGAGGAATAGTGGGTCAAAATTGACGCTAAATATGAGCAATTCTTTAAAGACCTGGCTGCAAGCTCCTACTCGGTCCTGGGACAATCTGCGGGTACTGGGTGAATCGTCATGGCCTTGTGAGTATGGGAAAATACCCGCCGATACATCAAAGTGCCAATTGAGGCGGTAATTGGGGTTTTGGTAGTGCTATGTCGGCTAAAAATGCCTGCTAAAACAGTATATCGCGCGCGATTTGATAGTCCCACTGCTGAAAACGTGCTTTACATCGCGCGCACGTGAGTTCTTGCTGTCCACAGGCCGGGAGCCTATTCTTCGCGGAGCGAGAATAGGTTGCAATGGAGCCAATAGATATACCTCTACCCATCTCTCCACAGTGGTTTTTAGGTGGACATAGGAAAAAAAAAATTTCCTAAAAATGGTTCTATCCGATAGATATTAGTCCATAGAGTTGTATGCCATGCGACCCACCGATTGATTGCTTCAGAATCGATGCGTTATTTGAGTTTTTCGTCATTTTTGACTGTCATTTTTGACTGTCTTTTTTGACTGTCATTTAACTTGCAGGGTTTTAGGACGAGACGAAAAATAGACTTATTCTTCAATGTATGTTGTCTTGTAAGGGCAATTAGGTGAAATTTCAAAATTTTTGGAAATTTTTGAAATTTTTTTTTCGGAAAGTCATTTTTCAGCCAAAAACGAAACATAAAGCTATGGCATACACAGAGTCGTCATGAGTCGTCACGGGAGACCAGTTTTATTTGAAAGGCCTGACAAATATCTATCTTTTAGTGTATGGGGCACTTCTCCGAAACGATCCGAAAATTGGGTAAAATAGCGTTGAAGGAAGCGTGTTTTTAAGTGAGTTTTTAGAAATCAGTAGCTGAGACCCGACTAGAAGCATTTCCCCACCTATTTTTGCACGAAGAATCGATTGCCATCAATATTGGAGCTCTAAAACCATTCCATGTTAAGGAGAATTGCTATTTGCATACGAGGTTAGGATTAAAACTCGTTATATATTGGTTAAAAGAGTGTTGAATTGTGAACCTAAACATTTGAACAGACGGAAACATAATGATCAACTAAAAAAGGACTCCACGGTACTGTCCAGGTTCCCCAAGGGACCAATAATAGATGGGCATGCACCTCGGGTATGACCGGGATCCTTACATATCTGGCATCTAACCATAACATTTTGCCCCACTTCTCGAACTTCCGGATCACCAAGGATGAAAAGCCGGCGGATGGTGTCCGTGAGGTTCGCTTCCTGACTGTTCTTGCGGCTGAGTCTCGTCCTGTACCGACGTAGGAGCTTGTTGCAAGCCTCGAGACCCCCCTCACCGAGATTCCCCAATCCTCTTCCCTTGTTCTCCTTCTCCATAACCTCTGGTGCGTGAGCCAATACCTTGTGGAGAGTAGGGGAGACCTGGCTCCGTGGAGGTGGATACTCAGTTAGGATGTACTCATACGTCTCCGTACAGTACGTCTTAAACTCGGTTGTTTTAACTTTCCTTTTACT
The DNA here is from genome assembly GCA_020137815.1 of Hormiphora californensis. Lineage (NCBI taxonomy): Eukaryota > Metazoa > Ctenophora > Tentaculata > Cydippida > Pleurobrachiidae > Hormiphora > Hormiphora californensis. The sequence goes on along the minus strand of CM035355.1, from coordinate 4,524,202 downwards.
ACTGATCACACGCAATATTACCGCAATCCTATCGAAAAGCCACAGCAGCTTATCCGCCCGGCTGGGCACACCAATCATTTCCCTCACAACGGAGCGAACTGCAGGGTCACTGAGAAACCGCCAACACACATTTCCTGTAGGCCCAAGTTGACAGGAGCTACACTGTAATTGCAGGGACAGTGTAGCCTGTCAAGTTTGGGAGGAAAGACACTAGCCGGGATTGCCTAGCTAGAACAAAACAAAGCCGGGACTGGGGCAATCCACTGTGTGTGTCTCGATTCTCTTGGGACATTTGAATAATATAAATACCGAGCTATCCGCGGTACCCCCCCCCCCCCCCCCCCCCGTACCGTGTATAACCGACCCGAAAGGATATAGTTTTGCCTTGAAAACTGGAAGGCAGGAACCTGTATAATGTGTAATGTTAAAGCTAATGTCTTCCGCCACCCCCTTATCCACCCATCCCTCTGTCTCATTATCTCTCTCCCTCTCTCTCTCTCTCTCTCCATCTATCCTCTCTCCCTCCATCTATCCTCTCTCCCTCTCTCTCTCTCTCTCTCCCTCCCTCCCTCCATCTATCCTCTCTCCCTCCATTTATCCTCCCTGTCTCTCTCTCACAATATAATGTCTATACTCCCTCTTACTATCCACACCCTGGCCAGTGACCTCTCTCTCTCTTGGTCTGTTCTCACTTTTTGTTGCCATACTTGTCCAGTGCCCTTGTTAATTAGGTTTTTTGAAAGTTACTGTGGTAACTTGTTACTTGTTGAGTAAAGGGTGGCACCGGCCCCCTACGCAACAAGTATAGACCGTCCAATGCCCCACTACATATGTTATAATAGTACAGATGTATGTATTGTAGATGTATATATTGTAGTACACATGATTCTCGCAGTGTACAATTTGTACACCACCATATGTACCATCTGCATGTGTGCCATTACGAATACACAAGCCATTATAGTCACACCACAACCCTCCTGCACAGTTATATAGGGCACAGTGCACACATTATGCCTCGTTATATTGTTAAACCTCTGGCAGCTTGCTCAGCGAGTTATATAACCCCGCCCATAGTTTTATAGTGTACTAGTACAGTTTGCCATGCTACGCAGTCTGTCCATTCGGGCTCGCGTAAGCTCACACCGGGCCTCCAACGCGGGGTGAGAGCTGACAGAACATGGCAAGTGTTATGGTAATCCAACTGCAAGTGCACATGTTACTGCGTGGTTTAATATGCATTTGTATCATACTTGTAAATCTACCCCGGAGAGAGAGCACCCTCCCCGCCCCTGTTGGTGTTTAGTCTCTCTTCCTAGCTTCTACTTAGTGTGTGGTTTTCATTCCGTGCGACCTGTGTTCTCAGTCTCACTCACTGTTCGAACAATGATCATTGTTCAAACTTCAAAAGACCCGGGCTGTCGGGTCGTACAACCTCTCGAGAGTTTTACCGTTTTGCTTCCCAGCATGTTTCTAGCCACACCCAGATTGACCTGTTTACTGACTGTCACAGTGATCCTAGCAGTTTTCAGCGTACCTACAGCACTCGCAGCTACACGTAAGTGAAACTGCCCCTTTTAGCCGGGGGGGGGGGGGTAGCCTCTCGTTGAGCAAGAGAAGACATCTAAATCAGATGACCTGATTTTCGATTGATATGTACCCTTTTGTTGGTCGTGTGGCCGGTGGTATTTAGCCTGTACATTAAACAGTTACAGTACACTGTGGGAAGTGGGAACTGTACCCGGGAACCCACAACCCAGCAGTCCCTTTCCCTGTATTATAGTCTGTTTTGCACCCGACCCTTCTTTGGTTTCAATCAGAAGAGCAATAAAGAAAGGTCAGGTACAAACAAGACAAATACAATCCCTACATAATCATAGTACAATCCCACAATGGGCCAATCGAGTAGTCCCCCCCCCCCCCTAAGGCCTAAACACAGCCCCTCTTTAATTCAGAGTACAGCCCCCCCCCCCCGCCCTAAATACAGCCCTTCCTTTAATTTCAGAGACCCTCTGTACAGAGCTTCCCAAGGGTTATTCGTACGATGAAGACGATGATCTGAAGGTGCTAGACGGCGAAACTGTGAGTAGTAGGTAGATGTTCTGTCAGAGCATTGGCCTGACCCTATCTAAGTATTCTCATTTCTTCGCGAGAACGGTGGTCAGAGCATTGGCCTGACAGTAGATGTTAGAAATTTCTTATCCAAACAAATAATATCTTTAAACTCTTCGTTTTTTTCCTGTAGATATTGGCGTACTGTCAGGATAAAGATACATCAGAAGATGTGTGGCATAACATCACATGTATAACAGGGAGTACGTGGACAACGCCAGAGGATTCAAACTGTGATGGTATGACACCCCCTGTCCCCTTTAGCTTTGGTGACATAGAATTAGACACCTGGCGGGGGTCGCGCCAGGTGTCTATGTCACCAACGGTCCCCTCCCTCCTGCTTGACTGACCTTCCCAGTCCCCCCATTTTCTATCTGACAGGCCATAGTGTGCTACTTTTCTAGGAGTGAACTGCACCGAAACCCCAGCTCTCACATACTCCCACAATAACAAGATAGTGGCTAAACTGTGACACACATTTCAGTGTCATTGAAAGTGTCCATATTGGTGCCAGTAGTCATAATCAGTGTCCTCGTCCTGATTGGATGTATGGGTGGACTCTATTACTACCTTAAATCTGCTCACTACATATGAAAATGGTGCAGTTTGCAGGGGACGGAAGAAACGTCAAACCCGGGCCGGGAGCCAGTGAAACGAGAACGGGACAGAAAACAATGAAATGGCGACCGAGTTGAGAAACTATGGATTCTAGTGCGCGGCGTAGCACTAAATGCTGACAAGCGCGCGAAGTACTTTTAATTGGTTGTGAGTTGTGCGCGTTCCTTTCCACTACGTTGGGAGGCCAGACTCAGTATGGTAAAGTTGGAAACAGATGTGCGTGTGCCAAGCTATATTCTGCTGAATCGCTGATGTATGTGTGTGAGTGTGTGGAAGGATTGCCAATTGACAGACCTGTAAATACACACACAAGTGACTGCCAAAAATTGCTGAAACATACACGGACCTATTCTGTTAATAGGCTAATTTGTACAACAAAGACTTGGTGACTGCGTGTATATGATTAGCCGGGTGAGAATATGTCGTGTGGGAGAGTGCCAAATAATGTTGATATACTTTGTGGGTAGATTCGGAAGTAATATTTGTCAAATTATTAGTTTTGTAATTGTGTGATTTATTTTGTTCTTTTTATTGCGCTATAAATCACGTGTTTACGACATTACGTCCCTTTTTCTATACTCTAAACTGCAGTTTTATATATTTAGCCGCATACGGTAGGTATCTGTAAGACCCACACTGATCTCCTACTATCAAATGTAGTAGTAAGTTAGAGTAGCGATGATGTGGTTCTCAAGTAGCTACTACAAAGCTGCTTTGTAGTAGTAGCAGCAGCAAATAGCTCTGTCTCTGTCTTCTTCCGTTGATTCAAACTCTGAGTATTTCCATCTAGGTAGTGCAACTTCCACCCACAGTTAAACAAACAATCTTTAACTTCACCCTTTGTTCACCTCTCTCTCAAACTGAGATTTCTCCCTTCAACATCTATCTAACCCATCTTTCCCTCCCCGGGGCCCCGACAATCATTTTTAAATTTCAAATGAACTTGTTGTATCAAGGTTGTTCTGGGAATCGGCAAGAGATGGAGAAGAATGAATAAATGAGGGAAAGCAAGTTGGAGGATACATTTGCTAAAAGCCCCGGAGAGGAAGAGGGGATAAATGGATGGGAGAGAGAGAGAGAGAGAGAGAGAGAGAGGGGGGGGGGAGAGAGAGAGAGAGAGAGAAAGAGAGGGAGAGAGAAAATGGGTTGTATGCAATGAGCTCGTTTACAAAAAGAGCTCTGACGATTAGTCCATATTGAGAATTTTATTGAGAACCTGGATCGATTTTTAATCGCGATCTCTCTCTATCTATCTATCTCTCTATCTCTCTCTATCTCTCTCTCTCTCTCTCTCTCTCTCTCTCTCTCTCTCTCTCTCTCTCTCTCTCTCTCTCTCTCTCTCCCTCTCTAGTCTCTCCCTCTCTCTCTCCCTCTTTCAAAGTTAATAAAGTTATGCAGTTGATTTCCCAAATAAAATAATAATTTCTCTACTTTGCTACTAGTCACAACGAAGATCGCTACTACTAGTGTAGATTAGTGGATAAACTTGGTCCCTGTGTTTTGAATAGCAACACAATATGAGAGAGTTGGACGTTGGCCTGACCCATTCGGAGCGTGTGAGAACTGTGGTCAGAGCATTGGCCTGACAGAATATGAGAGAGTTGGACGTTGGTCATAAAGGATTTAAGGATAGGTCATGGACATCAAAGAGGGGGGAATCATGTATAACTATGGAGTGAATCCATCCCAATTCATATGAAGATGCAACGTTATTTAACCTGTTTTAGATTTAGTGTAGAGTACACTACAGTAGTGTAGTAGTCTAGTAATGTTACTAATAGTAGTGTCACTACCCACTACACATTCCTAGATACTCATGTCTCTATTCTCTCTCTTTGTATCATTTGATATAGATCATGAGATATTAGAATGCTTCCAATCATACTTCCTTCTGCGTCTCTACAGTCATACACTCCTTCTTTCTCTCTGTGATCTATTATATGTATATCTCTCTCTCTCTCTCTCTCTCTCTCTCTCTCTTCTCTCTCTCTCTCTCTCTCTCTCCTCTCTCTCCTCTCTCTTCTCTCCCCCTCCTCTCTCTCTCTCCTCTCTCTCCCTCTCCTCTCTCTCTCCTCTCCCCTCTCTTCTCCTCTACTCTCTCTCCTCTCTCCTTCTCTCTCCTCTCTCTCTCTCTCTCCTCTCCTCCTCTCTCTCTCCTCTCCGGTCTCTCTCTCTCTCGGATCTCTCTCTTCTCTCACTGTTTCTCCGACTCTCTTCTCTCTCATCCTCTCTCTCGTCTCGTCTCCTCTCTCCCTCTCTCGGTCTCCCCTCTCATCCCTCTTCTCTCTCTCTCCCTCTCTCTCTCTTCAGTCGCCACGTACTTCACACGCAATCATTATATACATGCTTTCAGCACTGTAATGTGCTTGCATTCATCTTCATACATCCATATCTTTTTATTTCTCTCTTCATATATCCACCTCTTTTTATTTCTCTCTTCATATATCCGTTTCTTTTTATTTCTCTCTTCATATATCCGTATCTTTTCATTTCTCTCTTCATATATCCGCATCTTTTTTATTTATTTCCCTCTTCATGTATTTCTCACTTCTCAGTGTACATAATGTTTAGCTTGGTAATGAAATTCCCCCTCTGCGCTAATGCAATAATAGGGGTGACTTCGTAACCAAATGTTTAGCAAACCTTACAATTATAGTGTGAAATGCGAAATGCGAATGGATTTCTAATGATTCGGAACATTTATGTGTCTAAATTATATGTTTCAAAAAAGTAAGATACATCATGTACAGCTGGGAGTGAAGGTTCTGAGGTAGAGAAAGAAGGGATAAATGCTAGACTAATTAATGATTGGCTGCTACTCAAATCTCTCTTGGCTAAAACACAAAATATCTTTAATTCTCGAACTTTCTGGGTGCCCTGCAATAAACATTACCTCATCTCACTCTCTAGAAAACCCCCAAATATATAATCAGCATGTTATTTAGAAGGTTCTACAATAGGTTTGTCACTGAGACTCTCTGCAGTGAGAGCACACTATTCTTCCAGACGATTCTAAATTCATTATGGATGACAGGGGGAAAGGAACTCAAAGTGTGACATGGAATCCGTGACTTACGTCATACTGCACTTTTGGTGAAGCTCTAGAACGCAATTAATCAACCCCCCAAACTTGTCGCCCCTCTGATCAGTACCGCCTGGAAAGTCACGAAATCCCCTCCTTTGTTTTGGGCGAGCAGGTCGATCAAGGCAATCCTCCTCCCGCGGCTGACACAACCCCTCTTGTCTCACAAAAGACTCCGGTGGCCCGGTGAGGAGAGCTTATAATACTCTCGCAGCGTTACAGTCATGTAGTATGACAACCCCCCGGCCTCACAGCCCCCCGTATGACAATACCCTCCCGGCCCACCTCTTTACAACAAGCTGTCCCCGGGGAAAATGAGATCCCCCCAACCCCCGGGGAGATTCCATTAGCTCTCGAAATAACCTGCTTCATATAGCCCCCACACAGATTGATAGAGTGGTCCCTCCCCCACTCTGACCGTTACAATAGAATGGGGGGGGAGGGCTCATATGATCCACTTCCTTAGAAAAGTTGAGAGAGGGTGGGAGAGAGAACAATGGCCCCGTCCAAAGTCAAACTATAGAGTTTTATAGAGTTTTATAACTTGGGTGTCCCCCAATGACAGGGAGGATATATTATTGTAGACAACTATAACATTCTTCTACATGATATTATATCCCTTTATAATTTGGATCGGAGTCGAAGGAACACACAGTTTACAGTGCTGCTTGTAGTCGTATTTATATTACCGTAATGGAAATACAGTAATGAGACGCGCACGTTGCATAACGCACGGCAAAAAGTGCACATGTTCAGCACGTACTAGCGCCCTGATTGGCCACGGTTGCTCGTCGTCTTACTGTATCTCCGTTTTCCATTACCGTTTTCCCACTACAAGCGACCGTGTAAAGCATCACAAAATGCATTGTTTTACCCGCGATAACAATGGATCGGGCATGCTCTTCAAAATCGATCGATCTAGTGAGATTATAACATGTTCTTTGCTGAAAATTCTGTGGAACGGCATCGTGGTATCGCTATGTATCGCCGTATGATTGTGGTATCGCTACCAGCGATTTGACTATATATGAGGACGCAAAATCAGCAATCAAATTCTGCCATCTTCAAGGTTCATAACGCGACCGACTGGCACCATCCTTTCATGGAACAACAAACCAATCTTGTTGTGTCAAATTCAACAAATCTTCACATTCCGGGAACATGTCCATTTGGATGTTGAGTACGATACATATTTTTACTTTTTGGATGAACTCTCACAGAGCGTGCGGTGTGAGCAAAACACAAGGTATCTTATGATCTTTGGATAATTAGCCTAGGAGGAAATGGAACATGTTTATTTTAGTAAGATATCTTATGATCATTGGTAGTCTGGAAGGAAGGAACATGAACAATATCATAAATGAATATGTAGAGGTAGGATTTATTGCGCAGGCCTAATATCATTTGTTACAGCATGCTGCGCCTTTAAATTGACACTATTGTAACTGAGAGAGAAAGAGAGAGAGAGAGAGAGAGAGAGAGAGAGAGAGAGAGAGAGAGAGAGAGAAAGAGAGAGAGAGAGAGAGAGAGAGAGAGAGAGAGAAAAGGAGAGAGACATATAGACAGTGAGTAGGTGATGTAGTCAATGACTTTACTGACAAGTCAGTAATATAGCTACACAAGTTGCTCTCTATAATACATGACAAACTCTCTAACATAATTCTCTCTAATCTCTAAAGTTTTAACATCTATATCTGTATATATTATGAAACGTCAGAGACAATATATGCTATATAGCTATTCTATAGAACAACCTATTGTAGTCCTCCAACTTACGTTCACTATGCACCTGCCAACTCAGTTGCGTAACTCTCACCCCTCCCTCTCGCCCTATAACCTGGTAACCCATCACCCCTCCCTCTCGACCTAGTCTCGAACCCCCTCCCTTGGCCTGGGGGACAAAGTCCAGCTCTTTCTCAAACAACTTCAAAGAAGAACATGTTGTTATACCATCTGCACTAGGACTCTTACCTGGTTGATCAATTGGTGAGACCATCTCCTAAAAAACAAACGTCTAACATTTAACATTGAACATTTATCATTCATTGATTTTTCATTTTACCCTTTGTATTCAGCCCGCCCGTGATTATATAGTTTTCCCGAGGCTCCTGAATGCTGAGTGTGCATGAAGGGGGGGGATTAAACCTAACACATTCCACAAGGATCATAACAAACAAGTAAGGGCCGTCTCACCCTCAACATAACAAACCTAATATATATGGGCTTGTCTCGGACCTGAATATTATTTTGTTATGTTAACCCAATCCTAGAAAAACAAATATTCAACGGGTGACAAGTCACGGATTCGCTATAAAACGGGTGACAAGTCACGGATTCGCTATAAAACTGTCGTGCATTCGTTAATATTATATATTGAGTTGGGAAGATGAATACAATGATTGCGAAATGTGGTGTGCAGTTCGTCACACATATTTTAACACCTATCCAAGACGTGTGACTAATGCGTTTAAATGTTACATGATCTGTACAACAACGAACAACTCTATGTCACTTGGAAGACCTCGTTGCTAGGTTACTAATCTCGTTGCTAGGCTACTAATCCAGTACGTGATATTTAGAGCAATATATGAAATTCTCTGGAGCCGGCTTTCTCCCTCCGTGCTGCTCTCTCCAGTGTATTTAATACTAACAAACAGCAGGGGGAGAGAGAGAGAGAGCGAGAGAGAGAGAGAGAGAGAGAGAGAGAGAGAGAGAGAGAGAGAGAGAGAGAGAGAGAGAGAGAGAAAATAAAAAGAGAACATCTGTTCGAGTGAAAATATTAGGTTTGTGATTAAACTTTAGAGGACCTGCAGCAGCAAGCCAGATAGCTACTGCTTTTCCACTCAATCTCACCTACATGGCGTGTGAAAGGGAAATTATATTTGATCAAGTAATAATTTCAGAGACCACGACGTTTCCGCAGGTCCCAGCTCTAGACCTATATCACATGCTAAGCTACTCTCCCTCCAGGCTCCACGAACAGTGAACACATACCATGTCTCATATCCCTGTCTCTATTCTCAACAGTAGACCTGTCGCGACGACTCCCCTGAACCGGCCCGCCTTATTGGCTGCTGTACTACCCCTCCCCCCGCCTCATTGGCTGCTGTACTACCCCTTGTCTTTCTGGCAGCCTTTCAATTGGAGTCTCGCCAAAAAACTTAGATATCATCAGACAGGAATTGATTTGAGAGTAGAGTATTAGGTTGTCCAGTAAACATTTTCGTTTGGCTTTTATGGGAAAATGGTTTGAGATAGAGCAACATGGACTTCACCACCGTTTTTCTAACGCGATTTGAGATCGGAATATCATGCCTGATATCGGTATTTGGCTGTTCTCGGTTCCCACCAGGTTATTTTCACTACCCCACTCTTGTTGCCGCTGCACGGGGTTACCAAAGTTTTTTAAACGCTTCCCTAAGAAAACTGGTACAGTCTTTTTAGCGCCAATGGTGCTTAATCGATAGCAAATCGTCTAAGGATGAAATATACATGCGATTTGGGTCTCTACGCGTTCGCTAGTAACCACTAGAACAGTAAATTTAACATGGAAAAGCGAAAAAATGCACATAAAAACTGGCCCGTTTTAGGGTATGTTCGAAAACGTCAATTAGTCAATTTAAAAGTCAACCAATCACATAATTGGCTTCACTATGTCTTAGAACTTACTTAGAACTATCTTTTACTGCAGAGTTTTTGATTATAAGTCAATCTTGATAAGACCCGGAAGTCAAAATTTCTAATTTTGACCAAAAATGTTTGGAGGCCCATTGCTCAGTGACAAAACAAAGATAGGATCTTTTTTTACATGTTAAACGATAGATAATTGTCCAATGAACAAGCTTGATGCAACAAAACATCACTGCAGGTACCATTTTGAAGAAGTACAGCAGCTTTAGTACTAAAACTCGAAAATCGCGATTTTTCATATGCAGCAGCAACAAAAGTGGGGTAGAGAAAAACACCTGTTGGGAACCGAGAACAGCCAAATACCGATATCAAGCATGATATTCCGATCTAAAATCGCATGAGAAAAACGGTGGTGAAATCCATTTTGCTCTATCTCAAACCATTTTCCCATACGTAGCCAAACGAAAATATTTACTGGACAACCTAATATATTGCATCAATATACGAGAGAAACTGTCTCTTTAAATATTTTCCAACCCGAATACTTTGATATCTAAAAACCTATGATGGCAGATGGGACTGTAGTTTTTGTCTCGTTGAGAAAGGCCCTAACTTTGTATACGCTGCAGCCAGGCCCCTCGTTGCGGGGGTACGCCCACGAGAGAGGAACTGTTATCACATGCCAAAGTTTTACACACAATTGAGGGGGTTGGTGTGAAAATACAGCGTTGTTAACATGCACTATAGCTTGTCTTGGGAAGTCTTAGCATGTATACGTGGACGGAACTTTAAAATTATTACTACCATGATATTATATAAGATTTAAAATGATCAAATCCGAGATAGTTCCGAGGAAGCTGTTCCCCAGGAAGTCCCGAAACCAAAGTACAGTATCCAAAATCAACGTACAGTTATCTTTCTTTATCTCTCTTTCTCTCCCTATCTTTCTCTCTCTCTCTCTTTCTCTTCTCTCTCTATAAACATTGATAAACGCTAAATTCAAGTTAAACAACTAAATGGTTTGAATATAAAATGATGGGAAATAAACGTTAAGATAAATACTTACTAGACCAAAAAACAAAGGAAATTTGTTTGGAACACCCGTGGCCTTTTGTCGATACTTGACGCTGCGGGAAATGCACCCATAATCTGAGCTACTTGTTATGTTCTAACCCTCCCTTTACATTTGTGCGGGGCTCGCGAAAGGCAGTCTAGCTTGGCAACTGAGCTACTAGGTATCGTTGTGCCATCTCTCTCCAAGTTCTAGCACACGCATACACACACACACACACACACACACACACACACACTCTCTCTCTCTCTCTCTCTCTCTCTCTCTCACGTCTTGCCCTGACGAAGGGTGCATTTCCCGCAGCGTCAAGTATCGACAAAAGGCCACGGGTGTTCCAAACAAATTTCCTTTGTTTTTTGGTCTAGTTTCTCAGGATTTTTGTAAACAGGTATCAAAAATATGCAAATAACGGCTAAACGGTACGAGATACGACTTTTTGTTTGGTGGACGACCCCCCATAAATCGACTATTCTGCGTCGAAATATGACCATGAAAACGTTCTAGGGCCAGCTGAAGTGGAAATATTCAGAATATGCATTAAATCATGAATCGGTGCATAAATATGCAAATAACGGCTAAACGGTACGAGATACGACTTTTTTTCTGGGGTACAACCCCCCATAAATCGACCATTCTGCGTCGAAATATGTCCATGAAAACATTCTAGGACCAGCTGAAGTGGAAATATTCAGAATATGCATTAAATCATAAATCTGTGCATAAATATGCAAATAAAAGCTAAACGGTACGAGATACGACTTTTTGTCCGGGGGACAACCCCCCATAAATCGACCATTCTGCGTCGAAATATGTCCATGAAAACATTCTAGGACCAGCTGAAGTGGAAATATTCAGAATATGCATTAAATCATAAATCGGCGCATAAATATGCAAATAACGGCTAAACGGTGCAAGATACGATTTTTTGTCTGGGGGACAACCCCCCATAAATCGACCATTCTGCGTCGAAATATGTCCATGAAAACATTCTAGGATCAGCTGAAGTGGAAATATTCAGAATATGCATTAAATCATAAATCGGCGCATAAATATGCAAATAACGGCTAAACGGTGCAAGATACGACTTTTTGTCCGGGGGACAACCCCCCTTAAATCGACTATTCTGCGTCGAAATATGTTCTTTAAAATGTCCTTACAACAGCCAATACCGAAATAATCATAAAATTATACATAAATTATGCATAATTAATGACTTCCCATGCTCAAATCAAAATTTTATATAGCCTACGACATGTAGAATGGTCGATTTATGGGGGGTCGTCCCCGGGACAAAAAGCTCTAAATCCAGCCGTTTTTGCTCAGTTTGGTTTGTAAAAAGGTCGTGCGTATGTATGTATGTATGTATGTATGTATACAGAGCAAGCGTTTGGGACCCCCCTCGTAACTTTTGAACGGAACCATCGATCCACTTGAAATTTTTAACACTAATAGATATCATTGAGGTAGCTTTACATAAAAAATTTCAGCTTCGTAGCTTGTCGGGAACATGGTTAAATAGACGCTCGAAAAGAGCGAAAGTCGCATCCGTATGGTATACTGCACTGGCCCCCGAATCGGGCGAAATTAAATTTTCTGCGCCTGAGTTTATCCTTTCAGATTTCATCTTATAATGTTCTAGGATGACCTTAGAAGGGGTAGGATGGTTTTTTCAATGCTGGGGGCTGTGCCCCCAGACCCCCCTAGGGCCACGGGGCACTTGCCAGTGCAGTGATAATTTCGAGAAAGAGAGAGAGAGAGAGAGAGAGAGAGAGAGAGAGAGAGAGAGATCCCCTATCCTCGTAGAGCAGGTTGATGAAACTCTCTAAAGATTGCCCAGTAATATAAGACATAGAGAGAGATTTTGTGTTTTTGACTGCTCTCCCAGACAGCTTGTTACCTGCGATCACGTTAGGTCCACCACCAAGACTGAATTGAGATGCTGTTAGCGTGATCAGCGTGATCAGTGATCACTTCCCTCCAGATATATATAGCAGGTGAAGATAAATACCCAAAGACGTCTAGACCACAAAACTTTACCAGGAATCCCTTCAAAATTAAAGTAGACCACAAAACACATCATTTCAGCGCTCTAAACTCTGAGGTTTACTCACTAAATCTAGGCAATTGTTCGAAGCTGTAGAAGATCTGATCCTCTACAGTAGGATCATCGCCTTAAATGTAAATGCGATTACCCCAACAAGACTGTCAGGTCAATGCTCTGATCGCGGTTTTCGTGCACTCCTATTTGAAGAAATGAGAATAGGGTCAGGCCTGAGGCCAGTGCTCTGACAACAACAAGATAAATCGCCTGACTCCTTTAAGAGTCGCCTGACACTGTGTCATAAAGTATGAACAATTCAATGAATCCTTACAGATGTCTCAATACTTAATACTCAATACATGACAGTTTCCCACACACGATAAGAGCTCGAGTCTAATCTAATTCAGTTGTTCAAGTCAAGTGCCACCTAGCAAGAAGTGTGATATCTTATCCCCTGCACTTTACCGATAGCTTTGAAGCTGGCCCGCTTCTCTCTCCTTGCTGGTGAAACAATGCACATATAATATATCGCCCCCGTAATATTGCAAGGAATCTTTAGCTGGAGAACTCAGCAGTACATTAATCAAGTCGCATAGAAACTCGACCACTAACCAAATCTTGTAACACTTGTAACATAGTTGATAGTTGCAGCTTCTACGTTTCATGTTCACGCATGCAAGGAGGAGGGGCCGCACTGTCTGCCGTCTGGCGCCGCGGACCCGATCTGAGAGCACTGTTGAATCGGAGTCCGGCGCCGCCAGACAGATCACTAGACACTAAGAAGCTCTTCATCTGTAATTACCAGACAGAGGGGGGCACAGGATGGTCGAATAACAAGCAACTTCTACCGATTCACGCTGGGGATGAAATAAACCCGTGACCTACTGCTGTAGAGTTTGTTTGTTTCTCGTTGCTACGTCTTGAGGATGGCCTGCCCGGAAATAACAGATGCCGTACTGAACACACTTATTATGCGCCCCAGCACGTCCAACACCCTGCCGTAGCAAGGCCACTCTCAATACCACCCTCCAAGTACAGTTGAGTCTGTCTTTCATTGACTTGGATAGGCCTGCTGAAAGAGCAAATTTGATAGAAGGAGAGGGTGAATGAAAGAAAGAAAGAAAGAAAGAAGAGGGAGAGAGAAATATATAGAAGGAAAGAGATGGGTGGTGGCCACAATCCAATCAAAAGGACCCAACGTGCGGCATGCACTATGTAGCATTTGTACACTCATACACGCACAGAGTGATTGTATGCAGTGTTCTACAGATCTAGAGCTCTTAAGAGAAAGGGACACACTGTCACTGTCAGGTCAATCCTCTGACCACAGTTCTCGTGTGTTCCTTATTTAAAAGAAATGAGAATAGGGTCAGGCCAATCCTCTGACCACAGTTCTCGTGTGTTCCTTATTTGAAAGAAATTAAGTATAGTAGGATCAGGCCAATGCTCTGACAGCACAGTCATGCGAATTAGAATTGGTTTGTCTTCAGAATTACAGAAAGAGAATAAGGATCGGTTGATTGTTTATTAGCCGCATATCAGTGAGGAAGTTTTGTTTTCTCCTTCCGGCTGGACAAATGAGTAGACGTAGATTTTATTGTAGAATAACGCTATCAATTTCGGCGCACAGCACCATCTTCAGGCTATAATATACGGAATATACATGTTAGAAAAACTGTACACATACCAATCGTAAAATAAAAATTACTGGAAAATTCCAAAGCTAAGCTAATTTAGTGAAATAGTAAAAGTTGAAAAACTCACAGCGGGACTGAAAAATTATAAAACAAAAGTAAAGACTAGAAATAAACGGGGTTTAAATAGTAAAATAAGATCAGATAGTGAAATAAGATAGGAATCACGCGACTGCTCAAAAAGATATCTAGCTAAAAATACTCAATGACCAATATGGCCGTTAGAAAATACTAAAAACGATAATATTAAGAAATAAGGAATCTAGATAGATCAGTCAACTCTTCTTTTAAATTAATAGTAGCTTCTCTCTGTTAATATAATATGCTTCTATATCTTTCTATATAAGATACGTGACTCTGTTGTAATAATCTCAAAACTCAAATCAGGTACTGTCTTATTATGAAACTGTTTATAGTGCACTGCGAGTGCCATCTCCGAGTAAGATTTCAACGTAGGGAGGTGGCATACCGGAGATGTTCTCCAAAGCGGTCTTTAGCTGTTCTCCCCGTTTCCCCGATGTAGGTCTCTTTACAGATGTTACAGGTAATCCGGTATACTGGAGCAGTCACCTGGCAGTTCCTCTCCCCCTCTAGCCGTGGACATATTTTCATGATCTCCCCCCACAGTAAGCTGCTCCATTGTCAAGGGGCCGTGAGCTACAGAAGATGTTTACGTAGCTTGGTACCTGGAGTAAATACTGTTTTGATAGGAAGAGAGCGGCTAGAGATAAACTTCTGGATCGATAATAAAATGATTCAGAGATGTAAGGCAGTTTCAAAATAACACAGTCCTCCCCCTGCTGCTTCTGACCCTGGTACAAACGACAGCTCTGTTGTTGTGCGAACTGACGAGGGTTCTGGTACCCTTAGCAACTCAGGTTGTCCACTATTCTCAGGATGCCTCCTCTTGTTCCGAATCTGATGCACTTAGCCTCGCTGTGGCGTGAAATTACGGACAGTTTGGATTTTAGGAAATAGGGTGGTGACTGTTCGCGTGCAGTGTGATATTCTTGCGAGCCTCCTTGCGTAGAAACGCGTCTGCACCTCCCCAGATTCGGTGACCCGGATGTTAGTACCCAAGAAAGGTACAATCATCACCCTCGGGAAAGTCAACCTCCCATTTGATAAGATGGTCCGGATCCTGCTCACCTATCTTATCAAGAAACACACTGCCTCCTCTCTCGTATAACATACGGTACAGGCATCATCAATGTACCGCCCATATAGAATAGGCAAGTACGATACGTCGGTGTAGAGGTGGCTCTCTCGAACATAAAAACTCTCACCACTGCTGCATGGGACTAGGGCACATCCCATGATAGCCCCCGGGTTGTTTTGTAGAGGCGCCCATCATACGAAAGAATAACTCTCCAGTACCAATCTAGACACTCATGGACATCTACACACTCTAGACCCCTTAGGTTCAAGACGTCCAAGTGTTCCTCGGCAAAAGATACCAAGGACGATATACATGCCTGTATGTTCTACACCGACGTATCGTACTTGCCTATTCTATATGGGCGGTACATTGATGATGCCTGTACCGTATGTTATACAGAAGAGGAGGCAGTGTTTTTTCTTTGATAAGTAGGTGAGCAGGATCCGGACCATCTTATCAAATGGGAGGTTGACTTTCCAGAGGTGATGACTTTGTACCTTTCTTGGGTACTAACATCCGGGTCACCGAATCTGGGGAGGTGCAGACGCGTTTCTACCGCAAGGAGGCTCGCAAGAATATCACACTGCACGCGAACAGTCACCACCCTATTTCCACTAAAATCCAAACTGTCCGTAATTTCTACGCCACAGCGAGGCTAAGTGCATCAGATTCGGAACAGAGGAGGCATCCCTAGAATAGTGGACAACCTGCTGATTGCTAATGGGTACCAGAACCCTCGTCAGTTCGCACAACAACAGAGCTGTCGTTTGTACCAGGGTCAGAAGCAGCAGGTGGAGGACTGTGTTATTTTGAAACTGCCTTACATCTCTGAATCATTTTCATTATCGATCCAGAAGTTTATCTCTAGCCGCTCTCTTCCTATCAAAACATATTTACTCCAGGTACCAACTACGTAACATCTTCTGTAGCTCACGGCCCCTTGACAATGGAGCAGCTTACTGTGGGGGGAGATCATGTAAAATATGTCCACGGCTAGAGGGGAGAGGAACTGCCAGGTGACTGCTCCAGTATACCGGATTACCTGTAACATCTGTAAAGAGATCTACATCGGAAACGGAGAACAGCTAAAGACCGCTTTGGAGAACATCTCCGGTATGCCACCTCCCTACGTTGAAATCTTACTCGGAGATGGCACTCGCAGTGCACTATAAACAGTTTCATAATAAGACAGTACCTGATTTGAGTTTTGAGATTATTACAACAGAGTCACGTATCTTTATAGAAAGATATAGAAGCATATTATATTAACAGAGAGAAGCCTACTATTAATTTAAAAGAAGAGTTGACTGATCTATCTAGATTCCTTATTTCTTAATATTATCCGTTTTTAGTATTTTCTAACGGCCATATTGGTCATTGATTTTTTAGCTAGATATCTTTTTGAGCAGTCGCGTGATTCCTATCTTATTTCACTATCTGATCTTATTTCTTTACTATTTAAACCCCGTTTATTTCCTAGTCTTTACTTTTTGTTTTATAATTTTTCAGTCCCGCGTGTAGTTTTTCAACTTTTTACTATTTCACTAAATTAGCTTAGCTTTAGAATTTTCCAGTAATTTTTATTTTACGATTGGTATGTGTACAGTTTTTCTAACATGTATATTCCGTATATTATAGCCTGAAGATGGTGCTGTGCGCCGAAATTGATAGCGTTATTCTACAATAAAATCTACGTCTACTCATTTGTCCAGCCGGAAGGAGAAAACAAAACTTCCTCACCGAATTACAGAAACGTCAGATTATTTCATTTCTCTAAACTTAGTTTAGTAGTTCTGTACAATCATTATCTCGAATAAGTACAACCAGTGACTGAGCTTTTGCTTTGAAATATCTTTGAGTTTTCAAAGTGCAAATCTGGGTGGATGATCTAGAAGAAAGAAGAAAAAATGGAAAATTATAACACCCCACCACGCACGTCACTCATTGTCCGCAGGCTCATTTGACCATATAAACTGGGGTGAGGTGAATGACGATTTGAAGTTGCCAGCATTATGTCTGGATCACACCTTTAATTTATGAGACGTGGTGGTAAATACATGTCGTTAGGGGGTCAGTGCAGAGGAGTCACTATAGAACTTGCCAATTATATGACCTTGGTGAATCACTCAACAACTATTCACCTATACTATAGCTCATAGAATATAGAATGGCTATACATAGCCAATAGTACGTGCTCTAATAGCAGCGATTGAAAAAGGAATAAATACAATTATTCCTTGTAGTGAATCCATTGGTCACATGTTCACTATCACTGCGCTGGCAAGCGCAAAGGTTGCCATTCCCCCCTCCCCCCCCCACCAAAGCGCCGCCACAAACGCAGTTATACGTTTTATGGGTGTTTTGGCTAAAAACCCAGATTTAAGAAGGCTATAGCGTGGCTCCCTTTCATCCGTTTGACTTGAAATTTGGAATGTATACCCGGCTTGGGGTCTTTGACTCAAGTTTAAAATTTCAAGTCTCTATCTCATCTGGAACCGAAGTAACAGATAGGTTCCATTTGCCCTAAATTCAGTGTAACACGCGCATATGCGCGCGCGCGCATAGGAGAGACGCTTTTTGTAAACCATATTCACGCCAAACGAAAAAAGATAGAAACTTCTCGTTTTGACAGCTGGTAGATCTACTAGATGTGTGTGCATTAGTCGATGTGAGGCCCCTTTTCATTGTTAGGAACGTCCTACAGAACGTCTTAAAGTCGTCATTTTTCAGACTCTGACCAAAATTCTTTAAGCTCAATTTACACCCTGAAGACGGATCTTAATCGAAAAACGAAGACTATATCATGGAAAGAGAATTGTCTGAACTCTCAGAAACTATATTGCGAATTTTCAAAACTGTATGTATAAGGGTCTTAAAACGCGTCTGAAGTATTAAGACTGTTTAAAAATAGATATGACGATATGGGTTTTTTCGCCATAGCGGACTCAAATCTTATCCAATCGATCTCAAACTTGGTCAGTATCTTCTTCTAGGTAATCCTGATGATATGACGAAGTAATTATGACGTCATAACGTCGTGACGTCATTTTATGACGTCAAAATGACGTCAAAAATGAAATTTTCTCAATTTTGCGATTCCATCCTCTCTGTACCTGTTCTATTACATCTAAATGGATAAAAAATCCCAAAAATGATGCAAATTATACCAAAACTAATTGAAATTAGTAGGCCGGAAAGGTTGCCCTATGAGTTGAGCTACCTTAGCCACCGTAACATTCACGGTGTCCAGACAGGGTACAGATGCTTACTCTATCTTCAGAAGGGAATGTACTGGTGCCAAAGGTAGCTCAACTCATAGGGCAACCTTTCCGGCCTACTAATTTCAATTAGTTTTGGTATAATATGCCCATATTATAGTGGATCATTCTCACCTACATCTCTATTGCCCCCTCACTTATCACATCCCTCTGATCATCTGACCCCACATTAACTCACTTGAATGATCTTGTCGACCTTCTCTCTTTCTCTCCTCTGAAAGCACTGACCCCTTCTCTCCTCTTTGACTGACCATCTGTTTAAAATGACTTGACGTGAAAAAGCAAATACAAAGACGCCTAGCTGTTATAGAGAAAGCACATACTCTCTCTAGAATCTCTCTAGGGGATTCTGAAACGATGTACCATATGGCGTTATTTGGTCAACATTTTGATTATTGACCTCTGACCTAGTGGCATCTGCCATGTGAGGATGTGGATCAATTGAACGAAGTCAGATCGATTCACCTACCGTACGGCGTACCTACTTTGAATGCAGATCTATAAAATTTAAGGAAGGACTAAATGGAATTTTCTAGAACTTTCTCCACCCCCTTTGCCATAAGGACCATTGTTCAAATCTGGACAGATCGAGATTCCAAAATCTTAAATCACCCATTTATCACACCCCCTAGTAGGCCCCTACCTATGCAGGCCTATGGGTCAATTACATATTATTATTTTTGGGCCTAAGATACCGCTTTACAACAATTTTGTTTGGTCTATTTTAGGCCCTCATATAATAAGATTTTATCGAATTAAGATCATGAGTACTGAATTCTCCTTCTAAACTTTCCCATGCTTCTCTCTCAACTTTCTCTCTCTCCCCAAATTTTATTGTACAGCTATGACGGAACTCCGAATCCCACGATTCAATTTTGTCAGGTGTCCGTAAATGAGAAAGCTGTAGAAAATATACCACTACAGAATGCGGTGAAAAGTTCCAGTGACAAGTCACAACTTTATATGGGACCCCCACTACCGCCACTATAGTACGGTAATGTGACGTTTGTTTACCGGCATAGTCGTTCTAAAGCTACCACTACCACCATGGTTTAAAGATTTAGAGTGCACCATTCTCTAAATCCCTCTCACAATATAAATTGAGCTGTGCCTCTGATGGCCGTCTGATGACGCAGTAAAACACTCACCGGCTCAGTGGGAGGTGTGCATGTTAGTGTGCAATGTACACCAGACTAGAGGGAGAGAGAGGGAGAGAGAGAGAGAGAGAGAGAGAGAGAGAGAGAGAGAGAGAGAGAGAGAGAGAGAGAGAGAGAGATAGTGGTCTGGGAGGAAAAGTTAAAGAAGAAGAGTCTGACGCTGGATACAAGCAATTTCAGTTGATCAGAAGTAAAATGAAAAATGCACATGTCTTTATGGCCATGCAGCCTAATAAGTGCTAAATGTTACACTCCCCTCTCCTACCTCTCCTCGCTCCTAGCAGTGACAACCGATTCTTCTAGACCTCTCCATTCATAGGGCGGAAACCCTTTCTCAGTGATGTATCATCATTACGAATATGTGTCATCCATCTGGCGGCCAATCAACCCGGGTTTGATTCACACCAGTCTATATAAATCGGGGCAGGGCCGCTGCAGACAGTTCTTCAGAGGGCTCACGCAGTTGTGAGTAAGTTGTGTGTATGTTTATTGATAATGAGAGCCGGAAGGAGAAAACAAAACTTCCTCACTGATATGCGGCTAATAAACAATCAACCGATCCTTATTCTCTGTCGATAATGAGAGCTGTTCAATACATTGATTGATAATGATATCAAATTTGACCACCCACCATGGGTAATAGCGAGCCCATAACTTTCATTCTCAAGAACCCCAACATTGCTGATTTCTAAACCCTGAATCATCTTTTTATTTTTAGCACACGTGCTAAGGAGATCACCCGGGCAGGGGAAAAAAAGCACTCCAAAAGTGGCATAATGGGTAGATCTATATTATATCAGCTTGATCCGGGGTTTTCCATAGAACAGTTGCAACGTATCGCCTCAGCTTGGAAGGATCTGGAAGAATAATATGATGGCTCGGTGAGTGTGTTGTCCTAATATGGTCTGATCACGTTGATAAAAAAACAGCAGTGGAGAGATGTGTTAAGAGGACCACAAAAAAGGTTGTGCAGCAAGGAGTAGGGTAACGGGCTCTTATTTCTACGGGGTCAGCTGGGTAAGGAGGGTAGGATTCACAATAGTCAATGTACATTAGGAACCGACCGAACCAAGTAAACAACCAATCAGAACTCGTTATTTAGGTCACGTGACTGGCTATCAGCCAATCAGGGACCAGTATTTCCTGATTCGGTCGGTTCATGATGTACATGATTAGAAACCAGAAAATGAAGTTATGATCGATATTATATGGATAGAGAAATGATCATGGTTTTCCACTTTATCTGCGCTAACACCTATGTAAAGTACTATGTTTTGAAGAAGTAATCATATCAAGACCGGCTGAGCGATCCAGCCAGAGATATATTGCAGCTCTCATCTGCAGTACTCATCAAACAGGTCTTGAGAGGATGTGTTAGTATAAGGATGTGATGAGGATGTGTTAATAAGGATATTAATACCCCCCCCCCCCCCCCCCCAGACCCTGTTCTCATCCCCCTCAGACCTGTTCTCATAACTTCTACCCCCCCCCCCCCCAGCACGGCGTGCCCGAGGGTAGTTTAACATTTGTTTGAGTGCACACCTCCAATTCCGGTTGTAACTGGTCGGGAAGACCTCCCTGAAGGTCGTGGCGGTGCGGGAAAAATAGGGTAGACCTGCTGCGGCTTCAGAAAATTGAGAAAAAGATAGCTATCTTTTTTTTCACTTTGAAAATAAGACGTTTTTTATTAAAAGATCCTTGATCAGTGAGATACGGTTGTCCCCCACCTATTTTTTGACGTAGAATCGAATGCCGTTGAAGTCAAATCTCTAAAATGTTGGCAAAATGGAGAAAATCGCGTTTTTAGGTGTTTTTTGGTGAAAAAAGCGTTCAAACTGGTAGTAGATAATGGGATAGTCCCAAAAATATCATAAATCGATTTTTTGGGTCTTTTTCGCCCTAGGAACAGAGTTTCATGAAAATATGGTACAACGCCTATTCTCCGTTTGCTTTCAAAGAAGGTGAATATTGCTCTAATTTAGCCAATTTTGAAGAAAAGGCGTCCAAAATGATACCAGTCGACAGGATAGAGTCCCAAAAACGTGAAAATCATCAATTTTAGGCATTTTATACCCTAGAAACAAATGGACATGGTGGTCGAATGATATTTTTTATCTCGGTAGGCCTCTGAAGTATGTGGAAATAGCCACAATGTAGAGATTGTGGTAAATTAATGTGAATAAACGTTTACCAAACCCACTTTAGCACCTGCTAAGTTGAAGAGTGGCTCTTGCATAATCCAGAAGCCCACTAAAGTGGGTTTGGTAAACGTTTATTCACATTAATTTACCACAATCTCTACATTGTGGCTATTTCCACATACTTCAGAGGCCTACCGAGATAAAAAATATCATTCGACCACCATGTCCATTTGTTTCTAGGGTATAAAATGCCTAAAATTGATGATTTTCACGTTTTTGGGACTCTATCCTGTCAACTGGTATCATTTTTGACGCCTTTTCTTCAAATTTGGCTAAATTAGAGCAATATTCACCTTCTTTGAAAGCAAACGGAGAATAGGCGTTGTACCAGATTTTCATGAAACTCTGTTCCTAGGGCGAAAAAGACCCAAAAAATCGATTTATGATATTTTTGGGACTCTATCCCATTATCTACTACCAGTTTGAACGCTTTTTTCACCGAAAAACACCTAAAAACGTGATTTTCTCCATTTTGCCAACATTTTAGAGGTTTGATTTCAACGGCATTCGATTCTACGTCAAAAAATAGGTGGGGGACAACCGTATCTCACTGATCAAGGATCTTTTAATAAAAAACGTCTTATTTTCAAAGTGAAAAAAAAGATAGCTATCTTTTTCTCAATTTTCTGAAGCCGCAGCAGGTCTACCCTATTTTTCCCGCACCGCCACGACCTTCAGGGAGGTCTTCCCGACCAGTTACAACCGGAATTGGAGGTGTGCACTCAAACAAATGTTAAACTACCCTCGGGCACGCCGTGCCAGACCCAGAGACTCGTCGCCTACTTCATGAGTTAAAATACCAGAAGAATAGAATGGGCTATAACAGTTGTGTTAAAATTTGCAGCTTTGAGTTGCTTCCATATAAAAGGAAGCGATGGAAAATGTTTAAATATAGCCAGTTTCCAGTGTGTATATATCTCTGTGTCTATTACTATCCTGTTTTCCTAAATCTCTACGGTCTACCTGCCTGTCTTGGCATACATTCATAAAGAGTGTGTGAGAGAGAGAGAGAGAGAGAGAGAGAGAGAGAGAGAGAGAGAGAGAGAGAGAGAGAGAGAGAGAGTGAGAGGGAGGGAGAGAGAGAGAGAGAGAGAGAGAGAGAGAGAGAGAGAGAGAGAGAGAGAGAGAGAGAGAGAGAGAGAGAGAGAGAGAGAGAGAGAGAGTGTGTGCATGTAAGTAGGCAGCAGCACATTATATACCACTCATTAGCAACTCATACAATAGAGAGGAGGTATGGAGCAGTATAACAGAGAACGACTAGAGAAATTTAGAAATAAAAGGTACCAGTCGTACTAAGGATCTGTTGGTGAAAAGATGAATAAAGGGGGAAATAGTGATATTATTCAAAACATTGGATTTAGATAATTGAAGAAGAAAGAAATTGAATTACTCAGAGCTATATATCATATTGTGGGTGTAAGACAGATCCACCTAAATCATATTTTGATCAAGCTCTCTCTCTTTCTTTCTCGCTCTCTCTTTCTCCTTCCACCCAAATCATATTTTGACCCCAGTGTCATTATTCCAAATAAACTATTTATCTTTTTCTCCTCTCTCTATCTTTTCTCCTCTCTCTATCTTTTTCTCCTCTCTCTATCTTTTTTCTCATTCTTTTCACTCTTCTTTGTTTTATTCGTGTGTGTGCTACAAAATACCACATTCTCGTAAAATATATGGTCATTTTTTTTTTTAACTTGTGCAACTACCAAATTTTTTCAAATGATCATAGCAAAATAGCTGTAGCCACTGGAAATTTACTCAGCACCTCAAAAAATCGAGAAATATTAAAAGTTCAATTTAGTGAAAGAACGAAGTCTCTAGCTTACTCCAGTGAGGTGCTATAGCATTTCTACGCCGTGAGGTGCTATCGTGAGGTGCCCCCGATTTGTAGAAATACCGTTTGATCAAAAATCTCCAAACTTTCAGAAATGGTGGGGATATTTCTCACTCATCAGATGAGGTGAAAACCATGGAAAAATTTACTCATTTGGTGAGGTGCAAGCCGATTTTAGAGCTAAAAGTTTACTCACTAGGGGTCAAATGAGTAAATAAAGAATTGAAACTTGGCATAAAGCAAGATTAGACAATTTCCCTCCTGATTTACCGAAAATTTGCTCTAAAAATTACTCAGCGAGTGAGGTGCAGACCCTCAAAAAATGACATATTTTACCTACTTCTCCAGTGCACCTCACAGGTTGAGCAATGACCTTGGAATCGATTAGGTAGTGTTTGGGGATGTCATATGAGCAAATTAAGGCCACTTTCAGAACTATATACTCACTGAGTGAGGTGCAATTAGCGTTTGAAGAAAATACAGTTTTTTGGGTGCACCTCACTCATTGAGCAAAATTTTTGGAACTTTTTTGGTACAAATGATGGTTTTGAGTCTACTGCAAGTATCTAGCTAGGAAAAGTCGTGAAACGTGAGGTGCTACGGGCTTAAAAGTAGCTGTAAGTATACAGTGTAACTTTAAACACCGGTTGCACCTCATAGATTGAGTAAGTTTGCTTACATATTTTAATGGTGTTTATTATGGACATTTTTCAGCATATTTTCGAAAATTTTAGGAAAAAATATTAAAATTTGACGGAATGGCACACGCTTTTGCAAACATGGTCACCGGCACCTCACGAGGTGAGTTTTTAATTTATTTTGCCTGTAAATCTATTTCCTATACACTTTTACACATAATATTCGTTGGAAAATAATATTTTTTGACAAAAACTATGATAAAAGTCGAAAAAACTGAACTTATGTCATTTTCGGAAAAAATTTTGCACAAGTTAAAAAAAAAATGACCATATGTATAATCGATAACAGGTGCAGTCGGTGAAAGCTGGGGAAGAAAACAAAAGTGGGTGAGAGAGAGAGAGAGAGAGAGAGAGAGAGAGAGAGAGAGAGAGAGAGAAAGAGAGAGAAAAGGATACCAAAATAACCTCTCCTCCTGACCACCACATCCAGCCACAGATGCCGTGTAAGCGTGTGTGTGTGTGTAGGATGATTATGTGCTCTAATATGCAGCATTATGATGATTCAATGTAGAGAGATAACTCGTGCTTGTTGCGGGTATTCTGTTGTTATTCTCGGAGTAATTTTCAAAATATAAAGCAGAAAAGTGAGTGTAGGTAACCAAATCCCTGAAACTGGTCCAGATGAAAACCCAGAAGCTCCCCCCCCCCTCATAGTTGCATGTTCTATTTATAAAACAAAAAACATAATTCTTATCTGAACAGTAAGAAAAAGAAGAAAAGTACAGTCTTGCGAACTGTGCATGGTGATATTTACACAATGTATGTACTGCATAATATATAGAACTTTATTTTAATCGTTTTTTATCTGAAAATAAGCTGAAAATATAAGGTATTATTCTCAAACAAGCTCACACACAAACATTTTAAAAACAAATCTCTCACTCACATTCTTTTGCTCCCACACTTTGTCATTTTAAATGATCAACCCACACTTAGTAACATTCTCCTTTTTACACACAAACCTTTTTTACATAAACCCCCAAAATCTCTTCTTTTGCTTCATGTTTGCACACAATACAGAGGGTGAACGGCGCTGTCTGTCCCCTGGTACTGTCTGTATGTATCGTGCTGGACTGACACAATATGGGGGATACAGCTGGGGAATACAGGGGGGACTCTTTTAAATAACCCATGGTACACAATTGCAGAAAGGGGCCAGGGGCGACCCAATAACCCATGGTACACCACGATTATACTTATAGACAGGGGCAACCCATGGTACATGATTACAGACAGGGGCCAGTGGGGCCTGGGGACCAATGGTACAGGGGCTAGGGGCGACCTATGGTACATGATTATTGTAGATCTCTCAGAGATCTGAGAGAGACAGAGATGGGGTATATCACTCATGATATGAATGAGATTCGCACACGTGACAAACACACATACATACTGCCAACAGAACCCAAGCTCAAACACAAAAGAAACAAAACAGCTCAAATTGTCACAGACTCTCCCTTTCTTTCTCTCTCTATCTCTCTCTCTCTCTCTTTCTCTCTTTCTCTCTCTCCCTCTCTCTCTCTCTCTATTTCTCCTTCTCTTTGCCTCGCTCTCTCCCTCTATCTCTCTCTCTCCCTCTCCCTCTCCCTCTCTCTCTCTCTCTCTCTCTCTCTCTCTCTCTCTCTCTCTCTCTCTCTCTCTCTCTCTCTCTCTCTCTCTCTCTGATCTCTCTCTCTCTCTCTCTCTCTCTCTCTCTCTCTCTCTCTCTCTCTCACTCCCTCTCTCTCTCTCTCTCTCTCTCTCTCTCTCTCACTCTCTCTCTCTCTCACACACACCCCAGTTCTACCCTACATCAGCAATGGGGGATGCTGTTGAGGTGTTGGCTGGTATCGCAGATCCAGGAGGAGTGTCAGCTCTACATTGTCCCGCATCTAACACAACTATGATTTGGTTACTGGCCTTCCATCGGTTAAAATACGTTACATACATCTTACATTGGCTATACATAAAGGAAATTCCCCCGATGAAACCGATGATAACAACTCCAATTTTCGTCCAAAACGCCCAACTGATTTCGTTATCATTTGCCTCTGATATTAACCTGTCCATCAGCACCCAAATGCTCCATATCACGCATAGGACCGCGAGGAGATGAAATGCAAATGAGCAGATAACTTTCTTTCTCTCGTATGCCGTTAGTTTGAGCATCTTCCACTTGTGAAGGGGTTTTAGGGAGGTCTGCAACTGGAAATCAAACTGACACAACTCGCACTGTTTCTTGTTAGCCTTCCCCGTTATATTCAACCAGGACTGGAGGCACGATTGGTGGATGTAGCCGAGGGAGCCGGTGCATTTACAGGGGGATATAAACTTTTCGTCTTCCACCCCGCAATGACAAATACGGCATATTTTCTCAGATTTAATTGAAGAAGTGTCCTTGATATCGGAGTTTGATCCTGCCTCAATGTCGACAGAGGTAAAAGATGTTGGTTGTGGTTGCATGTCTGCAACTGGGTTCACAATAACGTGTTTATGAGGCATCTTAGGGGAAGACCCCATTAATCCAAGATGGGGTTAAAATCACCGAACCATGGTGTGACACATAGCTAGAAACAGGGAGGGTGTTACTAGAGGGTGTTAGAGTGGGGTTAAAATCACCGAACCATGGTGTGACACATAGCTAGAAACAGGGAGGGTGTTACTGGAAGGTGTTAGAGTGGGGTTAAAATCACCGAACCATGGTGTGACACATAGCTAGAAACAGGGAGGGTGTTACTAGAGGGTGTTAGAGTGGGGTTAAAATCACCGAACCATGGTGTGACACATAGCTAGAAACAGGGAGGGTGTTACTAGAGGGTGTTAGAGTGGGGTTAAAATCACCGAACCATGGTGTGACACATAGCTAGAAACAGGGAGGGTGTTACTAGAGGGTGTTAGAGTGGGGTTAAAATCACCGAACCATGGTGTGACACATAGCTAGAAACAGGGAGGGTGTTACTAGAGGGTGTTAGAGTGGGGTTAAAATCACCGAACCATGGTGTGACACATAGCTAGAAACAGGGAGGGTGTTACTAGAGGGTGTTAGAGTGGGGTTAAAATCACCGAACCATGGTGTGACACATAGCTAGAAACAGGGAGGGTGTTACTAGAGGGTGTTAGAGTGGGGTTAAAATCACCGAACCATGGTGTGACACATAGCTAGAAACAGGGAGGGTGTTACTAGAGGGTGTTAGAGTGGGGTTAAAATCACCGAACCATGGTGTGACACATAGCTAGAAACAGGGAGGGTGTTACTGGAAGGTGTTAGAGTGGGGTTAAAATCACCGAACCATGGTGTGACACATAGCTAGAAAC
Organism: Hormiphora californensis; assembly: GCA_020137815.1. Classification (NCBI taxonomy): domain Eukaryota; kingdom Metazoa; phylum Ctenophora; class Tentaculata; order Cydippida; family Pleurobrachiidae; genus Hormiphora; species Hormiphora californensis. Next base: position 4,496,332 of record CM035355.1, on the reverse strand, counting down.
AGGGAGGGTGTTACTAGAGGGTGTTAGAGTGGGGTTAAAATCACATGGGAGTGCAGTGTAAGATTGTGTTAAAAATAGAGGAGTGTGTTAGAAAGAGGCTAACAATTGTGTTATAAAACTAGGAACAGAGGAACTAATCCAGATCATGATGATCAAAGAAGTCAAATAAATACATGAACCAGGATTAGTTACCGAATTGTATTGTTGTAGTTACAGTAAGCAATGGCACCATGACATGTTATAATTACTGGATATACACAATTTTCTATTTGCACAGCAGGCATGGGATAAATACGGAAAGTTACAAACGCAAACACGGCCATGTACACTCTCTCAATATAGCTTCTAGATGACAGTATCGTTAAATGGGCCGTTACAGAGCACATGTCATGTCTATTAGGTTTCAAAGAGTTATTATACACCGGTGATAAACATGAGATCTGTTTAAAAGTTATAATAACATATAGTTAAAATTATAATAGATCAACCATTAAAACAATCATTCAAGATTGTTATGTTCTAACCCTCCCTTACATTTGCAAAGGGGTGCGGGGAAACACTGTTAAACAGGGTCTGGAGCAAGGTAAATACAAAGTGGTGTGCGGTTAGGAGTTCATTATATACCGGTGATAAATTATGTGATCTTTTAAAAATCATAATAGATCAGCCATCAAAAATAATTATACAAAAGTAGATCGACCAAATCAAGATATTTGATTCTCGGGAAGGCGTCTGACGTCAAAGCATATTAAATATTTAGATAGAGAAAGAGAGAGGGGAGAGAGAGAAAGAGAGAGACACACAACTTGCGAGAAGTGGGAGATTGGCTACTGGGAAAGAGTTGCAAGCATTTCTCAATGACAAATGGAATAACTGGACAACACTACACAGTATTATAATACAGAGAAGGATGACTGAGGGAACACACGGTGAGATCTACCTACTGGGAGGAAGAACATGATCTCGGCTCAATTGGAAAGGATTTAACTGCTCAGATTAAGTTTTGAGAGAGAGCAAATTTAGATTACTACGAAGTGGGTTTGGGTAAAATTTGGACAAAAACAATATCAACAACGATGTTTAAAACAGAGTCAATATAGATTAACAATTTAAACGAGTAACGACCCTACCCGCTCTTACGACGAATCACCTGCTGCTGCAGTGTGTTTTTAAACGCAAACACGTTCATCATTTTCAGTTAGAGCAAGCCTGAAAGCACTCTCGAGTAGAGTAACAAGTTTTGATTGAACATAGGTTACCATGCGGCAATTGGTCCACAGAACACAACTCCGAATAACGTGACTCTGGCCGGTCCCAAAAAAAGCTAATCAATCGCAATTTTGGGGTTATTGGAAACTCAAAAACACGAATTCAGTTTATGGGCACCGGTTCAAACGTCCTTGGGTCGCCCCTAAGCCCGGACAGGGAGAAAGCAAGCTCACAAACGTCAAAAAGAGCAAAAGACGAGTTTGCAAAAAACAAGAACGCGAACGGTAAAAAACGCTGACATGATGCGCGGCGACTAAACAAAATGTAACGCGCCAAAATTAATCATAAAGCGATGCACGGTATCAAATTCTCTCTAAAAGTTGATCCGAAAAATTTTTGTTTCGCGTTCTTTCTTTTTAGTTTCGCCTTTTCCGTCTCGGGTCTCTGAAGCTGTCCTCATCGTGGTTACAAGGCAGATATAATGCTTAGACAAGGCCGTCTCACTACAGAGATGAGGTAACTATTTACGAATTGTATTCAAAGATAGTAGACAATTGGGTGATCGGATTCAAAGATCTATCATAATTTTGTAAACTTTTTCAGCCCTCCAAAGCCGGTGAAGACTTTCAAAACACCTAACTCAAGTAAGACAGCGAGCGTAAAAGCATTATTGATTAAATGACTTGTGCTCAAATTCTCGATTTCAGTGCACGTTTTGTCTACACCAGCTCACTTCGACAAAAGTAATGGAATGGCGGTACCTCCTCTCAACTGGGATGAGTCAATGTGAGTTACCATTACACAACCCACTAGGGACCTTAGGAGTGAGTTAACATTTATCACATGTACCTGCACGATGCTCCAGCCTTCGCGGAATTTGTTATTTTCACGCTCCTTTACTTCCTTTAGGATATCTGATAAAACAATTAACCGATCTGACGAAAACAAAGATCCCAAAGTGAATGAAAGTTTAAAACGTAGTAAGAGAAAACCTGTAGAGATCAAATCACGGTACATGCAGTCAGCCAGTGCGAGTAGGCCGGTTGGCAAAACACCCCGTACTGCTTCTGCCCCAACACCGGCTTCCGTCCATCGGAGTAATCGAATGAGGATTGATGAGGTAGGAGGGGCCACATCACAAGAGTTTATCACATCACACGAGGAAGCCAAGATCACATCCCATGCTCGCTCCTCCAGCACACCTGTCAGGATATTTAATCACATATCACGGGGTAAACAGGTATTAACACCGATCTCATTTTTCAGCATTCAACCATGATAGTTCACTGTGTACTAATAAATTAATGTCTACACTGCTGGAATAATAGGGTGTAATTGTTTTCCCGCATACTAACAACTGAACAGCACATTCTCTCAGCTGAACAGAGAAGATACGTTTACCTGTGAGGAAAAAACTCGAAAACCTTCTACACCAACCAACAAAACTGCAGTGCCGCGGAAACCCTCCACTCCAACCAATAAACCGATTAACACCTCTCGAGGAACCAATAAGAATAGCTCAATAACAAAAACAACAAGTAAACCGGCCACGCCCCAAAAGCGGCCCACTATCAAGCAGTCAATAGGGGGAGTTAGCGAGAGGAAAGCGTTACGGGCTATGGCTGATAGTACCTCTCAGATCACCAGAAAACCAGTCACAACTTCTAACAAGTGAGTTAAATGACTCTAAAAAGTAAAACCATCATTACCATTTTCGTTAGATATAAGTACAATTCAGATGGTGCAGGTGTCTTTTATCAGTTTATTAATGGCAATGCCACGACCCCAAAAGCTGACGTTTTTTCTTTCCTAATAATACAAACTCCCTCTTTACAGTGATAACTCGGGGGAGGAGGTGAGGGTGACAGTGGGGGTTGGTGGTGGCAGATCGCCAAGGGAGGAGGGTGTCACAGAGACAGATCTACACCTTCTGGAGCACCAGAAACTTCAAATGCTCTTCTTATTGGTAAGTTTAACAGCTGGTGAAGGGGTACCCGTTTTTATTTTGTACCCACTCACCAGTGGGTAGTGGGTACTACCCGCTCCGGGTAAACGTTATATTTACCCGAACGGGGGGGTGCCGGCCAATAATTAATGAGGATGAGGTCTTGTCCAGCGTTTTTCGAATTAATGAGGCCCCTCAAAAATCCTCAAAAATCCTCAAAAATCCTCAATAATCCTCAACAATTATTTTATAGTTTTTACAAAAATTTTGACGATTACTATTATATTATTGGGCATACACATTCCTTAATAGGAGTAAAACAGTTAAGCAATTTTCCCAGATACCCTGGTGATGGTCCTAAAAACATCCTCAAAAGTCCTCAAAATGTAAATATGGGGTAAATTTGTGCTGCCTGTGCAGTGTGCTGCCTCCACTCTGACGCGTGAGGCCCGTGTTCGATTCCCGACCGGGCCCGGGTGGGGACACTTTTTTTTAAACTTTTAAAAACTTTATAAACGATTTCTAAAAATTTTCTAGACATTTATCTTACTAGGCAGCAAAATCTTTGATTTTTGGGACAAAGTTGACAGCATATTTGACTGAAAATCGTATTTATCTAAAATTTTGAAAATCTGGGCACCGGGGTCTTTTCAAGCATGTGAAGTTAATAACTTTGCTAAAGGAAAGCAGTGCTTCAAGTGTGGGAAGCCAAAGAGCACAGGCAAGAGCACTTGAATTGATAATCAGTGCATTTTATACCTCTAAAATATAGTCTATTATTGTTTTTTATCAGGCATTTGCTGTGTTTATGTTTAAATAGAACGAAAAATTTTTGAGGATTTTTGAGGATTTTTGAGGGCTTGTCCAGCAAATAATAAATGAGGATTTTTGAGGTGACCTCAAAAATCCTCATAAATTCCGGCCGGAACCCCCCCACCCGAACCCTCCCTTTGTAGTGTGCAGTGTGTACCCAGGCTGGTGGAAAAAATACTGTCTCTTCTTCTTGGGGATCACTTAAACCAACCCCTATCTAATATCTATAACTTTGGACCCCGATTTACCGGGCAAAAACCTTTCCATCGAGCATCCCGGTAAACCGGGGTCCAACTGTATAACCATGTTTCCTCTCTCTCAGGATAAGATGGAGAGAACACAGGAGGCGTTGAGAACGGAAGCAACAGGACAACTTTACCAGATGTGGAAGGCCCTGGAGAATCTGAGGAATGACTGTCATGGTCTGGAGGTGGACTGTTTGGTGAAGGAGTACATGTGTGAGGTGCACGACATGTGTGCCGTACTGGTGAGTGGGGGAAAGCTAAAGGGAGGGTGAGTTGAGAGTGGAATGGGGGGAGAGTGAAGGAGTATATATGTGTGAGGTGGGGAGAGGGAGAAGGAGAGGGAGAGAGAGGGGGGGGGAGAGGGGGAGAGGTGCACAACATGTGTGCCGTACTGGTGAGTGGGGGACAGGGGGGAAAGAGAGGGAAAGAGAGGGAAAGAGAGGGGAAGAGAGGGGAAGAGAGGGGAAGAGAGAGAGAGAGTGAGAGGTGCACGACATGTGTGCCGTACTGGTGAGTGGGGGAGTAAAAAGGGTGAGTTGAGAGTGAAATGGGGTGGGCGAGCGAGAGTTGAGGGGGTGGAGGAGGGAAGTAGGAGTTAGTTGTGAGAGTATTTGGGTGAGATGTGGTGGAAAAGAGCGAGAGAGAAACGAGTAATATACCACAGAGAGAGTGAATTTTGGAAATGGGGCAGGTTCTTCATTTATTGTGTTATCAAATTTCCTGATTTATCATGGCAAACACACACACACTTCCATGTCTCTCTCTTATTGCCAATGGGGGAGGGGGTGTGTTTGGGTGATGTCTAATATAATATTTCTCAGTTACCGATATGTGGGGAGCTCACAGAGATCTTACCGCGGTTTGATAAACAGTTTAGTACTCTGTGCACAATGCTGGACGGAACACGACATTATATCAACACTGTCAAAATCGCAAAGTTAGTCGCAGAGTTATAGCGTCATTAAGTCCCTAGATACTCGCAGAATCCCAATGTTCTATATGCTATAGTATTTTGTTGTTGCTGACACTTATTATTATTATATTGATACATTCGGTGATATATATCAGTTTTAGATGTTAAAGAATATAACGCATCACACTACTTTCTCTCCAGGATGTCAGAAGGTGAGGTGGAAGAATTGCAGAGTTCCCTGAAACAGGTCCTGGATGTGTTGAGGTGCATTTACCGGGAGGCAACAGGGAACGAGGAGGACCAAACAGGTAAACCTTCATTACATTGTTTACTATTGATAATCAATATTAAATTGGGGGTTGTCATAGTGTCGCCAAATGTCGCCATAACAACCCCCCCCCCCCCCCCCCCCCCCGGCCCTGTAAAGTACGCTGTGAACTACCTCTTCTCGCACCCTCAGATACGATTGGCTCAACAACACAGGAACTGCAGCCCCTGCGGGAGTGTCTAGAGAGAACACTCGAACAATACACTACCACCTCTGCTCTCTGTAGGAGTCTTGCTGATGTTAATGCTGAGAACACTTTCCTGGTGGCCACGAAGAAACTTAGTCTGGAGTCTGGAGAGTGAAGTACTGTGAGAGTTCTGTATGTTGAATTGTTATGAAGTATGAAATACAATGCACTTAGTAGACAGTAGAGATAAGACGAAACATTATATATTTAACAGGAACCGACCGAATCAGGAAATACTGGTCCCTGATTGGCTGATAACCAGTCACGTGACCTTAATAACGAGTTCTGATTGGTTGTTTACTTGTGTCGGTCGGTTCCTGATATTTAATATGACGAACAGTATATTTGTTATGTTTGGTTGCATTCGAAGAAAGTATGGTGCTCGAGTCTACTGAAGAGAATGAAAAAGAACGTTTGTAAATATATTATTATCTGTAATGCTTTTTAATACAATTTTACCACTGTATTCCTACCGTTACACTGTTTCAAGAAATTGCGTTGTATTTTCTTATTCGCTATCTCTCTCTCTCATTCTATCTCTTTCTAACCGTCTCCTTTTCTCAGTTTTCCTATCTCACTCTGTCTCCCTTTCCTTTCATGTATGTCTCTCTAATACCCCTCTCCTTCCAGAGAATGATTGAAACAGAGGATGTCCGACTATCCCAGGAGAGGTTGGAGGCCCTCAAGGAACTAATCAACCCTATCAAGGACCTCGCTAAAAACTGGAACGTGGATATTTCAATAGAACTCGAGAAGTTCATGAGTGGTTTTACTGTGTCACAAGGTGGAGGTGGTGGTCACGACAACTTCGCAGAAGCGGCCCTTGTGATCCAGGGAAGTGCGGGTGTGTACAGCAAGAAGGTGGAACTGTTGTACTCTCTTGTAGTTGATAGTTTGGATCTAGTGGCTGAGAAACAGAAGAAAGGGAAGAAGGGAGATGATGATGATGATGGTGGTGGGGGAGAGGGTGGAGGAGATAGTGATGGCGAGGATGAGACTATGACGCTAGGTCCTGTAAACCTCTCAACATCAGCCAAGGTGCGGGTTGATATTAAACCTTTTAGCCGGGGTGTTCACTATAAAACACGGCTACCACTCTGTCTCACACCCGCCCTTACCAAACGAGATCTCCCTGAAAACAATATCTTTGATCGAAAACGAGGAGAGTTGGTAGCAACATACGATGATTTCTTCTCTACCACATCACTCATCAACAAGCACGGCTGTGCAGCTTTTGATATCCACTCCGCGATGTTCTTTGCTCAACAGCAGAAACAGAAGTTGAAAGCAATGACACCATTCTTCAAGAGGAGAGTGTCGCAGTATGATGGATTTGCACGGGGGGAGTTGAGGGAGAGGGGATCGACCACCCCTGGTGTTGTGCTGCCGGATGACGAGATGGACATTAGTATTGGGGAACCACCGGGCGGAGGAGGCGACAACACGGTGGCTCCTGAGCAGAGAGAGAACAATGAAACTCATCCTCCTGGTGAATCTACTGTGGTAAATGATGCTACTTTAGCTGCTGCAGGGATGGATGATGACGATGGAGGTGAGGCATTCGGTGTTGATGACGATGACGATCCTCCACCATCCTTCCAAACTCCTACCAAACACTCCTCCTCCTCTTCCTCCCTGAGGAGCCGCACAGTTCCTCTCATTCCCACCCCTGACACTTCAAAGATTGACTGTCACTTGGATCCGTATGTGGAGCTGCCCGTGAAACCCTTTAAAAAGGGTGTCATCGAGAAGCCAAGTAGAGGGAAGAGGAAGAAGGCGGCAAGTGGCGGGAGTTTGTCTAATGCTCTCAAGCTGGATAAGAGGAGCTTCCGGAAGCCCGTTTCTTTTCCTAACATCCTACGGAAACCCATCTTCGAAGAAAATATTGAACTTTTCAAAGCCACACTTTCCAAGGACAAGAAAGCTAATACTCGGCTAAAGAACAGGTTGATTGCCAAGCCACCCGCTCTCCCCCTCCCATCGGATCTACTGCAGGTTCCTGAGCAGAGCTTCAGACATCCTAACAATGATGACGATGTTTATGAAGGAGCAGGTGGCGCTGATGACGATGATGATGACGTGGATATCCATGGTACGATTGTGGATGACAATAACGAGCTGCCCTCCCCCACAACCGGATCATCACGACATCCACTCCTCTGCGGTAATGGCCCTTGAGGAGAGTCAGCGGGAGGCCCTCACCACTGCCGACATAAAGCTGTCCTACGGGGACTTGGTGAAGGAGCATGTCAGTAAATTCACTGATGAGGCGAGGAGTATGATGAGGGTCAGTGAGTTGCGGGAGAGAGTGTTGGCGTGGGAGAACACGATATCACCCATTTTGGATACGGAGGAGGGGGCAGTTACCGTATGATATTTGTACTTACAGCAGGAGGTTGATTAGCAAGTTGTCAGGGAGCAGTGGGGAGGTGTTGGAGCTGACTGAGTTGGTGGGAGGGGGAGAGGACAGGAGGGAGGTATCACGGTTATTCTTGACCTCTCTCATGCTAGCAAATAGTGGGAACGTCGAACTAAATCAAAATGATCAGACGTGCAAGTTATTGTCAAGGAAGCTGCAGAGTGAGGTTTTGGAGGCTTATGTTTTGCCGTCAGGTGATGAACAGGGCACCAGAAAACGGAAGAAAGTACCGGTTTGAAAATACCGTTTTTAAGTTGTTATTTTGTACAGTTTTTTGTAAATTTACCAAGTTAATATGACCTATGATATGATATCGAATTTACCAATTTTGTGTTGTTACCTCGCTGGTTTATCCATCAAACTAACACACATTCTCATTCCTTCTAGCTATGAAATCAAGGTGACACCACCCTCGACACTTTTCAACATCCCATTCTATCAGCTACATCTCTCATGATGGCTGGCTGAATGTAACCATGGCAACCCTACAATTCACTAACATGCCAACCAATCGGGGAGTCCCCACCGCTGTGGTGCCCGACCTCCTTTTCGGGGATTTCACCCAGAGCGAGGTTGAATCGATCATCAAACAGAGTGTACTACAGCAGGACAGTGAGGCTGCAGCTCCCCTCTCATTTGGGTCGTTTAGTTGTGAGGAGGTCAGTCAAATTGTTACCTCATCTCACGACCTCAAGAATGTCGTCGATTTCGAGTTTGAGGGTGAGAATGGGGCAACAGTTGATGTGGATGCCGTTTCCCCTGATGACCCTACAACAACTATGAGCCAGGATTATTATTCAAAGGAAGAGGAAGAAGAAGTGCGACTGCCTGTGATAACCTCCTCTGTAATAGGAGAGGTATCTCACATTCCCAGCCCCATCTTCCCATCTCTCAATCTATCCGCTGATCATTCCGGTATTCCCATTCTATCAACACCAGAGAAGGCTGATATTAACGATGTTATGCACAGGCTGATTGAAGAGGCAGTGAAATCGTCTAATTTTGCACAACCACCCGACAATAACTTTGCTGCCGCTGCACCTGAAAATAACTTTGCGGCCGCAGCACCCGCTCCATGGTCGACCCAGCCTGACATGTCTTGGTCGGATAACCAACTCTCCTTCACCTCACCGACAAGTACAGGCCAGGCCCAGGAACAGGAACCCTGGATAACTGCCAAAAAACCAGCCGCCCCCTCAGCATCAGTTTGGTCAAACAACCACCACCCGTGGACCTCCATGTTTCAAAGATACCGCCCAGCCACAAACCCAGCCCACCCAGGAGACAGTGCCCCAAGTTGCCAAGCTACCCCAGATCCTCTCAGAAACCCGGCCAATAGTGTCCTCTAAAGACCACGAGCTGATGATGTTAGGGCTCCCAGCTCCAGCTCATGACCATAACTCACTCTGAGACAGTTCCCCTCATCCCCAGGGGTCTTATCAACAAATCAACCAACTGTTTCGCACATGCCCCCCTCCAGGCACTCCTTGTCTCCCCACTCTATCACTGTCATCAGACAACTCAATCCCAAACTACACCGTGTCTCCTGTTCTCTGTGCTGTCAAGTCGTTCTTTGATAGTTATCCGCCTAATGTCAGGGATCTACGCCAACTTTGATTCACCCTTTGAACCGACCTCCATCTACGAGATGTTGCGAAGTAAAATCCCGAGTTTCAACGAGAATGGGCGACAGGAAGATGCGGAGGAATTCCTGGGAATCATCCTGTCTAATCTCCACGATGAGATGGTCTCTGCTATCAGGAGTGCAAAGAAAACTGTTTCCCTGCCCCTGATCATGGATCCTCCACAAGAGGAGGACGGAGGAGAGTGGCAGCAGATCGGGAAAAAGAAGCGAATCCAAGTGACACGAAACACATCCAACAACGAGACGAGCCCGGTTAGCGAGCTGTTTGGGGGTCTCACCCGATCAGTTGTAACTAAAGCAGGTGCCAAGGAGTCAGCTACCCTTCAACCCTTCCTGTCCCTCCAGCTGGATATCCAGAATCCATCAATTTCCACAGTCGAGGATGCCCTACTAAACTTCACACACAGAGAACAGATCACTCTGAATGAAGTGAAGTGCTATCGAAGAGAGACCCTGGAATCCCTACCAGCCCGTTCTTATCCTCCACCTGAAACGGTTCATTTACGATGAGGCCGCTAAGTCCTGCCAGAAACTCCACAAAGAGATCAACTTTGGGGTACAGATGACGATACAAAATGAGATGTTATCCCCAGGAGCAGCGGCGTGTGGGGGTCGGGAATACCGGCTGTTCGGGGTGGTGTATACATCATGGCTTCCCACGCGGCGGGGGGTCACTATACTGCCATGACCTACCACCAGTCTCTAATGAGCTGGATCTATCATGACTGATGAGAAGGTGCAGACCCAGTATGACAAGGCTGTTCTGAAACACGTTCCAGGGAGATCCTGCGTACCTGCTGTTTTATAAGAGGATCAACTAACATCATGTTGGTGTGTTGGATCAAAGGGGGTTGAGAGGTAAACCTCCGAGTTATGTGCTACCGAGCACGGGTGTAACATTGGTGAACTGGAAAAAGACATTGGTGAGCTGAGAGGTTTAAAAGTAATTTGAAGTAATGTGCCCCAAATGACACACTAAGATTCCTCTCTTTTTAAGTTGGTTTCTGAGTGGTTTTACCATGAATACTTGAAGCGCTTTTTTTGTTGATCACGTCATAAATTATTGGAAGAAATTCATTGGTTACTGTAAAGAGTGCTGTAGAGAGAGAGAGGAAGAGAAAATATGTTTCATGAACGGAACATGATGAGATGAGCCTCGTTTTGTTAAAAAATCTCCCCGAATCGGTTAATGTGTTGTGACATGATGATGTGATCAAAATTCTAAATGAATATAAATACTTTTATTTTTAAAACGTGTTAAATTAATGTGTGTGTTCTCTGCCCCACCCTGGATATATAACCAGTGTTATTCCTTACCTAGGAACCCAGAATGTCGATCTGAATGAGCTTTAACCGACCTCCCAACACCTCCTCGTGGGGCAGCGGTGGGGGACAACAGAACAGGGGCGGTCCTGGTGGGGGGCAACAGAACCGGGGTGGTGGTGGAGGGGGACAGCAGAATAGGGGCGGTCCTCCTGGTGGTCGAGGAGGTAACAATAATAACAATCCCCGGCAATCATGGGGAGGAGGAGGAGGAGGAGGGAATAATTCCTGGGGTTTTAATAATAATAACAGCCAACGCGGCGGGTTCAATAACAATAACCAGCGTGGTGGTAACAACACTCAGCGAGGTGGCGGTAACCAGTTTGGGAACCAGCAGAAAGGTGGTTACCATGGTAACAACCAACAGGGGAATTTTGGTAGCCAGAAACAATTTGGAGGTAACCAGGGTAACAACAATCAGTTCGGTGGTAACCAAGGTAACCAAAATCGATTTGATGGTAACCAAAAACAGTTCGCTGGAAATCAGGGTAGTCAAGGCAATAACTTTGGTGCTAACCAAAATCAGGCCGTTGGTAACCAAGGTAACCAAAGCCAGGTCGGTGGTAACCAAGGTAACCAGCAGGGTCTTGTCTCCTATCCGTCTAGAGGTGGTAACCAAGGTAACCAAAGCAATCAGCCGCCGCAAATGGCTGGTGCGAATCAAAGCAACATGGGTAACCAAGGTAACCAGTTTGGTGGTAACCGAGGTAACTATGGTAACCAACATGGAAGAAACAACATGCCAGCTAACAACAGAGTAGGGGCAGGCCGGCAGCCGATGTCGCTTATGGCTGGTCCTGGTGACCAACAATCGTCATTCCCCAGTGGCCCAACCCCTCCTAGTAACTCGTACCCAACCCCACCCAGTGGACCCAATTCGTATCCAGGTGGTCCAACCCCACCCAGTGGACCCAATTCTTACCCCAGTGGTCCAACCCCACCTAGTGGACCCAATTCTTACCCAGGTGGCCCAACTGGACCCAGTGGACCCAATTCATACTCAGGTGGTCCAACTGGTAACCACTCATACCCTGGTAGCCCAGCTCCGCCATCTTTCCCTCCAAGTGGCCCGCCCCCACCCTCTGGACCACCTCCCCTTCCCAGCGGAGCACCGCCACCCCTGCCAGGTGGTGGTGGTGTTACCCAACCGCCACTACCTCCAACTCCAACTGGTCCTAAACCTCCCACTACATCGGCCAACCCTCCATCCGTAGTCGCACAGGGTAGGTATCTCGCTACATTCTCTCTTGCTTTGTGACCTCTATCTTAAAAGTTAAATCTGTCTCTATCTCTCTCTCTCTCTCTCTCTCTCTTTCTATCTCTCTCTCACTCCCTCACTCCCTCTCTCTCTCTCTCCCTCTCTCTCTCTCTCTCTCTCTCTCTCTCTCTCTCTCTTTCTATCTCTCTCTCACTCGTTCTCTCTCTCTCTCTCTCTCTCTCTCTCTCCCTCTCTCTCTCTCTCTCTCTCTCTCTCTCTCTCTCTCTCTCTCTCTCTCACACACTCCTTCCCTCTCTCCAGGAATGCAAATGGGAGAGAACTACTTGAAGCAGTACATGGAGTTTACAAGGAAGCGCTGGCAAGCACACCACCTCCATCACAGCCACCCCTGCCCAAGGATCCGCCTCCTCCCAGTGTGGCCCCACCTACCCCAACTCCACCCCCTGGCAGTCCGCCCCCTCCTCCACCACCTCCCCCTCCACCACCTTCATCAGCAGGTAATGTTCTATTTACTAAAAACAGTGATTATCACTGAATGTGTATTGCACACTTCTATTATTACTGTGAGAGCCTTTTTAGGTTGTAGTATAGTAGTCTGTAGTACAACATTAACATATTTCCTGCTGTCATGTATGTACTACTCATTTTATCGTTTCAATAACTGTCTATTTTAGGTGGGTCTGCGCCAAAAGCTCCACAACACGGTGAAAAAAGGAAACCGCCTCCTCCTGAGGGTTCACCCCAGAAAGATACAAAGGTGAGATAAAGTGATATTTAATCAGTTTATCAGATAATAACTTAATTAAATTACAGTACTGATTAGGTGATATATTTCACTGCCAGTTAGGCTATTCCTGTTTTTACCTCTGTCATTATGTTTCAGAAAGCTCACTTGGAAAGAGCTCCATCACCGTGGCAACAGCAACACTACCAATCTCCTCAACAACAATACATGTCGCCACAGCAACAGTTGTCAACTCAGCAACAGCAACAGTTGCCAACGCAACAGCAAAGCCAATATCAGCCACAACACCAGTCATACAATTCGGATAAACAGCATCAGCAGCAGCATCAGTATCCAGGGCAACAAGATCCAAAACAACACCAGCAATACCCGGGGCAACAAGATCAGAAACAGCTGCATCAGTACCCAGGGCAACACGACCAACAACGAGCCCCGCAGCAACACTCCTACGATCCAAAACAGCAACAGCAACACTCCTACGATCCAAAACAGCAACAGCAACACTCCTACGATGCAAAACAGCAACAACAACACTCCTACGATCCAAAATCACAGCACGAGTTGTATGATCAGCAGCACTATGAAAAGCAGCAGACACCACCGGTCCCTCAGCATCAATACGACACCCAGCACCCACCAGCACTACATCAATACGAGAAGACAGCAGCGTCTCAGTACGAAAAGACAGCGCCGTCTCAATATGATGAACACCAGTACGAGACAGCAGCAGCCCATCACCCATCAGCAGCCCATCACCCCGCAGCAGCCCATCACCCAGAGGAACAGTACGATCAGTATGGTCAGTACCAGTACCCGCCCGAAGCAGGCCCCAGGAGCACTACTACCCACCTACCACCCACCCGTGGTACCCCACCGCCACGTGCCCGAGCTGTACCGCGAGGCATGGTACCTCGAGGTAGTACCCGACCCACCCGGCACCCAGCACCTACCTCCAAGATATGGTACACCCCCACCCCGAGGTACAGTGAGACCCAGGGGGCCTGCCCCACCAACTAGATATGCCTCACCGCGTGGTACTGCGTACAAGGTACCGTGCACCACCCCCTGCTGCTGAAGGTGTACTACGGACAACATTATGAAGAGGAGGAAGTGTATGAGGAAGAGTATGTGGATGAAGTATGCTGAGGAAGAGTACCATCATCCCCCTCCAGTAGTAGCCAGAAGATCGCGAGGTGGATATCCTCCCCCTCCTACTAGAGGTGCACCAAGACACTATGCCCCCAGAGGGTACCCCGCACCTCGCCCCCGGGCACCACCCCCAACTAGAGGTGTGGTTTATAGGAGGGCAGCTCCCCCATCCAGGCAGTTACCCAGTGGGTGGGGAGGGGGGCAGCAACATCAGGAACAGTGGGCTGAGGAGGAGTATTATGAGGAGGAACAGTACGGGCAGCAACAGTATGGACAGGAACAATACGGGAAGAAGGGACATTACGAACAACAGGAACAGTGGGGACAACAGGAACAGAAGGAGGAGGAACCAGCTGTGGATACATCTTTAGGTATGTTGTTGGGTGTCCACTGTCCAGACACATTTTTGACTCATTTTAGACACATTTTAGACATATTTTAGACACATTTTAGACACATTTTAGACACATTTTAGACACATTTTAGGTACATTACACACAGCTGATAAGTTAGATCTACATTTGGTTGACACGTTTTAGACACACAGCAGCCTTTATCAAGCTGATAGACACATTTTAGACCCGCTTTAGACGAATTATCAGGTCGTTATGATATGATATTGGTTTGGGATATCTTTAGGGACAAAATGTACGCAAAAAATAGGGCAATTCCTAAAAATTTGGCGACTGAAAATTAAAATTTAAGACTCGGAGATCTATTTGAATTGTCCCTGCGCCGACCAATGAGTGTGCACATTGTGTGACATACATTTTATTTCATAAAGCGCTCTGTGAGGGTTCGGTAGACCAATAAACACATAGAAATGAAAACTAATCTGCTTAGGTAATCTGAATTATTCCCTCTCCCTCCCCTCTCCCTCCCTTCCCTCCTTCCCTCTCCCTTTTCTCCTCCCCTTCCTCAGAAAAACCGGTTGAAGAAATATCACTACGTGAATTGCACAGTATGGGTTTGCCAGTAAGCTTTGGTAGTAGCGACCCAGATCTCGCTGAAATGGTGTCTGAGTTTCAGAAATATGGGTGTCGATATGTGAGTTTAGAGCCATTCTGTGAAACTTTCAAATACATTTCCCCTCCAAATAATTTTGGTCCACTTTCTATCTCCCCTCCCTTTTTTCGCTGTAGCCCGAAGGCCGGCACGTGAATCCTGACTATTGGCCCAAGAGACCCTCAAAAACATACGAGGCGCCTGCGTACGGTGAATGGACGACAGTTGATGCAAAAGGTTTGTATGGGGGATTTGTACTGGTTTACTGAGTATAAGTTGTAAGACAGGGGGATTGGCACACTGAACCGAGATGGTGGGGGATGTAAGGGGTTCTACATTGACGTAGGGCGCGGTGCACGATTTGTAATGAGTGTCAGGGGATTCGCGCATTTCTATCGCGCGTGCGCCGCCTCTTTATTCCCACACTGCCGCGCGCTGGAAAGGGCTCATGAGCGTGATGCCAACATCCTCCCTCTCTTTCAGAACAAAAGCAACTGACAGTTGCTCGCCGCCAAATTGCAATACCTGCTGATCTGGTCAAACAACAGGAGGAGGTACCTCCTCAACCTACTGCACCTACTGGTACTGCTGGATCGGTACCTACGAAACGGGTCATAGTACCACCCGCTGACCTAGCCCCACCCAAGAGGCGTGTCATTAAACCTCCTGCTGATTTAGTTGCAGGAAAACAAGGTACTGAGCTTTCATTCCTTCAATCAAATACACAATCAGTATATATATCCTACTCTGTTTGGGAACTACTTTCAGTTTTCACTCCTGTAATATTCCACAATCGAAATATTTATTAAATTTCCAAATGTTTCAGGTTCACCACAACCTTCCGCCCCTGTGGTAGAAGAGGCGCCACAGTCTGGTTCTCGGCCGGCATTTTTAGGCGCCAAACCGGCCTACCGATCATCGAGACCTGCCTACAGCAATCGCGGAGGGTACTGAATTGAGAGAGTTCTAGCTTCTGGGACAGGATCTATTTATTGTGTGTTGTTTGACAGTGTACTAGGCAGCACTATCACAGAGTTTTATACTGATATATGTTATATGAATTACACGTGGTCAAGAATGGTAATAGGAGTGATATACACGTGGCGTGAGATCTAGAAAGGGTGGCACGAACAATTCTGATATATATCTCGAGACACAAATATTGCGCTGAAATTCTTTAACAAATTTCCAAAAAGGAATTGCCCTATTTTTTATCCAAAACCAATTTCATTTAAATTGATTCGCAAAGTAAGCCCCGATAAATATATCGCCCAATAACTAACGCAAAAACACCTGTGTTACAGTAGCCGATGAAGTATTACAGACGTTAGTGGAAGGAACTGTAGAGCGGTTCACTGCACAGATTAGTGAGGCGCTCACTGCATCATTGCTAAACAAGGAAGATGGAGATGATAGGCCACGCAGTGATAGTGAGAGACAAGAGGAGAGGGGTAGCAGGGAACCGAAACATTATCGGGAGAGAGGGGAGAGGAGGACTGATGGGAGATCGCGTGATGAAAATAGGAGATCAGATTCCCACCGATCCGACGGGTAGAGATCGTGATGACAGGAGATCAGGGGATAGGAGTGATAGACCGTCATCCAGAGACCGTGAGCACCGCGGGTCCGACAGTAAATCATCAGATAATCGGAGAACAGAGAGATCGTTAGAGAGATCTGACTCACCTGCTCGGAGAGACACTCAACAAGATGGGAGAAAGATAGTTACCCGGCCTCCCCCTCCTCCTCAGAACATTAGGACTGTAGCACGGCCCCCTCCCCCTCCTTCAGCAACACCCCGGTATCCCTCTCCCAGCAGACCTCCACCACCCCCTGCATCCAGCATCAGACCTCCCCCTGGCCCGCCCCAAGTGAGACCCAGGGCCCGACCTGCCAAACCAAAGGCTCCCCCTGTCCCTGCCGAGGATTTACTCTTCCCACCCGGTCGAGGGAAACGACCCGATAAGGTATGCACATTGCACATGCCACATTGCACAGTGTACTGATAGTAAAGGGGGATAGCAGTTATTACGACACCCTGTTTATAATTGTGAAAGCTGGGACTTGTCACCAAGTAATGAGTATAATCTATCATCTACGCAATATACCCCCTTCCCTTAGATTGTGATTATTCTCCGTGGTCTCCCTGGCTCAGGAAAGAGCCCTCTCGCCAAGAAACTGAAAGATTTGGAGGTGGAGAATGGGGGAAGTGCACCAAGAATCCTCTCTTTAGATGACTACTTTCTAAATGATGTTAGTTGTTATATTATGATATCAACTCTGCAGTTACTCCGCTGTCTACAAAGTCTCCCATCCTGATCTAAGTGAAAACAGTACTACACCATCTCACCACTATTTAGGAGAACGAGTACGAGTACGAAGAGGAAATGGAGGAGAGTTATAGAGGCAGCATGCTGAAAGCATTCCAAAAGAACTTGAACGAGGGATGGTTCAAATTTATCATCATTGGTAAGCTTTACCCTCTTATATTTTGGTAATGAAATTACCCCTCCGTGAAAGCAATGATAGGGGTAACCAATCATATATATATATATATATTTCCGAGCTTAGCTGTTCCAATCCCGTTCCAATACAATAAGCTGGTTGTAAATCCGATCTGATCATGCTGGATCAAGAAGCAGCCGAGGGTCGGAAGTGGGAGCTGCACAAATAACAAAATTAACACACCCTTTTCCACAGATTCGGTAAACTCTAAAGTGGTCCATTTCTCTGAGTTTTGGAGCGCTGCCAAGTGTAAGGGGTTCCAGGTGTACATAGCGGAGATCAAGAGCTTCCCGGACAGTTGTGCTGCTAACAGCGCTCATAAACGAGGTTTAGAGGATATTGCACAGGTACTATCTTGTTGCAAAAAACGGGAAGAACGGTACACCTGTGTTAGTTACCATTGGTCACCATGGTTACGATGGTTATATTTGATGACCCAACGTTGACTCCAATGTTCCAACAGATCCATAAGGAGTGGGAACCTATTCCTGATCACAACATCAGACTCGATCTAAGGGGCGTACTACAGGGAACAGAGATCGAAGAGGTAGGTCCTTCATTTCTTGGGCAATTATTTACTAACATGGTTGATTGATGATTCGCTCCTCGTATGTACTACCGGCCTAGCCCAGAGGCCTCTTGTCCAACTACAATTATTGACCCTGACTATTAGGGGGTGGATAACCTCTCTCACCCCATATTACAGTCGGACCCCGATTTACCGGAACCCCGATTTACCGGGAGGATGAGCTTCCCCCATAGAGCGGCCTAGATGGGTCCGACTGTACTCAACAATGCACGAATATTACCATGACATTGCAGGTAGAGATGGATGAGGGAAGTGATGACAATGACATGGACGGCGTCTCCTATAGAGACAAGTAGTGCTGTAAGTAGAGTGGGTGGAATAAATAAATCATTGATTTAATTGATCATAGTTTAATTGATCATAAACTTAGTAACTTGTGTTATACAACCGGGAATGATCTAGAACAAGAAGGAAGGTTTTTGGGTTGTATTAAGGTTTCCGGCTGCTGTGTTTTGTATATATGTTCGTGCTATGTCGCCCACAATAATAACACTTCCACGATCGTGGTGTATAATAAACGGTGGATATACACAATACACTCGGTATACACTGTACAACATGACGAGTACATTTGTGTACATTGTACAACATGTGTACATTTGTATACACTCTCCAGACCACATCATCTACACCTGATCCTGACCCTGACCTGTCTACTACTGCTGCCAGCAAATCGAAATGGGAGGCACACGAGCAAGATGAACAGTCCCTCAGTAAGTGAGAGGGGATATATCATGTAACTCTCTGAGTTTTTAGGCTGGCAGTGACAAATCAACAGAATTAGCAAGAATTTCCCGACTGTTTTGTGGGTTCACTAACGTCTAACATGTATCTCCCATAAACAGTACCTCCTGGCCCTAGTGCAGCTAGTATGCCCTTCCAACACCCTGTTCTCCTCTCCTCTCTCTCAGACCATCACTAACTCCCTCCTCTTCTCTCTCAGACCATCACTAACCCCCTGCTCTCTCTCCTCTCCATCACTAACCCCCCCTGCTCTCTCTCTCTCTCAGACCATCACTAACCCCCTGCTCTCCTCTCTCTGACCATCACTAACCTCCTCCTCTCCTCTCTCTGACCATTACTAACCCCCTGCTCTCCTCTCTCTGACCATTACTAACCCCCTGCTCTCCTCTTCATCACTAACCCCCTGCTCTCCTCTCTCTGACCATCACTAAGCCCCTGCTCTCTCTCCCTCTCAGACCATCACTAACCCCTGCTCTCTCCCTCTCAGACCATCACTAGCCCCCCTGCTCTCCTCTCTATGACCATTACTAACCCCCTGCTCTCCTCTCTCTCAGACCATTACTAACCCCCTGTCCTCCTCCCCTTCTCAGACCAGTTGGACGGTGTCAGTAAGAACTGGAATAAGAAGGACCACGACAGAAGCCCCAGTCCCGATATCATGGAGCAGATCAAGGTGATGGAGAAACGGAAGTACCCTGAAGAATGATGGCAAAAAACATGTGAGTTGTAATCGGGGTCTAGTTGTACCGTGATCATTTGTTATGTAATTGAGATGTATTGAGATATCTCTCTTTGGCTCTCAACCCCGGAGGTCGGATCGAGCACTTTACAGGATCTCAACTACCAAAACTTTGAAAGATAAATCTCTTTCCAAATAATAACCATGATAACCATGGCAACCATGATAACAATCCCCTTGATTTAGGTTCGTTGGGCTGATCTAGTGGAGAGAGATAACGCTGTGAAACGTCAGCAAATTGGATTTCACATTGGCAGTCGATGGGATGAGGAACTGCCCGAACTATACTCGGCTACTCGTGACAAAACGGTTAGTCAGACCACGATATTATACCGGATCCCGATTTACCGTGACCCCTACATAGGAAATTGACGGTATTTCAACCGACTAAATATTACGTGGTTGGGAATGTGTTTTTCTATCAATAGGGCAGGGTGGTTTCTTCAGGCGACTCGGCGATCATAACATTTCCTTTTTCAGTAGTAGTGAAAAGGACGACTAAAGAGACAGTAAATTGTTATATATTTTGTGTTTGCACCGTTTTGTGCTGTTTGTGTGTGGCGTGAGACCTTTATTTTAATTGAATCTTCGTTTTAAAATACCTTTCTTTTTTATTCTCTCCACCTACCTACCAAGTATGGCAATCCCCCCCCCCCCCCGTAATCCCCTTCACCTATCTCAATACCATCCTAATTGATTGCCTAATTATCATCCTAATCACTGTATGTAGAATGCACGCCTTTATAAAAGGGGGAAGTGGTGCCAGACCCAAGCAGCAGACCCCGGCAGCTAGTACTACCACCACTACTACAGGAGAGACTGCCCCCAAGAATGTGCCCTGGGTGGAGAAGTACCGACCCAGAACTGTTAATGATGTCAGTCATCAGGATGAGGTAAGGGATGAGGTGGCATGAGGTGGCATGAGGTGGGACGAGGTAGAATGAGGTAACTTATGAGGTGGTATGGGGTGGGGTGAGGTAGAATGAGGTGGGGTGAGGTAGAATGAGGTGATATGGGGTGGGTCGAGGTAGAATGAGGTGATATGGGGTGAGGGATGAGGTGAGATGAGGTGGCATGATGTGGTATGGGGTGGTATGGGGTGGGATGAGGTGGCATGATTTGTGTTGAGGTTGGTTGATGTCTGGTACTAAGAAGAATATGGTGGGATGAGGTCGGGCATTGAGAGTTTCATACTATCCGGTATTTTAGGTTTTGCAACTCTTAAATCTAATCCCTTCCCTCTTGATTCCACTATAATCTATTTCCAGGTGGTTTCGGTGCTAAAGAGATGCCTGGACGGTGGTGATATCCCTAATTTCTTGTTCTACGGCCCGCCCGGTACCGGTAAAACCTCCACAATCCTTGCCCTGGCACGCCAGATGTTTGGCGGAGAGTACTCCAGCCGAGTTTTGGAGTTGAATGCTTCCGATGAAAGGGGAATCCAGGTATTGATTAGTTATACATTCTAACCCTCCCTTTAGTATTGATATTGCACCATACAATTCACTATCGAAATGACGTGTTACACAATGGGGGGGGGGGCAACTGATGTGACAACTGATATAATTTTGAAGGGAAACATGTCACGGGATAATTAGTTGTCATTTTATCATTTTAGATTCATGAGTAATGAAAGGAAACATGTCACGGGATGATTAGTTGTCATTTTGTCATTTCAAGCCACACACAAAGATCAAATAAAATTACGACATGTTATTATGGTAACTGCTTTCAAGCGTTAAAACTCATATTATCAAAAAGCTCATTTTCAAATTCTTCTGATGATTCCTGAGTTAGGGTCAGCACACACCAAAGTTAAAATTAAAATTAAAATTTGACGTTTTTGGTCATAACTCTGTCATTTCTTGACAAAATTGCTTCATTTAGGGCTTGTTGGAAAGAGGGCATCGAGCTTGTTCTGTAGAGCTCGAGAAACTGAAAATCGGTGCAAAGTGCGTGGCGATAAGGCGCATAATGTGTGCGTTAAAATCTCTAAAATTTTAACGCACACATTTTGCACTGTAACGCCGCGCAATTTGTGCGGATTTCGAGTTTCTTGGGCTGTTTAGATCGGGCTCGATGCCCTCTTTCCAACAAGCCCTAAATGAAGCAATTTTATCAAGAATTGGCAGAGTTACGACCAAAAACGTCAAATTTTAATTTTAATTTTAACTTTGGTGTGTGCTGACCCTAAAACAATTCACACATAATATAACATGGAATATAAATTCAAACCAAAGACCAAAGTCTTCATAGCACACACCAGAGTTTCACGGTACAAAATAATTGAACCCCCGTTTTGTCCAGGTGGTACGAGTGAAGATCAAGACATTTGCTCAAATTGCAGTGAACGCTAAAACTGTGAACGGCGTCAAGATACCCGCAATCAAGGTACAGGGGTGAAACTTGACTCTGGGCAGGGTGGGAGGGGGGGTGACACATAATCTGACTTCATCACCTCCAGCAGTCTCGGCCCCAACTCCTCTAAAGCTAGTTATAGTTCCCCATCCCTTCTTCTCACTGGCTGACAGATCTCACAATCCCTCCACAATACCAATTCTCATTCCTCTCCCTTGTCCTCAGTTGGACAGCAGCTGACACCTCTCACAATGCCCCCCCCCTCTCACAATGCCCCCCTTCTCAGTTGGTTGTCCTGGATGAGGCGGACTCAATGACGGATGCTGCACAAAGTGCTCTACGTCGTACCATGGAACGATTTACCAAGACAACTCGATTCTGTCTGATTTGCAACTATGTCAGCAGGTAATCACAGCGCTGGCAAGCTCCCCGGAGCCTTGAACACGTAGCTACAGTGTCCATGGTCCCCCCCTGCTGAAATCATCCAACATGTCAAACTGCCTTGCCTTGTTCGACCCCCTCTCTTTTCTTGATAAATGTAAAGGAAGAACTGTCAATATTGATCAGGCCGTCCGTCAGCCCCTTCAAACCATCATTGATTAGGTCAAACCAAAGTCCAAAACAAGACCCCATAACCTGAGGTTAACACTAGGACGGCACCCATAAATAATAGAAATCTGTAACTCAGATGAAGAACAGTCCGCCATCTTGCTGCCTTCATTTTTATAGTAGGTAGGATACCGGTAGACTCTGTACATATCATTGCTTCAAAAGTACCGCAGTTGTGGAGCATTGTGGATAATGTAGATCGGGTGTTGATCAAAGTTGTTTTATTCAAGAGGCTACTTTCAACTGTGTCTAGAATATGGAAGGTTAGGGGGTTAGAATGGGCTAGCTCGACCCCATTTTCACGAGATCATTTACAAATGTAAAGGAGGGTTAGAACAAGGTTAGAATGGGCTCTATTTAGTAAAGAACACAACAACATAATGGATGCCGGGTGGAGAGAACATAGTACAGATATCGGATCCCGATTTACCGGGACACTCAGCTAGGGAAACGGTCTTGCCCCTGGTGTATTATATCGGGGTCCGACTGTGTATGTTCTTTTTTTGCAAGGGGGCGGTGATCTGGTCACGCTGAACCATGAAGCAGCTGTGGATTGGAAGTGGGAGGCACAACAAGGGGGCGGTGAGAGAGGGTCTCGAGCGAGACAAGAACACCGGGAGACATAATCAATGAGAGAGGGTAGTGCAACAATCAATGTAATACATACACACACAGAGGGGTGTGCACACATGTGTACATACGACCATGATCTATTGTCTCCATTCTGCTCGCTGGTATAGACAATGCATTAAAATGTAGAACAATTTACAGGCTGTAAACAATTAAATACAATTTACAGGCTGTAAACAATTAAATACAATTTACAGGCTGTAAACAATTAAATACAATTTACAGGCTGTAAACAATTAAAATGTAGAACAATTTACTAAACAATTGTCTATAGGAAGAACACAATGTACATTGCAACCTACATAATATACTAGAGCTGGGACACGCTCTTTAAAATACTATGATTTATTCAACCATCCCTCCAGGCCACAATACGAAGAAATATTGCAATATTTCTTCGTATTGTACGTCATTATATTGTCAAACATGATGCATCATTTCTCTCTCTCTCTCTCTCTCTCTCTCTCTCTCTCTCTCTCTCTCTCTCTCTCTCTCTCTCTCTCTTTCTCTCTCTCTTTCTCTCTCTCACCCACACTCTCTCTCTCTCTCTCTCTCTCTCTCTCTCTCAGGATAATTGCCCCCATAACGTCTCGTTGTGCCAAGTTCCGGTTCAAGCCCCTGGATACTATAGTCTTGGATGAACGTCTCAGGTTCATTTGTACACAGGAAGGAATACAGTGTGATGATGAGGTATTTACCCCCCCCCCCCCCACTACAACAATATTAAATAGATTTGTGTAGTCACGATAGTAAAGGTGATCCATAAACAGTTCAAAGGCCTCCTTCATCTGGAGATTCTAATAATAACCATTTGCCATCCATTAATTAATGTCCAAAGGCCTCCTTTGAACATTTTACAGATCACTTTAACAATTAATATATGCAACTAGATCCAAAAACCAAACAAGTTTGGTGGATAGCCGGGGCCGCAGAATAGAAATTAAAAAACGTGCGAAAGTTTTGATACATGAACTTTCGGGGCCTGGGGTGCTGTTAAATTCGCGTTTCCATGATTATAACCAGCAACATTTTCAAACTATACGCCAGGAAAACTATCGCAATGATTGCAAGTTATCATTATTTTTGATTCCACATTATCATACATACAGCTCCACACATATCACGTATAATATACTGCACACAGTGGGTCGTTTCAGAGTCTGTTTTACAGAATAATAGTGTGTTTTGAAAGAACGGCTGACTATCATGGAAACGCGAATTTAACAGCACCCCAGGCCCCGAAAGTTCATGTATCAAAACTTTCGCACGTTTTTTAATTTCTATTCTGCGGCCCCGGCTATCCACCAAACTTGTTTGGTTTTTGGATCTAGTATCAGGCATTTTGTTATACTAATACTATGACATGCATTTTGTAATTCTTAATAAACGCG
Source organism: Hormiphora californensis (assembly GCA_020137815.1). Lineage (NCBI taxonomy): Eukaryota > Metazoa > Ctenophora > Tentaculata > Cydippida > Pleurobrachiidae > Hormiphora > Hormiphora californensis. The sequence continues at coordinate 4,471,622 of CM035355.1, read as the reverse complement.
GATTGGGGATTCACGGACTTTTACAATTGTAAGTAGCCTAATTACAATCGCAGATATAGATTAGATATCCAATATCGGACATCAATTGCGAATCACTAATATGATAGTAATCGTAGACAACTGCAATCGCAGATAACTGATCACGAATCCGTAATTATAAGATATCGCAATCAGTTATCGCGATCTTAGCTATCTGCGATTAGCTAATAGCTACCCGCAAATGGTTACTACTTACTACATTACTTATTTACGATAAGTTATCGTGATTAGTTATGCACGATTACAATTTCTATTAGTTATCAGCGATTGATTATATCCGCGATTGGTTCTCCGCGATTATTCTATGATTTTGATTATTATTCACGGATAATGATCACGGATAAGCATTGATAATCAGATATATCTGATACAATCAGGTTCTACGCACTAATTCGCTCTTTTCTCAATGGTTTTTAAAATCGTCTTATATTTAAGACAGTCATAACTCTAGATATGACTACCAATTATATTTGAAAATGCGGCAGTAAACCTAATTTTATAACATAAATCTGATCCAATGTTAATTTAGACTCTGAATCGCTTCTTTCTAGGTGTTTTTCAAATCGTCTTAAATTTAAGACAGTCATAAATCTAGATATGACTACCAATTATACCTGAAAATACAGCAGTTGACCTACGTTGGCAAAATATATATGATAAAATCATGATTTATAGTTTAATTTGCTCTTTTCTGGGTTTTTTTGAAAATCGTCTTAAATCTTAATACAGTCAGATGCCCGTAAATGAAGAACCGTAACTCGGATTTGCTTGAAATTTTGATCGGGTGTTCAAGATGTCAAGGCAACATTACGTACCAAGCGGTGTATTCGTAGAACGACGGGAAGGCTGTCTTAGACGCCAAAGAAAACTTAAGACAGTCATAACTTTTGTTATGACTGTCCGTTTTCTCTGTCCAAGCTTTAATACAAGGTACACCACTAGACCTACCGACTCCCAAAGTTTCATGGTGATAGCTTTAAAACTGTGGCCTCCATCGTGTACGCAAAAAAGTCGTTACTTTACGGTGGTTCGTCACGCTAAAAACGGACATTTTGTCTAAAATACGACCATCTGTAGCGCAAAAACCGTAACTCCGATTTGCATGAAATTTTAAACGTGTGCTCTAGGTGTCAAGGCAACACGAACTACCAAGCGGCATGTTCGTAGGACAACGAGAAGGTTGTCTAAAACTAAGTTGAAATCGCCGATTTCAGACAATAAGTATAGTAGCGCTGTCAAAATTTACAAAAATTTTCAAAAAATTCAAAAATTTTTTTTTTCGCAATTTCGATTTTCCATTCAATGGAAGCAAGAATGCTTGGAAAATGGACATTTTTAAGGGAAGGATGGTTGGGGGAGGGAGGATTGGGCCCCGGGCGCTTGCCAGCGCTATGATGCTACTCTCATATTCCATCTCTTTGTCCATATTATGAGATGATATTGTAGCTCTTTCTTGGCCCTATATTATGAGATAATATATATCACGGCTAGGTGTTAGACACGGTACGACAAGTGAGTGGTGGGGATCTGCGGAAAGCCATCACCTATCTTCAGAGTTGTGCCCGACTTAGAGCCGACTCTTCCATTAAACCCCAGGTAAGAACCGACCGACACAAGTAAACAACCAATCAGAACTCGTTATTTAGGTCACGTGACTGGTTATCAGCCAATCAGGGACCAGTATTTCCTAATTCGGTCGGTTCCTGACCCCAGGTAACACTTGTTGAGTAAGGGGTGGAGGAAGATTTGGTTCATGACTCATTCTAATGTCCCAGTTTAATGTTACTTCCCTTGTGCCAAACAACATCAGATCCCCCCCCCCCACAAACAACACTTTATACGACCAATCAACCTCCCCAGCTCCTAAAAACACCATTCTATATGACGAATAAACGTCCTCCCCCCTTTTCAGGATATCCTGGATATAGCGGGTGTTGTTCCGTGTGACCGTGTAACGGATCTCCTAGGTGCTACAAAATCCAGCAGCTACCTCAAACTGCAGGCGTCCATACAGGGTCTTCTAAACGATGCTTACAGTGCCACTCAGGTATGTAATATATACATACTGTGTCATGATACCACAGATCTACACAAAGCTGGTAGTTTCTATCCCCTCCCTTCTCCCCCGAAGTACCTGCGTGGGTACTGATTTTCTAACTAGGAGAGAGGGGGTTCCCATGGCATACAATTCTATTATAGATACGTTACTAAAGTATATTTTATATATATATATATATATTTATAGGGTTTCGGAAGTTCTTCTCGATCAACATGAACCTTTTTAAAATGATAATGTTTACTGATTGAACAATATGCTTTTTTTTTTCTTTTTTTAGTCCTCCCCGCGCTAACATCAATATACTTTGTTACATGCTGTTCAGGGCACACAGTAGGCAAACAGTTCCTTTTCTCATCCTTAACAGGGTGTGAACTGCATGTCGTGTTTGCTAGTCGCGAGCGCGCTTGCGAGACAAGCAAACACGTCAAGGTTCATTAACAAGCATGCTGCTCAGTCATTTTAGATTTAATACACAATGTAAGGATACCATGTAATAGGTGAGACTCTTGCCGTCACCCTCGTTCAAGTCCCGTGAAAAACGGAGCAGTACACGCAAACTGATGCCCATTTTCCTCGCGTGACCCCGATTCAGCAGTTTGAGACACCAACTCTTTAGGGGGCCATATCTCAGGAACCAGACAAGATAGGAAAAATCGCCGTCTAACGAGGCGTACAGTTTTTAATCTAGTTTACCACTGTACCGGCCGTTTCACTCTCCGACCTAAAACAAAAATCGCAACCCCACAAAACTTCAAAATAATGAAATTCGCATCTCGCATGTCGTGTTGCATGTCGTGTTGCATGTCGTGTCATGTTATTGACGCGCTCGCGTTCAACTCTCACACAGCAGCTGCAGAACATGGCGGGAAACATCGAGGAGTAGAGAGAGGGTCGGTGCCGAATCAAATATTTCTTGATCTTGATCTACTCCATCTCTCAGCTATCCTACCCCTCATCAACTCGATCTCTCAGCTACCCTACCCCTCATCTACTCCATCTTTCAGCTACCCTACCCCTCATCTACTCCATCTTTCAGCTACCCTACCCCTTATCTAGTCCATCTCTCAGCTACCCTACTCCTCATCTACTCCATCTCTCAGAGATGGAAACGATTAGGGGTAGGGAATCCCTATCCATAATCGTTTCCATCTCTATGCTTCCCTAGCCCTCATCAACTCCATCTTTCAGCTACCCTACCCCTAATCTAGTCCATCTCTCCGCTACCCTACTCCTCATCTACTCCATCTCTCAGCTACCCTACCTCCCATTTACTCCATCTCTCAGCTACCCTACCTCCCATTTACTCCATCTCTCAGCTTCCCTACCTCCCATTTACTCCATCTCTCAGCTTACCTACCTCCCATTTACTCCATATCTCAGCTTACCTACCTCCCATTTACTCCATCTCTCAGATACCCTACCTCCCATTTACTCCATCTCTCAGCTTACCTACCTTCCATTTACTCCATCTCTCAGCTTCCCTACCTCCCATTTACTCCATCCCTCAGCTACCCTACCTCCCATTTACTCCATCTCTCAGCTACCCTACCTCCCATTTACTCCATTTCTCAGCTTCCCTACCTCCCATTTACTCCATCTCTCAGCTACCCTACCTCCCATTTACTCCATCTCTCAGCTTCCCTACCTCCCATTTACTCCATCACTCAGCTACCCTACCTCCCATTTACTCCATCTCTCAGCTTCCCTACCTCCCATTTACTCCATCTCTCAGCTACCTTACCTTCCATTTACTCCATCTCTCAGCTTCCCTACCTCCCATTTACTCCATCTCTCAGCTACCCTACCTCCCATTTACTCCATCTCTCAGCTTCCCTACCTCCCATTTACTCCATCTCTCAGCTACCCTACCTCCCATTTACTCCATCTCTCAGCTACCCTACCTCCCATTTACTCCATCTCTCAGCTTACCTACCTCCCATTTACTCCATCTCTCAGCTTCCCTACCTCCCATTTACTCCATCCCTCAGCTTCCCTACCTCCCATTTACTCTATCTCTCAGCTACCCTACCACCCATTTACTCCATCTCTCAGCTTTCCTACCTCCCATTTACCCCATCTCTCAGCTTCCCTACCTCCCATTTACTCCATCTCTCAGCTTCCCTACCTTCCATTTACTCCATCTCTCAGGGGTAGGAATGTTAGGATAAATGAGAGATGGAGTAAATGGGAGGTAGGGAAGCTGAGAGATGGAGTAAATGGGAGGTAGGGAAGCTGAGAGATGGAGTAAATGGGAGGTAGGGAAGCTGAGAGATGGAGTAAATGGGTGGTAGGGTAGCTGAGAGATGGAGTGAATAGGAGGTAGGGTAGCTGAGAGATGGAGTAAATGGGAGGCAGGGATGGAGTAAATGGGAGGTAGGGAAGCTGAGGGATGGAGTAAATGGGAGGTAGGGAAGCTGAGAGATGGAGTAAATGGGAGGTAGGGTAGCTGATAGATGGAGTGAATGGGAGGTTGGGTAGCTGAGAGATGGAGTAAATGGGAGGTAGGGAAGCTGAGAGATGGAGTAAATGGGAGGTAGGTAAGCTGAGAGATGGAGTAAATGGGAGGTAGGGTATCTGAAAGATGGAGTAAATGGCAGGTAGGGAAGCTGAGATATGGAGTAAATGGGAGGTAGGTAAGCTGAGAGATGGAGTAAATGGGAGGTAGGGAAGCTGAGAGATGGAGTAAATGGGAGGTAGGGAAGCTGAGAGATGGAGTAAATGGAAGGTAGGGTAGCTGATAGATGGAGTGAATGGGAGGTTGGGTAGCTGAGAGATGGAGTGAATGGGAGGTAGGGAAGCTGAGAGATGGAGTAAATGGGAGGTAGGGAAGCTGAGAGATGGAGTAAATGGGAGGTAGGTAAGCTGAGAGATGGAGTAAATGGGAGGTAGGGTATCTGAAAGATGGAGTAAATGGCAGGTAGGGAAGCTGAGATATGGAGTAAATGGGAGGTAGGTAAGCTGAGAGATGGAGTAAATGGGAGGTAGGGAAGCTGAGAGATGGAGTAAATGGGAGGTAGGGTAGCTGAGAGATGGAGTAAATGGGAGGTAGGGTAGCTGAGAGATGGAGTAGATGAGGAGTAGGGTAGCTGAAAGATGGAGTTGATGAGGGCTAGGGAAGCATAGAGATGGAAACGATTATGGATAGGGATTCCCTACCCCTAATCGTTTCCATCTCTATGCTTCCCTAATAGGGAAGCTGAGAGATGGAGTAGATGAGGAGTAGGGTAGCTGAGAGATGGACTAGATAAGGGGTAGGGTAGCTGAAAGATGGAGTAGATGAGGGGTAGGGTAGCTGAAAGATGGAGTAGATGAGGGGTAGGGTAGCTGAGAGATCGAGTTGATGAGGGGTAGGATAGCTGAGAGATGGAGTAGATCAAGATCAAGAAATATTTGATTCGGCACCGACCCTCTCTCTACTCCTCGATGTTTCCCGCCATGTTCTGCAGCTGCTGTGTGAGAGTTGAACGCGAGCGCGTCAATAACATGACACGACATGCAACACGACATGCAACACGACATGCGAGATGCGAATTTCATTATTTTGAAGTTTTGTGGGGTTGTGATTTTTGTTTTAGGTCGGAGAGTGAAACGGCCGGTACAGTGGTAAACTAGATTAAAAACTGTACGCCTCGTTAGACGGCGATTTTTCCTATCTTGTCTGGTTCCTGAGATATGGCCCCCTAAAGAGTTGGTGTCTCAAACTGCTGAATCGGGGTCACGCGAGGAAAATGGGCATCAGTTTGCGTGTACTGCTCCGTTTTTCACGGGACTTGAACGAGGGTGACGGCAAGAGTCTCACCTATTACATGGTATCCTTACATTGTGTATTAAATCTAAAATGACTGAGCAGCATGCTTGTTAATGAACCTTGACGTGTTTGCTTGTCTCGCAAGCGCGCTCGCGACTAGCAAACACGACATGCAGTTCACACCCTGCTTAAGATAATAACGGCGGAGGAATGGTTGCTTCGACCCTTAGTTTATTTATTTAAGTTATAAATTATCACATTATAATACCCGATACCCGTTAGCGTAAGTGATACCAGCACTTTGTGCTCTTTAATTGTTTGATCGCGTCAGTTAGTGGGAAGTTGAGTATCCCGGAGTATCGTCGACGGTGGTTGAATATCAGACGGCATCGGTTGTACACTTCACTGCTACCACTGTTTCGGGTGGGTGTAGTGTGGGGGGAAGGGTTGCAGGGGCGTTGCGGGAAACGAACCGATCCAATCCGTACAAAGAGTAAACTCAGATGGTTAAACAAGGTAAAGAAGGTTCAAGGTAAACGTGCTCTTTAATTGTTTGATCGTGTCAGTTAGTGGGAAGTTGAGTATCGTCATTTAGCTCGTCGTGTCTTTGGCCCCAAAGTCATTTATTAAATTAAAACTCATTTGCGTACAGTTTACAATTTCTTGTCTGTTCCTCTGTGATTTTTCCTCCTCCTCTTGCTTTCTTCCCGGTGCTGACTGTGTCTCGCTCTGTACCTGTCACCTGGAACTGTTCCAAGTTGGCTATGGTTACAACTCCGTTTACACGCTGTACATGCTACTTGGTCTCCAGTTCAATGTCTCTTTGGCGTGCTGCCTCATATTTTTTAGGCCCCCATTTTATATGGGTCGAGCTGATTTATTTATGTTATAATCAACCAATTTATTTGTAGCATGAGGGCTACTGGCTTTGTTTCTTTATCTCGATTTATAGTCTGTTATTTAATTTCAGCTAACAAGTTGTTTTCCAGAAGTTTATGTGTCCCGTTTTTCCTTAGGCTTTTTTCAATTTTTGGAGTATATAATCAGTAGATGTGTCTATTTTGTTCTAAGTGAGTCAGGATATTAGCAACCTTGGTGTACCGCTCTGAATCTGGGCAGTGTTGGACTCATGTCAATGATCCAGCCCTGTCTGGACTGAGCGGTATACTAAAAACCCTTTATTATTATTATTATTATTATTATTATATACTGAGTGAAAAATTACCTTTGGTCTCGGTTTTCTTCCTTGAACATGCGTCCTTCTCATTACAAAATCTCGATACCCGTTAGCGTAAGTGATACCACCACTTTGTGCTCTTTAATTGTTTGATCGTGTAGTTAGTGGGAAGTTGAGTATCTTCACTTTGCTGGTCGTGTCTTTGGCCCCTTTGGCGTGCTGCCTAATATTTTTATGCCCCCATTTTGTATGGGTCGAGCTGATTTATTTATGTTATAATCAACCAATTATTTTATATAGGAGTGAAAAATCAATATATTGATTATATATACCATACCATTCAAATCAGTTTGCCTGTTTTTAGTGTAGTAAGGACATACACTTTTTCTAATGCCTTCTTTATACATGCTACTTGGTCTCCAGAAAGTTCAATGGCTTTGTTAACTTCATTCGGATACATAAGTTTAGTCATTTCGTCCTCTATCCTTTTCACATCGTTATTTGAAAGCATCATGCTTTTTAATACTGCCGCTTCAGCCCTGGTTCAGTCTTCACATGCCCCAAATATGATATGGTCCAGTCCAATCTTCCTGAACATTTTTAAGTGTCCGTTTATCCAGAAGGTCAATCTTTTACTCCTCAGTGATTATTTCTTGAGAAGTCAGACGGTTGAAGGTTGAAGGTGGTGTTGGAAATGCGTAGGCGAGTAACTTTAAGGTATAAGCCAAATCTCCAATTACACAAGAAGTGTCTAGGTCACACAGAAGGGCATCGATGTGTTTCATTGTAGCAAGCTGCCTGAGAGGACGAAGGTTGATTTAAGTTTCATTGAAACACAAAGATACACACTGATCGGTTTATTATGTACTTCGGGGATTCCTAGGGGACCATTAATATTGGAATCTCTTTTTCAATATCGGCCATCGGGATCCTCCAACGATCCTCCAAGTTCCTGGCTGAGTATCCTGTATTGGCGTCCACTAGGCTGTCTCTGAGCCATTGACGTTGTTGCACTGTCATTCATCTCATGGCGCTAAGAGCTAATCTGAGCTTTGGCTCCTTTGGCGTGCTGCCTAATATTTTTATGCCCCCATTTTATATGGGTCGAGCTAATTTATTTATGTTATAATCAACCAATTTATTTTATATAGGAGTGTTAGCGGAGGATAGTTTATACAGCGTCTTGTCCTCACTCTCACTCTCGTCTAGTTTGTACATTATATTAATAATAGTTCAAATCAAATTGATATATCAACTACATTCCTCTCGCTGCGGAATCTGATCATCCTCATTGACTACATTCCTGTTACACTAGAATGTGGGTCGACCTGAAATGATATTGGTCATGAGAAATTTATTTAACTTATATAATTTATCACGTTATTATATATCACTAGGAGTGTTAGAGAAGGATATGACCCATTGCGGGGTCATCCTCTCAGTTCTCACTCTCATCAATCTTGATTGTTCTGTCTTACCATTGTGGGTCATCTCGGGTAACCAGATACTTGAAAATACACACACCGTCATTCCCGTAGAAATGAACAGTTGAATTCGGAATACCTGAAAACAATTTAGAATTTATTAATTCCATATAATCAAGCTACTTTGTACGTGAAAACACTATACACACGTGACAGTATATTTACCTACATTATCTGATGAGAACATATCTTTCATTGTTGAACGGATAACTTTCCAGGAGAACGATGCTTTCTCCACCCTCACATGTAAACCAGAAAGTATCAGATAGAGTTAGAATTCCACTATCCTCGAACAGATCATACTGGCTTCCACGTTCATCCATCTCGTTGTCCAGTAAGCGACTCAAAGTACTTTTGAACCTTTTAATTGTCCTTTCGCTTTCAGACATTTTTTGAGTCAATATAGCCTCTCTTTTTCTCCCTTCATTCACTTGAAGCTGAAGATCTTCATTCTAATCTGAAAAAAAAACAGGAAAGTACTGAACGTTGAAGGAAACTTCAATATTCAAGTTGGTTTGTCCACTGCTTGGACGAAGGTATGACTCTTCCGGGTGTAGGAGGGCCCTCACACGCCCCTCTCCCAAACCCCCTTCTAAAGCGATCCGGGATTACCCGGGACTCGCTTTCCTACCATTGCTAATTTAGTCGGAAATTATTGGGTTTGGATTGACATGAATTGATAATATAATTATGTTGTAATGATATGGACAATTGAGACTCGTTGGATTGACATGAATTGATAATATAATTATGTTGTAATGATATGGACAATTGAGACTCGTTGGATTTCTGTAATCCAACGAGTCTCAATTGTCCATATCATTACAGCATAATTATATCATCATGAGACTCATATCAAGCTGGACAACCAAACAAATGAATTGATAATGGGCGTGAGTTTTATTTAAATTTTAGATTATTAAATTTATTACATGTATGCATATGCCACTAATGAGCTGAATGGGGCTCTTTCCGTGACTGGCTGTCCTACACCTGATTTTTTATTGCTTGATTCATCTGTTGCATCTGCAACGGTGTAAATCCCCCATCCTCTCCTTTATTTTTCACTAAATGGACAGTACGTGTGTCCTCGTTGCAAATTTCCTTGTATTGAGGGGGTATGTACTCCGGCAATTCATGATCATCTTCTACAGTCCCTTCTTCTCTCGCCATCATCTCCCTACACTTCCTGATGAATCCTCTTAGTGGCGCCCCTCGGGTCTGCAATCGAGGACTGGTGTGTCTGTTTCTGGATAGGTGCATGAACAGGGTTCGCTCTTTCCCTGGGCCCTGGGTATCAGGATAATCTTGAGATGGGGGAGGGATTTCAAGTCCCATACATGCTCTTCCTTCTGAAGAGGGGCGTTGAGATATTTTATACTCTATACTTACCTTATACTTACCTATACACTAACACTTAGATCTCAGCTTTAGTGACTTCTCGTATTACTCAGTCCCAGACATATGACTTTGTATCAGGGACTCAACTATCTTATAGTTTTGCAGCTCACTTTCACTTAAATTAATATCAATGTCAACCTCAAACTCTTTCTTCTGTTTCTTGAAAAATGGGAGTGGTGATATGGGCCGAAACGGAGGAGGGGGGACTAAGGAGAGGGCACGGATTGCCTCCCACTTCTATATGCGTCCTCGATAATTGTCCTTAGCCCACCTAGGGTGACGTGGGGCCCAGTGGCCTGTAGACTTCCCTTTATCGCCCAGGCCTGTGCTAGGCCCTCATCGTTTACTCGGTATGTCAATACGTAGGAGCAAACGTTTTAAGTTCCGAAACTTAGAGATTGCTACTACCTTAAGCTCCCTCGGAGCTAGCAGCTCTACAACTCTTTCCTTGTAGGCCTCCCATGTGGTGGCCACCTTGGCCTCCTCGTCCTCACGGACCTTCATCGCCGACACCTCGTCCAAATAGGTGGGAAACACCATTTGGGCGTCCCCGGGACTGATCCTCGCCGCCACCCTGTACGATTCCCAAGCATCCACGTAGGCGCGTACCCCGCCCTTTCCCGTGCTAATAACCTACCCGCCCACAACACACTAGTTCTCGTATAAGAAAACCTGATGGCTAATAATAGCATTTGCCGGGTTTCCGGTTGTCCCAACTCCAACTCCTCCATTAATTTATTTGCTCCCAATTCCGCCCTATACAGGTAGCTAGAAGCTAAATGTGCCCTAGCCGTGATGCTATCGTGTCCACCATGCGCTCTCGATAATATGCGACGGTATTCATCGCACCCGTTCTCACCCTCCAACTCCACGTCTGCTACCGCCCTCACCATTCTAATGTCCATTTCGTATCCTTCTAAGTCCTCGAAGCACCAAATGCATAACCGAACCTTCCATAGCCGACCATCCTCCGGGCCGACTCGCCTATTGCAGTCCCTCCTCCCACAGATCCTGATTCCACTCAGTAAACAAATATCTAGAAAATAAGGATGGGCTTACCGGTTACCCAAATTAGAACTGGCTAGTATCTCATGTTCAACCCACTTCTTCATCCCCAGGTATCATTTCCATTAAATATTTAGTACCGAGACACACCTTTTTATTATTATCAGGGATCTTCAGCCCCTCCCCTCCACACACATAGATATACGTGTATGTCACGTGACAACTCACAGGGATCGCTGATTGGTTAGCTAGTGGATTTCAATTACCCAAGATAATGAGATTATGATTTACCGCTTACACTGAGCTGGGTTCAGGTGTCAGTTGCCTTCTCCGATTACATCAGTTAGCAGTGTTGTGTCTTATTATATCAGGGCTCCATGAGACATTCAGTCTACTTTGTTTAAAAGTAGTAGTCCCGGTGTTTTAGCATTGTTATTATCTTCTATCAGCCTTTTATTTTATTTATAAATTATAATATAGGGCAGGGTTTTGTTATTTTACCGCTGATCCCTGCCTATAGAGCTTCTTCTGCTGTTACACCGACCCTTGTATGAACAATACAAGAAGTTTCCTGCGGTGGGGCTCTTTGATTGTGGGTGGCATCTGTATAGACCTCCAATTACACCAGTTTTATCACGATTATATTACAGGGTGGTTCAGAAACATGGAGCCACTTTGAGATAACTAATGTGTCAATACAGTTCGCTCTCCAATGTACAGTGTAATTGAAAACGTATTTTCACGGTCTATTGGCTAGAAAAGGTGTCCCCTGAGGATTGGGATCGACAGAGAGTCACTCTTTCATAAAGATTATCAGCCTGTCAACTGACAGGGTAACACGTTGAAATTTTGATCCGTACAATAGAGAGAGGATTGTATTTTTCCAACTTTTATCTCCAAGTGGCTCCATGTTTCTGAACCACCCTGTATATTTTACAGGGAGAGTGTATGTAAGCTTGGGAATTGGATAGATCATGGTCATCCTTTGCACATGCTTCTCTTGATAATAAATCTGGCTGCCTCTACCTCTACCTCCTTGGAGGTGCTGTAGGCGGGACCGTACTCCGTCTTCTAATGTTCTCCTTTGCACATGCTTCTCTTCCTCTGCCTCTTTGAGCGCGTACTGAGAGGAGGTGCTGTAGTCGTGACCGAACACCATCTTCTAATGTTCTCCTTTGCCTCCGCCGCCGCTCCTCCTACCGCCGCCTCCGCCCCCTTTCCTTCCACTGCCGCCGCCTGCCACCTGTTCATTCTTGATTGGTTCATTGCGAAGATACTTTGAAAATATACAGAGGGATGGTTAAGTTATAGTAAGTAATTTGTATAAATGGGAAGGGGTCATATCGAGAAAGTAAAGAGAGAGAAACGAGAGAGCAAAGCGAGAAAGGGAAAGAGAGATAAAAGAGAGAGAGAGAGAGAGAGAGAGAGAGAGAGAGAGAGAGAGAGAAAGAGAGAGAGAAGGCAAATTGTGGGAAAAGGGAGCGCGGGAAAGGTATAGATTAGAGTGAGAGAATGAGGAAGAGATAAAAGAGAGAGAGGGAGAGAGAGAGGGATAAAGAGAGGGTGAAAAAGGGGAGAAACAGGGAGGGCGAGAGAAGAGTGAGAAAAAGAGGTTAAAGTGAGAGTGGACCGAATCAGAATTGGACAAGTTTGTTGTAGGTAGTAGAGATTAGCTTTCTGAGCATTTTGCGTTTTTGCCACTCAAAATCGACCCACCCATCACTGAGATATTTTTGTTATGTTGGGAGAACTCCTGTTTAATCAGTATGTATAAAACAGAATAGAAACAATCGTAGTGTTTTACTAACACATTCTGAATATAAGCAGTGAGGTTAACATGTCCATGCACAGAAGCCGGGCAATGCAAGCCAGCATATTAAAAATTTAAAGAATGTGTTAGTAAAACACAAGGATTGTTTCTATCTTGTTTGATAAATACTGATCCAGCAGGAATTCTCCCAACATAACAAAAATATCTCAGTGATGGGTGGGTCGATTTTGAGCGGCAAAAAGGCAAAATGCTCAGAGAGCTATTCTCTACTACCTATAACAAACTTGTCCAATTCTGATTCGGTCCACTCTCACTTTAAGGGAAAGAGAAAGTGGGAGTGAAAGAAAGAGTGTGAAGGATAACGAGAAAAGAGAGCACGAAAAGGAGAGATAGAGATAGACACATATAATCTAGGCGGGTGGTGTAAGTGACACAGCATTTTCAATAAATTACTCTGAATTGAATGTACAATTATAAAAGTGCTTATTTTGATTGACCTCCCCTATACCGCCCGTCCCCTAAGTTCTCTAAGTACCTCCTGTGCCAATCCTAGTTCCTCTATTAATGTGTTTGCACCTCGTTCCGCCCTATGAAGGTAATACGCCGCCATTTGAGCCCTCCCCATAATGCTGTCGAGCCCGCCCCGTGCCCTTGTCAAGATCCTTCTAAAGGACTCTGCCTGGCTGTATCCTTCCAGTTCTATATCTAATACTGCTCTCCCCATCCTGATGTCCGCCTCGTTCCCTTCCAGGTCCTCAAAGCAAGTAATGCACACCCTGACCAACCATAACCTCCCATCCTGCAGGGTGACGTGCCTGTTACATCCCTTCCTCCCGCACGTGGGCTCCCTTGCCTCCCCCACCGCCGTTGTCTGCCTCTCCTCCTCGCTACTTGACACCATGTTTGAAGTCATAATGCTGTGTGGAGAATTTCCAATTAGGCTCGAAAAAATGTTTTGGTTAGCGTACCCTTAAAGCATTGTTATTATCTATTGTCAGCTTTTATCAATTATGTTATAGCTTTGTTATTTTGCCGCTCACTCCAAAGGGTGTGTATGTACTTTAATCCTCTTTGTTTGCCTTTGTTTGTCTTGGGAATCGGATTATTTCATCCTTTGTCTTTCCCTTAACGAGTCGATGTAGTTGGCTTGGCTTCCTTTTCGGCAAGTTTTCAAGAACGCCGCTTATTAAACAGATATCTAGAAAATAAGGATGGGTTACTCAAATTATAACTGGCTAGTATCTCATGTTCAACCCACTTCTTCATCCTCAGCCATCATTTCCATGTTTAGCACCGAGACACACCTTATTATCAGGATTCAGGGCTCTCCCCTCCACACATATGTGTGTGTGTCACGTGACAGCTCACAGACACTTGAGCTGTCTACCTCTGTCATTAAATCCCAGAGAGGCCAGTCGTGAGCACCATCACTCGCACCACTAGTAGCCGGTAATGGTTCAAACTCTAACCATAGTTAGGGGCGGTAGTCGTATGACTGGGAAAAAATTTGTGTCAAGCTAATTTCTTCACTAACGTGTCCCAATAGGTCCCCTCTAGCCCTCCTGAGTTTTTCCAAACTCGGGATGCGGTGCAACATGTTCATTTCCGGGTGGGCGTGGTACCTGTATTTTCAGCCTGAGGCCAAAACCATAAGTACCCTTAAAATAGGAGTAGACATAAAATCGAGGGCACTAAAGTGATCAGCGTCCTCGAATTAGTGGGGGTAGGTGCCGGAATTAATTCTCTATCTCATCTGGTTAATTAGATAATTGGATAATTAGGTTTGCGCATAACCGTTTTTTGGCTATATGGCTATAGCCACTTAGAAATGGTTTTGAGACTTTTCACTGGCGCCATTTTGTAGGCAATAGCCAAGTTATGGGGGGTCGATGTCGGACTTTTAAGCTCTATCTCCAACCGTTTAGCCGTTATGTGGCTTGAAAGTCGCTCAAAATCGGGCTTTTTACCGTTTTTTGCTAATTTTGAGCGACTTTCAAGCCACATAACGACTAAACGGTTGGAGATAGAGCTTAAAAGTCCGACGTCGACCCCCCATAACTTGGCTATTGCCTACAAAATGGCACCAGTGAAAAGTCTCTAAACCATTCCTAAGTGGCTATAGCCATATAGCCAAAAAACGTTTATGCGCAAACCTAATTATCCAATTATCTAATTAACCAGATGAGATAGAGAATTAATTCCAGCACCTACCCCCACTAATGCGAGGACGCTGATAACTTTAGTGCCCTCGATTTTATGTCTACTCCTATTTTAAGGGTACTTATGGTTTTGGCCTCAGGCTGAAAATACAGGTACCACGCCCACCCGGAAATGAACATGTTGCACCCCATCCCGAGTTTGGAAAAACTCAGGAGGGCTAGAGGGGACCTATTGGGACACGTTAGTGAAGAAATTAGCTTGACACAAATTTTTTCCCAGTCAAGGCGATATTCGGTGTTATTACCCCTAACTACCAGCAGTTAGAGTCGAAATATCTTTCTAGACCAGTATCTACCAACTATAGGAGGCAGTTATAACTGCCTCATACGAGATTTTGTCTCGTTTAGAAAGGCTCTAATATGAGATGTCATAACTGATCTCTGTGGGCATGGTTGGGAAGTTTGGTTTCCCATATCCCGCCCCCATCCTGTTCAGAACTCTCTCCTCCTCGCTATCCGAAAGAATGCGCCAAGACACACCTTATTATCTGGGCTCTGATCAAGCCATGATTATAAGGTGTGTCTCTCCAGCCCCTCCCCTCCACACACATAGATATACGTGCCAAATTATAACTGGTATCTCATGTTCAACCCACTTCTCCATCCTCAGGTATCATTTCCATGTTTAGCACCGAGACACACGGTGTCACACACCTTTTTATTATTATCAGCGCTCTTCAGCCCCTCCCCTCCACACCTATATACGTGTGTGTCACGTGACAACTCACAGAGATCGCTGATTGGTTAGTTAGTGGAATTCAATTACCCAAGATAATGAGATTATGATTTACCGCTTACACTGAGCTGGGTTCAGGTGTCAGTTGCCTTCTCCGATTACATCAGTTAGCAGCGTTGTGTCTAACTATATCAGGGCTCCATGATACATTCAGTCTACTTAGTTTAAAAGTAGTTGTCCCAGTGTTTTAGCATTGTTATTATCTTCTATCAGCCTTTTATTTAATTTACCAATAGCCGAATCAATAGCCGGTGATCCTGTTATAGCAGCCAAGAATTTGGGTTCGTTTGTGGCTAGAAACAATTTAGCAAGTTGTCATTCCTGTTATTGATCTGCTCATTATTAGGGGTTTAGCTAGGGCTAATCCTAAAGAAACTCCGAATCCGGCTCCATGAGACATTCAGTCTACTTTGTTTAAAAGTAGTAGTCCCGGTGTTTTAGCATTGTTATTATCTTCTATCAGCCTTTTATTTTATTTATCAATTATAATATAGGGCAGGGTTTTGTTATTTTTCCGCTGATCCCTGCCTATAAAGCTTCTTGTGCTGTGACACCGACCCTTGTATGAACAATACAAGAAGTTTCCTGCGGTGGGGCTCTTTGCAATTGTGGGTGGCATCTGTATAGACCTCCAATTACACCAGTTTTATCACGATTATATTATATTATATTATGCCAAAAACTAACAGAAATTAGTTGGCTGGAAAGGTGACCACTTTTGTTGTCAAACTGACACCTTAGCCCTCTCCGGGTTTTTTTCATCATTATATTTCCCTCTCTGATCACTATGATTTCTCTCTCTCTCTCTCTCTCTCTCTCTCTCTCTCTCTCTCTCTCTCTCTCTCTCTCTCTCTCTCTCTCTCTCTCTCTCTCTCTCTCTCTCTCTCTCTCTCTCTCTCTCTCTCTCTCTCTCTCTTTCCCTCTCTTTCCGTAACCCGGGCCGGGCAAAGGTGTCAGTTTGACAACAAAAGTGGTCACCTTTCCAGCCAACTAATTTCTGTTAGTTTTTGGCATAATTTATGTTCATTTTTGGTATTTTCTGATGTGAAATACGATGTAAGACATGTCTGGACGTAGCAGAACTTGTAAAGACCGTCAGGAATCGCTAAAGTACGAAAATTTCAATTTTGACGTCATTATGACGTCATAGCGTGACGTCATGACGTTATAACGTCATGCTAGTGAAAAATTATTATCAGGCTTATCTAAATAAAGATGCTGACCAAGTTTGAGATCCATTGGACAAGATTTGAGGTCGCTATGGCGAAAAACGCACTATCGTCATATCTATTTTCATACAGTCTTAAAACTTCAGACGCGATTTAAGACCCTTGGAAATAGAGTTTCACGAATTCGCTATACAGTTTCTGAAAGTTTAGACGATTATCTTTCATAAGTGTGGTCTCCATTTTTCAGTCAGAAGCCGTCTTCAGGGTGTAAATTGAGCTCAAAGAAATTTGGTTGATTTGAAAAATGTCTTAACTTTATGACAGTTTTTTAGGACGTTCTGGTTGGACCTAGAACATGAAAACCGTCCAATAACACAATTCAAACGATTATCTTTTGAATGATTCAAACGAGAAGTGTCTATCTCTTGTAGTTTTTCCAGAAAATTGTCTGCAAATTGTGTAAAAAAGCGTCTATGGATGTATGTATGTATGTATGTATATATGTATGTATATATAGACACGGACATTTATTGCTTTTTTCACCATGTCATAACTCTGAAACTAAAAGAGATAGAGACCTGCCCTTTTGAACTCCAGTAGATCTAGTCTACGTGACACTGTATACCAAATTTCAGACCGATTGGTTCAGTAGGGGCCCCGCTATGGGCCTCGCAAAATGCCATTTTTGGCTAAAAACTGAAAAAACTTATTACTGCTTTCTGGCACGCGCGGCTGGGGGGAGGTGGTGGTCACCTTTGCGCTTGCCAGCGCAGTGATAGCATTGTTATTTTACCGCTCCCTCTCAAGGGAGAGTGTATGTAAGCTTGAGAATTGGATAGATCATGGTCATCCTTTGCACATGCTTCTCTTCCTCTGCCTCTTTGAGCGCGTACTGAGAGGAGGTGCTGTAATCGAGACCGAATTCCATCCTCCAGTGTTCTTCTTTGGGTCGGGGCCCTCTCCTGCGGGCAACCCGATGGCACGTCTTTATACAAATCTAGGTGAGGAACTGTCCGGTCAAACGGGTATTGGAGCGGATGGTTTCTGAGACTGCTCCAGTTGAATGTAACCGCCGGCTCAGGGGTGTCGTCCTCCGAACAAAGCAGGCAGCCAATGTTCAATTAGTCCCTGAACTCGGTGTCGGCATCTAGTCTCCTTGACATCTGCACGGGGGTCTTGTTAAAACACTCAGTGATCCAAAAGAGACCCAGGCACAAACACTCAGTGATCCAAAAGAGACCTAAGTGCAACCACACAGTGATCCAACTGGTTCAGACAAGTTGTTCAGGAGTCGTGGATGGAACTGGCCACGGAAGGATAAAAGTTCAATTTTATACAAAGCAATCGTTAATTCAACACCAGGCCTGTAAATATCACTCTCACTCCCATTGGTCATTCTCAAAGTCATGTGACACTCGAGATGCAGATCGGACAGTTTTTATAACACTGTTTCTGATAGGCTGTTCAGTTAGTCTCCTTGACATCTGGGTTCAGATGTCAGTTGCCTTCTAGTTAGGGGCGGTAGTCGTGTGACTGGGAAAAAATTTGTGTCAAGCTAATTTCTTCACTAACGTGTCCCAATAGGTCCCCTCTAGCTCTCCTGAGTTTTTCCAAACTCGGGATGGGGTGCAACATGTTCATTTCCGGGTGGGCGTGGTACCTGTATTTTCAGCCTGAGGCCAAAACCATAAGTACCCTTAAAATAGGAGTAGACATAAAATCGAGGGCACTAAAGTGATCAGCGTCCTCGCATTAGTGGGGGTAGGTGCCGGAATTAATTCTCTATCTCATCTGGTTAATTAGATAATTGGATAATTAGGTTTGTGCATAACCGTTTTTTGGCTATATGGCTATAGCCACTTAGGAATGGTTTAGAGACTTTTCACTGGCGCCATTTTGTAGGCAATAGCCAAGTTATGGGGGGTCGATGTCGGACTTTTAAGCTCTATCTCCAACGGTTGGAGATAGAGCTTAAAAGTCCGACTTCGACCCCCATAACTTGGCTATTGCCTACAAAATGGCGCCAGTGAAAAGTCTCTAAACCATTCCTAAGTGGCTATAGCCATATAGCCAAAAAACGGTTATGTGCAAACCTAATTATCCAATTATCTAATTAACCAGATGAGATAGAGAATTAATTCCGGCACCTACCCCCACTAATGCGAGGACGCTGATCACTTTAGTGCCCTCGATTTTATGTCTACTCCTATTTTAAGGGTACTTATGGTTTTGGCCTCAGGCTGAAAATACAGGTACCACGCCCACCCGGAAATGAACATGTTGCACCCCATCCCGAGTTATGAAAAACTCAGGAGGGCTAGAGGGGACCTATTGGGACACGTTAGTGAAGAAATTAGCTTGACACAAATTTTTTCCCAGTCAAGGCGATATTCGGTGTTATTACCCCTAACTATTCTTCAAACACACCAGTAAGCAGTGTTGTTATAATCTTTTATGTATCAGCCTTTTTTATGTCTTCATCGTTCCTATATTGATCAGCCTTTATCAATTAAATGTTATTTGTTATTTTATCACTTATTTTACGGCCCAGGAGCGATTTCCTCGCCTTTACATAAAACCAGGTGTTTTTTACGAAAAATGACTTTAAGCCAAGCTTCACGTGTTACTTTTTGTACATCTACTGTTATCAGCGGTTTCAGAACTAACTCCATTCTTCTGTGAATACGACCACTGCTTCTCTGAATCTTAAATTACAAATTGTTTATTAGTGTTATGACTATCTGTTCTAGTAGTACCTCATTTACTATGATGAAGTCCGTTTCCTATGTCCTATGAGCTGGGTTCAGGTGTCAGTTGCCTTCTACACTGCAGGGTTCCATGAGACATTCACAGTCTACTTTGTTTAAAAGTAGTAGTCCCGGTGTATTAGCAATGTTGTTATCTTCTATCAGCCTTTTATTTAATTTATCAATTATGTTATAGATTTGTTATTTTATCGCTTCCTCCCTAGGAAGTTTCCTGCGGTGGGGCTCTTTTAGGGGTATTACAAGAGTTTGCTGTTGCTAAACAAAAGAAAGCTAAAGATGTATAATTGTATAATGTAGGATTTTATCGCTTCTTTCTCGATTGCATTGCCTGCTATGGCCGAAGTAGCCGCACGCCTTGCAATAGATAAGCTGTACTGTTGTTGTTCCGGTACAATCATCCCATAATATTTAGAATACGTGTATCACACAGTCTGCACATCTCTTCTTGCCCGTGGTAGTAAAGTCCCTAAATGGCAGAATAGCCGAATCACTATACTATTGCAACATTCTTTGGCCGGAGGTCACAGGTGCCAGGGCCACTGCATAGATGGTTGCTCTTGCTTTTTCTGCAGCCGCAACTGATTTTGCACGAATTGTTGCAGCTACAACAATTTCCAAGGCTGGTGGAAAAAGAAACGGCACTTGCAGCTACAACTGCTTCCTCCCTAGGAAGTGTCCCTTGTATGAACAATACAAGAAGTTTCCTGCGGTGGGGTTCTTTGATTGTCGGTAGCATCAATATAGGCCTATGAAGTAGTAGGCATCCAATTACACTGCAGGGCTCCATGAGACATTCAGTCTACATTTAAATGGGGTAGTTCCGGTGTATCAGTTTTTATTACAATTATAATATTATATTTTATAGCTTTGTGGCTGAACCACACGCACCTTTGTGTTCGGGAAGTCAGGTTTGTGGTCCTTCGCGAGTGGGTAGACGATTGGGGCGGTGAAATATCTGCTTCCTTTAGGCAAGTCTTTAGGAGAGTGTTGGCTTGTAGCTGGAATGAGTTGGAGGGGTCCTCGCTTAGTTCAGTCCATCCGTTTGCCAAATGTTGCTGTAGTCTCTCCTCTTAGGCCGTTGTGGGGAGGGTGCAGAATCGATTTGTCTTGTCAGGATGATGGTTCAGGTGTCAGTTACCAGTCACCTTCTCCAATTACACTGCAGGGCTCCATGAGACATTCAGTCTACTTTTAAGGGTACGCTAACCAAAATTTTTTTTCGAGTGCAGGGAAATCTCTCACCGTAGGGTTGTAGGCCATGCCAAGGAGACCTCAAATATGCAATTTGAGCTCTCAAGTCGAATTCATATTTTTGCTACAGCTGTTTAAAAAATGTCATGTAAATTCGTTTTTGGCATCTCAAAAAAATTTTTTTAAAGATAGGAGCATGAAAATTAGGGGATTTGAAGAGGACATGAAGGTGAATAACCACAAAAATTTTTTTTGCAATCCGAGCTGATTTCCGGTCCTGAGATGGATTTCTTTTTTTCCACTTTAACGCCCTATTTGGCAAAGTTCCGAAAACATGTGAAAGCTGTAAATTGGTGAAAAGTTGCGTCTAACGATTATCTAAGTGGACATAAGTTTTGGGCGTGTCCTTATTTGAGACAAGCTGTACAGAGTTTTTTTTGTGAAAGCCGTCATTTCAGAAATAAATAAATTCCCTGTATCTCAAAAACGGCTGATCGTAGAGACCTGAGACTATGCTTAAACGATTCAGAAGGTCCGATTTTGGGGGGGTCTTCTGAGAGACATTTTGCTCCTACTTCAACCGTTTTTGCTGTAATTGCGAAAAACAAAAACCCATCTTCGCCATCGTGGATTTTTTGTGATTTTGTTTTTGGTGATTATAGGGACCCATATGGACCAAATAGTGAAGGAATTAGCTTGTTACACATTTTTCCATAGTTTCGGTCCTTTCTTAGCCAAAATTCCCTAATTACAGGATATTGGAGTTTAGCTTTTGCCCTTTTCATAGAATTTGTTTTTCGCAATTACAGCAAAAACGGTTGAAGTAGGAGCAAAATGTCTCTCAGAAGACCCCCCCAAAATCGGACCTTCTGAATCGCTTAAGCATAGTCTCAGGTCTCTACGATCAGCCGTTTTTGAGATACAGGGAATTTATTTATTTCTGAAATGACGGCTTTCACAAAAAAAACTCTGTATAGCTTGTCTCAAATAAGGACACGCCCAAAATTTATGGCCACTTAGATAATCGTTAGACGCAACTTTTCACCAATTTACAGCTTTCACATGTTTTCGGAACTTTGCCAAATAGGGCGTTAAAGTGGAAAAAAAGAAATCCATCTCAGGACCGGAAATCAGCTCGGATTGCAAAAAAAATTTTTGTGGTTATTCACCTTCATGTCCTCTTCAAATCCCCTAATTTTCATGCTCCTATCTTTAAAAAAATTTTTTTGAGATGCCAAAAACGAATTTACATGACATTTTTTAAACAGCTGTAGCAAAAATATGAATTCGACTTGAGAGCTCAAATTGCATATTTGAGGTCTCCTTGGCATGGCCTACAACCCTACGGTGAGAGATTTCCCTGCGTTAGCGTACCCTTAAATGGGGTAGTCCTGGTGTACCAGTTTTTATCAGTGATTATATTATATTTTATAGCATTGTTTTTTTACCGCTCCCTCTCAAGGAGGGAGTGTATGTAAGCTTGAGAATTGGATATATCATATGTATATGCATTCTCCTTCTTCATACTCACATCCATGGAATCCCGTGATGTCTGTCCTGGCGGGTTTCCCGTGTGGTTTCTGGATCTTTGCCCGGGGTTCTATTTCTTCATATAGGTTTCTATTACTGCTGACTGGACACAGCCCCCCCCCCCCAATTGGACATTCCGTCTACTTTGTTTAAAAGTAGTAGTCCCGGCGTTTTAGCATTGTTATTATCTTATATCAGCTCATTATTTGATTTATCAATTATTCTCACTTGGGTGGGCCGTGGGGACTCTTTCCTGCGGGCATCCTGAGGGGACATCCTTGTAGTGGTCACGGTGGGGTACCGTCTTGTCGTAGGGGTATTGCAACGGATGGAGCAGTTCTGAACGCTGTTCCCCCGCCTGGCCGCCTTTGCCCGCCGTCTAGTGCTGTTGCGCCCCGCTTGTTCAGTCCATATATCTGCCACAAATCGCGGTGATATGCCCGAAGTAGCCGCACGCCTTGCAATAGATAAGCTGCTGTTGTTCGGGTACTACCATCCCATAATATTTAGAATACGTGTATCACACAGTCTGCACATAACTTCTTGCCCGTGGTATTAAAGTCCCTAAATGGCAGAATAGCCGAATCACTATACTAGGGCCGATTAGTCACTGACTCAAAACTTTGAGTTTTTAACTTTTTGGACCTCACTATACGGTGTTTCTTCACAAAAATCTAGTTTTGACTCAAGAAACCCGATGCTATTATTCGTTATTGGTCTCCGGAATGTCCCGGTGTTTTAGCATTACATTTATATATCTTCTTTTATCATAATATCAGCTCTTATCAGAAAGTTGGCGATTGGAGATCTGCCTTGGATGAGAGAGTAACATAGCTAATCAGATGATTGGTCGATGTGATGTCAACTTTTCCTTCAACTGAGTAAGACTTGGAGGTAGCTGTGTTAAGGACCACGTTTTGGCTGCAACTTTATATCTTGCCTACAGGGATGAAATGTTCTGTGGGAGGGGGAGCATCTGCAGCAGCTTTTGCCAACTGGTCCGCACGTTTCCTGCTATCCCGTGGTGTCCCGGACACCAGGTGATGAAAACCAGGAATTTTCTCTCAGCTTGTCTAGAGTCTTGATGAGGGCCACGGTAGTGTGAGCGGTTCTTATTCGTTATTGGTCTCTGGAATGAATCATCCTTTTAATTAATATATCAATTATGTTATAGGGGAGGGTTTTGTTATTTTACCGCTGATCAAACGATCAAATAAAGCAAACAGAGTAATTTAAGTGGTATTTAGAATACGTGTCCCTTAGACAACTTCCTCTGTTTTTTCAGTGTTGCTGCTGTGTCTATATCTAGTTTGACTCAAGAAACCCGATGCTTATCCATAAACCCTTTCGCTAGTCTTATTGAGCCCTTGATTACAGTTCTAGGAGTCTCTTTTGGGCGGCGGCTTTGTTATTGCAACATTCTTTGGCACGTCATCTTACTTTTTCTGCAGCCGCAACTGCTTTTGCACGAATTGTTGCAGCTACAACAAATTCCAAGGCTGGTGGAAAAAGAAACGGCTGATATAACTGCTTCCTCCCTAGAAAGTGTCGGTGGGGATTGTCGGTAGCATCTGTATAGGCCTATGTAGTAGTAGGCATCCAATTACACTGCAGGGCTCCATGAGACATTCAGTCTACATTTAATTGGGGTAGTTCCGGTGTATCAGTTTTTATTACAATTATAATATTATATTTTATAGCTTTGTGGCTGAACCACACGCATCTTTGTGTTTGGGAAGTCAGGTTTGTGGTCCTTTGCGAGTGGGTACACGATTGGGGCGGTGAAATATCTGGTTGACAGACGTGTGACTAGGTATTCGTCCCCTATATCTGCTTCCTTTAGGCAAGTCTTTAGGAGAGTGTTGGCTTGTAGCTGGAATGAGTTGGAGGGGTCCTCGCTTAGTTCAGTCCATCCGTTTGCCAAATGTTGCTGTAGTCTCTCCTCTCAGGCCGTTGTGGGGAGAGTGCAGAATCGATTTGTCTTGTCGGTTGATGGTTTAGGTGTCACTTACCTTCTCCAATTACACTGCAGGGCTCCATGAGACATTCAGTCTACTTTTAATTAAATGGGGTAGTCCTGGTGTACCAGTTTTTATCAGTGATTATATTATATTTTATAGCATTGTTATTTTACCGCTCCCTCTCAAGGAGGGAGTGTATGTAAGCTTGGGAATTGGATAGATCATGGGTTAGGAGACATATTCGTAAAAGAAAGTTAGTGCGGAGGCCTACTTCTATTTCCCCTGTCCTGAAGAATAAGGAGTTTTGTGACAGCCAGAGATCTACCACCCCCGAATCTACATCTCCAGCTCCCCTAGTCCTATTGACCATTCCTCAATTCGGAATGCTAACCTGCCTGTAAACCCTAATTGGACATTCCGTCTACTTTGTTTAAAAGTAGTAGTCCCGGCGTTTTAGCATTGTTATTATCTTATATCAGCTCTTTATTTAATTTATCAATTATGTTATAGGTTTGTTATTTTATCCCCCTACTCCCAAGGTCCAGCTCCCTCCGTTATCATTTGCCAGCATAATTCCAGGGGCACAACCAGGGCTATTACAGAGTTCACCAAGCAGAAGGTCAGCGGGCCGGGGTGCTTCTGGTGAGGCACTACCAACCTCTCTCCAAATCCTCCCATGCGGACCTCCTGCATACCTAAGGGGGTGTCCAGAACCACCTACACCCAGGGTCCATCCTCCTCCATAATCATTTGCCAGCATAGTCGCTGACACAACATAGCTGGCGGTGGTCTGCCCGATACCTTTCTCCTCCACCACTTACCGGTATTTTCGCGTCCTTTCCTTTAACTCTTATTTGGCGCTGGGTTTTTCCATGTAGAATTACACCTGTGACAGGTCGGTTCCTTCACCAATATCAGGGACTTTCAGGCACAAAATCGCACGTTTCATCGTTGCAGAAACCATATCACTTGGGGATGAATCCAACCACTCTTCCTTTCTCCCAATTCGAATTAATACCCTGGGCGAAGATCCCATTATATCAACAATCTTGGGAATCGGATACGGGATAGATTATTTTATGATTATCCTTTGTCTTCCCTTAAATACAAACAACAAAGTTATTTTATCATTTATAATCCAGGGTGTCACACGTCTGTTGTAGGGTGTGGTCTGCCCGATGCCTTTTTCCTTTGCCTTTTCTTGCCTCCCCCATCGTTGCTCTTCTTTCCGCTGTTAATTTTAATAAGGTCGACATTAATTTCTAATTCGGTTCCGTGAACCATCATCAGTCCTGTGCCATCTCTGTGTCCTGATATATTGGTCGACTGTTTATAGTTCTCCCCCGTTCCGTACATTATTTGTTTTTCAGCTTGGATTAGTTTGAAGTCAGCCCATTTCAAGAAGTAGGTTTTCGTGTCCGGTGTGCTGATTGTCTCCATGGTGCTCAATTGGTGCAATTTCATCCCCAATATTCTTGGAGAAAACTAGAGTACCTCCCTTAGTGTACTGGAGGGTGCTCTCGCAAGAGACAGGGCACCTTCAGACACAAAATCACACGTTTCCTGGAGTAAATAAAAGAATGTTAACAGTTTTCTTCCAATCCTGCACCTGTGTCGCAGGTACTCGAGTTCTCCCCTTGCCTGTGGTATTAACTGGAAAGTAAGATATAAACGTATTGACAACAAAAAGAATATACGTGAAAATAATGAATGATACCAAAAAAGATAACGATAAAAAGATGAAATATCGATACAAAATGCGAGTGTTATATTGTACTGTGCTAGAGCTAAGCGATGTAAAAATGAGGACCAACATTTTCCCGGTAAAACTTTTGCGCTTGTTTCGTCATCTTTTCCTTCCTATCCCACTGAAATTGTCCGGCGCCTTCTACCTAGATTGAGTCTCTTATAACGGAGAGGACCGTCTGATCAAAATGATATTTAAAGGGCGATGTACCTCTTTATTCCATGTACCAGGTACCTCTATATATTCCGTGTACCTCTATACCTCTATATTCTATGTAAATATGGCAATTGGGTTAGTGTCCAGTATGGAGTATTCATAAATTCGACACTGTATGTATTGGGCATGTAAACGACAGCCATTCAACGTGGTCGGGGCGGGATGATATTTCTTGGCGAATGAAACTAAGGTGTTATCCATAGCTGTGCAAGTAAGGGGCGAGGTAACCACACATCTTGTCTCTGAATCGACCTTCATATATCGTCCATATTGTTCGAGAGAATATGGATCTCCTGTAAATATTTTAATCTTTAGTCTCTAGTCCACAATTAAATTAAATCAGTAAGAACTTGAGAAAGAATGTTCTTCTTTGTCCTTTTTCTCTTGCCTCTTCCTATTGCTTGCTGTTTCCGTTTTTGTGAGTACCTTATTACCGCTATATAACGGAACCTCCTATTAGCGTACCTTTAATTAACGTACCTTTAATTAACGAAATTCGGTTTTGGTTAGCAAATTTTGACAAGAAGCACAAATACCGGGTTAAAATGGGGTTAAAATGGTAATTATGTTCCTATTGAGATTAGGTATATCAAGAATAATATTCTTTGCAATTGAGAACGGTTGTGAATTTGAGGCAGTTGTTCAAGACCCTCATGCATTTCAGTCACCATTCAGGGAGGGTTGGAAATTAAGGTCCTTTTTACTGTAAATGGACAGAACATGGGCTTACCTCATTACAAACTAATAACTATAATTACTGAAAATTATTGTTTTAAGACCCGTATGGATGACAATTTTTCTTCTTAGAGAGATTCAAGATTTTTTGAGGTTTGCCCACGAATGACTATGATTCAGATAATGAACTGATATCTCAATTTGAAAATGTTGAAGTTATTGATGCAATGATGAATAGGAAGAGAACTAGAAGTAGAAATTATATTCGATGACTTGGTTTTGTTTTTTTGCTACCCTAAAAAAAGCAATTTTTAATTAAAAGAACATTAATTTAGCGGAACCCTAAATTAACGATACCTAAAATTAACGAAATTTTTACTGATTTCGTTAATTAAAGGTTCCGTTATATATCGGTAATAAGGTATCTAGAAATTGCCATAATAAACAGACAAAGGACTAGCACATGATAAAAAACTGCGTACAAAGGCATATTTTTCATTACCCGGGGTGGGGGGGGGGGGGGCTCAACATCTAACTGTATGACACCCATGACGATAAGTGTAAAATTTTGACAAATTCTATTGACACCACCCCACCCCTAAATTTTTACAGTTATATAACTGTTGACTAATCAGGTGAATCGATACCCACCCCCATATTTTTCAGAGACTTCGTAAAAGACATATATATTTTGAAAATAAAGTTAGATAGGTCATTTTGGTACTAATATTTTGTTTTATTAAGATGTTTCAACCATAGATAAAGTCATTGTTTTTAACATTAGCCCACAACAAAGTCTTTCGCCTTCACCATCCTTATCTCCTCACTTGATATTCCTTCAAGGTGGTCATATTCTGGCCACCGATTTGAAGCTGATGAGCCATCCGACAAATCGTTCGGGTGAGCATCTCCAAAGTGGAGGACCATATTATATCTCCACAAAACCAGTTTACAGTTTGGATAGCTGCATTGTGTAATATAGTTCCTGCAAGGAATCCTAACACTTGGGGTTTTTCCGATTCTTTTTACCTCAACAAAGTAGTCACAGTCTGATGACATTTTCAATTTTACTGCTGATTTGGTTTTTTGTAAAGAAACCGTGCACCCTTCCAGAGAGAGAGAGAGAGAGAGAGAATATAAAACAAATATACTTCAAATAACTTAGACTATTGGTTTTTATACGGTTTTGGATACACTTTAGTTATTGTATCTAACAAAAACACCCCAACACCCCCCAATTTCCGACAGTTATCTAAGCGTCAGACCCCTAAGACACCCAAACACCCCCCAATTTCCGACAGTTATCTAAGTGTCAGACCCCTAAAACACCCCAACACCCCCCAATTTTCGACAGTTACATAACTGTCAGACCCATGGGACACCCTCCCACCCTAACTGTCATGGGTGTCATATAGTCAGTTGTTGAGCCCCCCCCCCCCCCCCCCCCCGGTCCTCTGTTAATCATATGGATTTCCAGCTGCTCCATCAAATCTCTGAACTGCTGACTCATTCTCTGTTCTTGTAGAGGGGTGAACCTCATCAAAATACAATTTACATATTTTGTTACATTAAGTGGGAACTTCAGTTTCTAGTAAGGATATCTAGCATCCCTTCCGCGTGGCCTGCGTTTCCCGTTTCGGTGTCCACTTGGGTCTGGGGGCACCCGCTCCGTGCAGGTCCCTGTTGTTCATGTCATTCCCTGGGAAGCTGTTAAGCTGATAAGCATATTCCCACAGATTTTCAAGTAGGACTCTGTCCCTTCATGTGTCACACTAATAGCGTCACCCTGTTCCAGATAGCTGCTATCACCTATGTAGGACCTATATGATGCATTTTAGGATAACCGTATTGCTAATATAAAATGTTTTTTCTATTATTTTGGGCTGGACCATTTCAAGTTCCACTATTAACTTGTTGGCCCACTGCCCTATATGGAGATAGTTAGCCGCCATTTGCGCCCTGCACGCTGACCTGTCTCACCTCCGCGGGATGGCCTCGCCATAATGTTTAACAGAGAGAGCCTTCTACTCTCTTGGTAAACACTTTCCTCATCGGTTCCATTGAAGATGGATGTTGTCGGATCTTTGGATCTGAAATGATGATAATACATATATGGTAAATTAAATAATAAATATTAAAACAAATTTGTCTATAAACAATAATTGTCTCGTTATTACCTTGTGCGTAAAATTCGTACGATGTGCAAAACGACATTTGTTGTAATTCCGGTCGTTTTATCCGGTAATGATTGCACACCGTGTGGCACACACACGGCCAACTGTTGGCCTCGTATGCCTCCTCAAACTGTTCGTTTTCTTCGTCCGTTACGAACTCCCCGCCCCTCACGGCCATGTGTGCCCGCCACCGATGGGCACTGTCATCCTCCTCCCGGCCTTTTTCATCCGCTCCGCTCTCCGTCTCCACTCTCCATCTCCAGTGCCCTCTCTGCTGCCAACACCCTTTCCCGCAGTTTATCCTCCCTCTCTTTTGCCCTCTGCTCAGCCTCTAACCTTTTCGCCTCGGACCATTTCCTCTCCTCCGCCAATTCCCTCCTCATTTTTTTTCCCTCCGCCCCCACTCCTCTTCCTTCCTCACTGCCTCTCTCTTCAATGTTTCTATTTGTCTTCTCAGCTCTACCTCGTCTTTCTCCTCCCACCATGGATCCTCCTTTGCCTTTGTACTACCACCTCACCTGTCTAATGGGTCCTACCCACTCACCTGTCTATGGTGTCCTACCCCTACTCACCGTCTAATGGTGTCTACCCACCTCCCTCACCTGTCAATGGTGTCTCACCTACTCCTGCTGGTGCTACCCCACCACTTGTAGTGGTCCTGCCACTCACCTCTCCTGTCTTCGTGCCTTCACTAGCCTTTATGGGCTCCCTACCATTGCTAATGATGTCTGTCTCTCACTTATGTCTAAGTGTTCGCCCATACTTACTGTCTATGGTGTCTGCCATTCATACTTGCCTAATTGGTGCCTGACCACTGTCCTCACCTTCGGGTGGCCTGCCATTTACACAGGTCTATTTCCGCCACACTTCCTCACGTTCATGTATGTCTGCCCCCCCCTCCTGTCGAAGGATCTGCCATTCACCTCACCTTACTAATGGTCTGAACCACTTGCCATAAGTGTTTCCCTAACCTTTCTACTACTTCGTAAGTGTCTCCAACGTCCCCATTGAATGCTATGTTTTGCCCTACTCGAACTGTTAATGTGTCCATCACCCACTTGGCCTAGTCTAAATGTTCTTTCTCCTCACTTGATCCTCCTGCCCATTCCGCACCTGTCAATGGTGTCACCCACCTCACCGCTTTTATCGTCCTGCCCCTCACTCTCACTCAGTGGGTCCTGCCCCTCACTGTGCAAGGTGTCCACCCACCGATCACCTCGCCTTCTATGGCTCTACCACTCTACCGTTTGTGTCCTTCCCTTCACCCGTCCATATCGTCTTTGCCCCCCCGTCAGGTGCTCCTCCCCCTCACTCTCTCTCTTCGTGTCCTCCACCTCTCACTTCCATGGTCCTCCCTCACCACCTTCTCCTTTCCTCCCCCCTCTATGGTGCTGCCACTCACCTTCACCTGTCTATGTGTCCTGCCCGATCTCACCTGGCTGTCTATGTGTCCTACCCACCTCACCCCCTGTCTATGGTGTCCTGCACAATCACCTATCTAATTGGTGTTCCTACCGCACCTAACCTCAACCTGTCAATGGGGTGCCTAGCCCACCTCACCTCACCTGTCTAAATGGTGTCCTACCCACTCACCTGTCTAATTGTGCCGACCCACCTCACTGTCTAAATGGTGTCGCTACCTCAGCGCTCACCTCACCTGTCTAATGTGTCCTACCCACCCTCCCCTCAACCTGTTCTATGGTGTTCCCTACCCCCCTCACCTCACCTGTCTAATGGTGTCCTGCCCACATCACCATCACCTGTCTAATGGTGTCCTCCCATCCTCACCTCACCTGTCTAATGGTGTCCTGCCCACTCACCTCACCTGTCTAATGGTGTCCTGCCCACCTCACCTGTCCTAATGGTGGTCCCTGCCCACTCACCTAACCTTGTCTAATGGTGTCCGGCCCTCACCTCACCTCACTGGATAATGTGTCCTGTCCTGCCCATTCTCACCTCACCTGTCTAATGGTGTCCTGCCCACCTCACCTCACCTGTCTAATGGTGTCCTGCCCACCTCACCTCACCTGTCTAATGGTGTCCTGCCCACCCTCACCTCACCTGTCTAATGGTGTCCTGCCCACTCACACCTCACCTGTCTAATGGTGTCCTGCCCACCTCACCTGTCTAATGGTGTCCTGCCCCACCTCACCTCACTGTCTAATGGTGTCCTACCCACCATCACCTCACCTGTCTAATGGTGTCCTGCCCATCTCACCTCACCTGTCTAATGGTGTCCTGACCATCACCTCACCTGTCTAATGGTGTCCTGCCCATCTCACCTCACCTGTCTAATGGTGTCCTGCCCATCTCACCTCACCTGTCTAATGGTGTCCTGCCCACCTCACCTCACCTGTCTAATGGTGTCCTGCCCACCTCACCTCACCTGTCTAATGGTGTCCTGCCCACCTCACCTGTCTAATGGTGTCCTGCCCACCTCACCTCACCTGTCTAATGGTGTCCTACCCACCTCACCTGTCTAATGGTGTCCTGCCCACCTCACCTCACCTGTCTAATGGTGTCCTGCCCACCTCACCTCACCTGTCTAATGGTGTCCTGCCCACCTCACCTCACCTGTCTAATGGTGTCCTGCCCACCTCACCTCACCTGTCTAATGGTGTCCTGCCCACCTCACCTCACCTGTCTAATGGTGTCCTGCCCACCTCACCTCCCTGTCTAATGGTGTCCTGCCCACCTCACCTCACCTGTCTAATGGTGTCCTGCCCACCTCACCTCACCTGTCTAATGGGTGTCCTACCACCTCACCTGTCTAATGGTGTCCTGCCCATCTCACCTCACCGTCTAATGGTGTCCTACCACCTCACACTGTCTAATGGTGTCCTCCACCTCACCTCACCTGTCTAATGGTGTCCTGCGCACCTCACCTCACTGTCTAATGGTGTCCTACCCACCTCACTCACCTGTCTAATGGTGTCCTGCCCACCTCACCTCACCTGTCTAATTGTGTCCTGCCCAACACTCACCTGTCTAATGGTGTCCTGCCCACCTCACTCCCTGTCTAATGGTGTCCTACCCACCTCACTTGTCTAATGGTGTCCTGCCACCTCACCTGTCTAATGGTGTCTGCCCACCACCTCACTGTCTAATGGGTCCTGACCCCCCTCACCTGTCTAATGGTGTCCTGCCCACCTCACCCACCTGTCTAATGGTGTCCCTACCCACCTCACCTGTCTAATGGTCTGCCCCACTCCTCTAATGGTGTCCTGCCCCACTGCTCACCTGTCTAATGGTCCTGCCCTCCCCACCTGTCTAATGTGTCTGCCTCCTCACCTGTCTAATGGTGTCCTGCCACCCCACCCCTGTCTAATGGTGTCTCCCACCTCTCACCTGTCTAATGGTGTCCTGCCCCCTCACCTGTCTAATGGTGTCCTACCCCCACCTCACCTGTCTAATGGTGTCCTACCTCACCTCACCTGTCACCGTCTAAGTCCACCTCTATGCTCACCCACCTCAATCACCGTTAAGGTCCTACCCCTCACCTCACTCTCATGGTGTCCTACCCACCTATCCCTCACCTTTAATGGTGTCCACCCACCTCACCTGTCTAATGGTCCTGCCCACCTCACCTGTCAATGGTGTCGCCTCCCCCTCACCTGTCCATGTCCTCACCTGTCTAAGTGTCCACACCACCCTCACCATGGTGTCCCCCATCTCACCTCACCAATGGTCCTCACCCTGTTTGGTGTCCTGCCCACTCACCCACCTGTCTAATGGTGTCCTACCCCACCTCACCTGTCTAATGGTTGTCCTCCACCTCACCTCACCTGTCTAATGGTGTCCTCCACTCCCTCACCTGTCTTTGGTCGTCCCCACCTCACACTGCTAATGGTGTCCTGCCCACCTCCACCTCACCTGTTAATGGTGTCCTGCCCACCTCCCTTCATAATGGTGTCCTACCCACCTCACCTCACCTGTTAATGGTGTCTCCCCACCTCACTGTCTAATGGTGTTCCCCCCTCACCTGTCAATGGCCACTCCACTCACTGTCTAATGGTGTCTAATGGCCCACCTCCACCTCACCCTGTCAAGGTGTCTCCCACCTCACACCTAATGGTGTCTAATGGTGGTCCTACCCACCTGCACCTGTCATAATGGTGGTCCTCCCACCTCACCTCACCTGTCTAATGGTGTTCCTACCCACCTCACCTCACCTGTTCTAATGGTGTCCTACCCACCCTCCACCCTCACCTCTGTCTCATGGTGTCCTACCACCTCACCTCACACTGCTCTAATTGTTGTCCTACCCACCTCACCTGTTCTAATGGTGTTCCTTTTTGGGGTGGGGCCACACCTCACCTGTCTAATGGTGTCCTGCCCACCCTCACCTCACCTGTCTAATGGTGTCTCCTACCCACCTCACCTGTCTAATGTGTCCTTGCCCCTCCCACCTCACCTCACCTGTCTACTGGTTGTCCTACCCACCTCACCTCACCTGTCTAATGGTGTCCTACCCACCTCACCCTGTCTAATGGTGTCCTGCCTCATTCGCACCTGTCTAATGGTGTCCCTACCCACCTCACCTCACCTGTCTAATGGTGTCCTACCCATCTCACTCACCTGTCTAATGGTGTCCTGCCCATCTCACCTGTCTAATGGTGTCCTGCCCACCTCACCTCACCTGTCTAATGGTGTCCTACCCACCTCACCTGTCTAATGGTGTCCTGCCCACCTCACCTCACCTGTCTAATGGTGTCCTGCCCACCTCACCTGTCTAATGGTGTCCTACCCACCTCACCTGTCTAATGGTGTCCTGCTCACCTCACCTGTCTAATGGTGTCCTACCCATCTCACCTCACCTGTCTAATGGTGTCCTACCCATCTCACCTCACCTGTCTAATGGTGTCCTGCCCACCTCACCTCACCTGTCTAATGGTGTCCTACCCACCTCACCTCACCTGTCTAATGGTGTCCTGCCCACCTCACCTCACCTGTCTAATGGTGTCCTACCCACCTCACCTCACCTGTCTAATGGTGTCCTGCCCACCTCACCTCACCTGTCTAATGGTGTCCTACCCACCTCACCTGTCTAATGGTGTCCTACCCACCTCACCTCACCTGTCTAATGGTGTCCTACCCACCTCACCTCACCTGTCTAATGGTGTCCTACCCACCTCACCTGTCTAATGGTGTCCTGCCCACCTCACCTCACCTGTCTAATGGTGTCCTACCCACCCCACCTCACCTGTCTAATGGTGTCCTACCCACCTCACCTGTCTAATGGTGTCCTACCCACCTCACCTCACCTGTCTAATGGTGTCCTACCCACCTCACCTGTCTAATGGTGTCCTGCCCACCTCACCTGTCTAATGGTGTCCTGCCCATCTCACCTCACCTGTCTAATGGTGTCCTACCCACCTCACCTCACCTGTCTAATGGTGTCCTACCCACCTCACCTGTCTAATGGTGTCCTACCCACCTCACCTGTCTAATGGTGTCCTGCCCACCTCACCTGTCTAATGGTGTCCTGCCCACCTCACCTGTCTAATGGTGTCCTACCCACCTCACCTGTCTAATGGTGTCCTGCCCACCTCACCTGTCTAATGGTGTCCTACCCACCTCACCTCACCTGTCTAATGGTGTCCTACCCACCTCACCTCACCTGTCTAATGGTGTCCTGCCCACCTCACCTCACCTGTCTAATGGTGTCCTACCCACCCCACCTCACCTGTCTAATGGTGTCCTACCCACCTCACCTCACCTGTCTAATGGTGTCCTACCCACCTCACCTGTCTAATGGTGTCCTACCCACCTCACCTCACCTGTCTAATGGTGTCCTACCCACCTCACCTCACCTGTCTAATGGTGTCCTGCCCACCTCACCTGTCTAATGGTGTCCTACCCATCTCACCTCACCTGTCTAATGGTGTCCTGCCCACCTCACCTGTCTAATGGTGTCCTGCCCACCTCACCTCACCTGTCTAATGGTGTCCTACCCACCTCACCTGTCTAATGGTGTCCTGCCCACCTCACCTGTCTAATGGTGTCCTACCCACCTCACCTCACCTGTCTAATGGTGTCCTGCCCACCTCACCTAGCTGTCTAATGGTGTCCTGCCCATCTCACCTAGCTGTCTAATGGTGTCCTACCCACCTCACCTGTCTAATGGTGTCCTACCCACCTCACCTCACCTGTCTAATGGTGTCCTACCCACCTCACCTCACCTGTCTAATGGTGTCCTGCCCACCTCACCTAGCTGTCTAATGGTGTCCTGCCCACCTCACCTCACCTGTCTAATGGTGTCCTACCCACCTCACCTGTCTAATGGTGTCCTACCCACCTCACCTGTCTAATGGTGTCCTGCCCACCTCACCTGTCTAATGGTGTCCTGCCCATCTCACCTCACCTGTCTAATGGTGTCCTACCCACCTCACCTGTCTAATGGTGTCCTGCCCACCTCACCTGTCTAATGGTGTCCTGCCCACCTCACCTCACCTGTCTAATGGTGTCCTACCCACCTCACCTCACCTGTCTAATGGTGTCCTACCCACCTCACCTGTCTAATGGTGTCCTACCCATCTCACCTCACCTGTCTAATGGTGTCCTACCCACCTCACCTCACCTGTCTAATGGTGTCCTGCCCATCTCACCTCACCTGTCTAATGGTGTCCTGCCCACCTCACCTCACCTGTCTAATGGTGTCCTACCCACCTCACCTCACCTGTCTAATGGTGTCCTACCCATCTCACCTCACCTGTCTAATGGTGTCCTACCCACCTCACCTCACCTGTCTAATGGTGTCCTGCCCACCTCACCTCACCTGTCTAATGGTGTCCTACCCATCTCACCTCACCTGTCTAATGGTGTCCTGCCCACCTCACCTGTCTAATGGTGTCCTACCCACCTCACCTGTCTAATGGTGTCCTGCCCACCTCACCTGTCTAATGGTGTCCTACCCACCCTCCCCTCACCTGTCTAATGGTGTCCTGCCCACCTCACCTCACCTGTCTAATGGTGTCCTGCCCACCTCACCTCACCTGTCTAATGGTGTCCTGCCCACCTCACCTGTCTAATGGTGTCCTGCCCATCTCACCTCACCTGTCTAATGGTGTCCTGCCCACCTCACCTCACCTGTCTAATGGTGTCCTGCCCACCTCACCTGTCTAATGGTGTCCTACCCACCTCACCTCACCTGTCTAATGGTGTCCTACCCACCTCACCTCACCTGTCTAATGGTGTCCTACCCACCTCACCTGTCTAATGGTGTCCTACCCACCTCACCTCACCTGTCTAATGGTGTCCTGCCCACCCCACCTCACCTGTCTAATGGTGTCCTACCCACCTCACCTCACCTGTCTAATGGTGTCCTACCCACCTCATCTCACCTGTCTAATGGTGTCCTACCCACCTCACCTGTCTAATGGTGTCCTGCCCATCTCACCTAGCTGTCTAATGGTGTCCTACCCACCTCACCTGTCTAATGGTGTCCTACCCACCTCACCTCACCTGTCTAATGGTGTCCTACCCACCTCACCTCACCTGTCTAATGGTGTCCTACCCACCTCACCTCACCTGTCTAATGGTGTCCTACCCACCTCACCTGTCTAATGGTGTCCTGCCCACCTCACCTGTCTAATGGTGTCCTGCCCACCTCACCTCACCTGTCTAATGGTGTCCTACCCACCTCACCTGTCTAATGGTGTCCTACCCACCTCACCTCACCTGTCTAATGGTGTCCTGCCCATCTCACCTGTCTAATGGTGTTCTACCCACCTCACCTCACCTGTCTAATGGTGTCCTGCCCATCTCACCTGTCTAATGGTGTCCTGCCCACCTCACCTCACCTGTCTAATGGTGTCCTACCCACCTCACCTCACCTGTCTAATGGTGTCCTACCCACCTCACCTCACCTGTCTAATGGTGTCCTACCCACCTCATCTCACCTGTCTAATGGTGTCCTACCCATCTCACCTCACCTGTCTAATGGTGTCCTACCCACCTCACCTGTCTAATGGTGTCCTGCCCATCTCACCTGTCTAATGGTGTCCTACCCACCTCACCTGTCTAATGGTGTCCTGCCCACCTCACCTCACCTGTCTAATGGTGTCCTGCCCACCTCACCTCACCTGTCTAATGGTGTCCTACCCACCTCACCTCACCTGTCTAATGGTGTCCTGCCCATCTCACCTCACCTGTCTAATGGTGTCCTACCCATCTCACCTATCTAATGGTGTCCTACCCACCTCACCTCACCTGTCTAATGGTGTCCTGCCCACCTCACCTCACCTGTCTAATGGTGTCCTACCCACCTCACCTCACCTGTCTAATGGTGTCCTGCCCACCTCACCTGTCTAATGGTGTCCTGCCCACCTCACCTCACCTGTCTAATGGTGTCCTGCCCACCTCACCTGTCTAATGGTGTCCTGCCCACCTCACCTCACCTGTCTAATGGTGTCCTACCCACCTCACCTCACCTGTCTAATGGTGTCCTGCCCACCTCACCTGTCTAATGGTGTCCTGCCCATCTCACCTGTCTAATGGTGTCCTACCCACCTCACCTCACCTGTCTAATGGTGTCCTACCCACCTCACCTCACCTGTCTAATGGTGTCCTACCCACCTCACCTCACCTGTCTAATGGTGTCCTGCCCACCTCACCTCACCTGTCTAATGGTGTCCTACCCACCCCACCTCACCTGTCTAATGGTGTCCTGCCCACCTCACCTCACCTGTCTAATGGTGTCCTACCCACCTCACCTGTCTAATGGTGTCCTGCCCACCTCACCTCACCTGTCTAATGGTGTCCTACCCACCTCACCTCACCTGTCTAATGGTGTCCTACCCACCTCACCTCACCTGTCTAATGGTGTCCTGCCCACCTCACCTCACCTGTCTAATGGTGTCCACCTCACCTCACCTGTCTAATGGTGTCCTGCCCACCTCACCTCACCTGTCTAATGGTGTCCTGCCCACCTCACCTGTCTAATGGTGTCCTGCCCATCTCACCTCACCTGTCTAATGGTGTCCTGCCCACCTCACCTGTCTAATGGTGTCCTACCCACCTCACCTCACCTGTCTAATGGTGTCCTGCCCATCTCACCTCACCTGTCTAATGGTGTCCTGCCCACCTCACCTCACCTGTCTAATGGTGTCCTGCCCACCTCACCTGTCTAATGGTGTCCTACCCACCTCACCTCACCTGTCTAATGGTGTCCTGCCCACCTCACCTGTCTAATGGTGTCCTACCCATCTCACCTCACCTGTCTAATGGTGTCCTGCCCACCTCACCTGTCTAATGGTGTCCTACCCACCTCACCTCACCTGTCTAATGGTGTCCTACCCATCTCACCTCACCTGTCTAATGGTGTCCTACCCACCTCACCTCACCTGTCTAATGGTGTCCTACCCACCTCACCTGTCTAATGGTGTCCTGCCCACCTCACCTGTCTAATGGTGTCCTGCCCACCTCACCTCACCTGTCTAATGGTGTCCTACCCACCTCACCTCACCTGTCTAATGGTGTCCTGCCCACCTCACCTCACCTGTCTAATGGTGTCCTACCCACCTCACCTCACCTGTCTAATGGTGTCCTGCCCACCCCACCTCACCTGTCTAATGGTGTCCTACCCACCTCACCTCACCTGTCTAATGGTGTCCTACCCACCTCACCTCACCTGTCTAATGGTGTCCTGCCCACCTCACCTCACCTGTCTAATGGTGTCCTGCCCACCTCACCTCACCTGTTTAATGGTGTCCTGCCCACCTCACCTGTTTAATGGTGTCCTACCCACCTCACCTGTCTAATGGTGTCCTACCCACCTCACCTCACCTGTCTAATGGTGTCCTACCCATCTCACCTCACCTGTCTAATGGTGTCCTGCCCATCTCACCTGTCTAATGGTGTCCTACCCACCCTCCCCTCACCTGTCTAATGGTGTCCTGCCCATCTCACCTAGCTGTCTAATGGTGTCCTACCCACCTCACCTGTCTAATGGTGTCCTGCCCACCCCACCTCACCTGTCTAATGGTGTCCTACCCACCTCACCTCACCTGTCTAATGGTGTCCTGCCCACCTCACCTCACCTGTCTAATGGTGTCCTGCCCATCTCACCTCACCTCAGATGTGTAATGGTGTTCTACCCATCCTCCGTCGGAGAGAAAATATATTTTATATGCAGTTCCCAGGGGCTGCCTTTTATTTATATGTATCCAGTAGCCTTTTTATAATAAGGAGACTAACAAGATATTTAAAGATGCAAACTCCATCGTTACCATGTAAACATGTAAAGTTGATTCTTACCAGTATGATGTTAGATCTCTGGGGAGGCTTGGCTTTTTTGACGACACAGACAACCTTTTTGTTTGGCTCAATCTTTATAGCTTTATCGAAACAGATATACGTCCCGTGATCCGTGAAAATCTTTCTGAAAGGGATAAAAACAGTCAGTTTTGTGACCGTGACATCTCTCTAGTATCAGGGGTGCTAGACTTTTTCACAATACACGTGATTTTTTGTTAACCTTAATAACAATGGATCGATCGAAACAAATGTATATACCATTGTCGGTATAGATCTTCCTGGAAGGGATAAAACATGATTAGAGATGTAAACAAGCATTATGTTTCCCCGTCAATCTTAATTTTTATTATGACTAATGTGATGGCTCTATATAACAAACTCCATCGTTACCGTAGCAACGGTGTATAACTATCCTTAATCATGTCAATCAATTTCCAGTACAAAGTGTTATAACAAAGTTATCGTTCCCCATATATATAAGAATAATCGGCAGCTGGATTGTAGTTTTATACTACTTCTCAGCTGTTGAGTTTACTGGTTTTACCGTGCGTGGGTCCTAGCCTTATTGGCATATTTCTTCTTAACTATTTTGATAAGTGAGTGTTTCTGTTATGGCTCTATATCCCAGGATACCCGTGTTTCGTTCTAGTATCACTTCGACCACCGCAGGTACCTTTTCTTTGTCCTCATGCCGAGTCTGGACAGCTCTCACATGAACTCCAGCGGCTGCAGTGCCATTCTGAGGCTCCTTACTAACCGCTGCACCTGAATTATGGGATCACTACACTATCTCCAGCTCTATGGCCATCTCGTGGTCCTCCCGACCACTGGACTCCCCCACACTGATCACATCGGCCCTTTCCCGGTGTTCCACCTTCATCGGTTCCCTCGAATATCGTAGCCTCTTCCGCAGCTACCCGGTTGGTGCCCCAGTTTGCCGCACCTGTGGCAGTCCGTGTATTCCTGCTCTAGGGGGTCCACTAATCTGAGGTGCCGCAACACCAATGTTATTATCAAGTCCTCATCTTTTCCCTCGGACGCCCCCGCAATGGCCTCCCACAAAGACCTTGGAAACCTCTCCCTGCTGAGGTTGCGCCCGTTGTTGCCAATATAACACTGTACTGGTAGTTTTCCATCCCAAAGTCTTCCATTAACTCCTTTTTCTTATTCTCTTCGGTGAGCTCTTATTTCTGAGATAGTGCTTCAGTTCATGGTACAACGTTCCGCAATCTTCTATCTTCTGGTTCTGTTAACATCTTATTTGTGGTATAATTCCCTCTCTGATCAACCATCTTCTGTGCTCGCATCATGATTAATGCAGCCACATTATGGAACTGTCCTCTGATACCATATTGTCCGCCCAGGCCCCAGGACTTTGTGAATTTCCACCACTAGCTCAATGGCTGCTGCGTTCCAGCAATTCTATTGGCATCTTCTGTCCCTTTATCTACTAATTAATTTTACTAATTAATTTTACTAACTAACTACACTAATTAACTATGTGTGTTACACATTGGCATTATCTATATACGCCTTTACTGAACACCGTTATTGACAATGTTTCTGGTATGGGCAATTAGATTTAACAGACGAGGTTGCTAACTGAACTGCACCCAGTTGATAGACGGACGAAATTGGGCGTTCGATGTATCTCAAACACAGTGTTGTTGTCAATCAGGAGGTTTTACCACCTGAACCTTGTCCTTTCCAATCGTTACAGTCAAACAAACTATCTTTGGCCGAACCTTAACAATTAAGTCCACTTAGTATCTTAAATTTTACTATATAATGCGAAAAGAGGTGAAACTTGATCCCCCCATGGTTACATTTACTTCACCTCAAACTGAACTAGAGGTTCCCTTAGACGCTTAAAGTTCTCTCGGAAAGGATTATCGCTTTCAATTCCACCCCAGAAGAATAAAAGGTGGCATTCATCTATTACAATGAACTCGGCAGAGCATAACTTTTCCTCACGGAGGATAGGGGAGGGGCTCTCAGCTAGTATTTTTAATTCAGGATTGCAAATAGGCTCATTGTCAAGGTTGCCAGTTCCCCAGAATAAAAGTCCGATACCCAAACCAATAACCAGTAAAATCACGAAAACCGCAAACCCCTGGCCCACAATCTTTCCTTCCTTGCAGCCTCCCTGAGACTTTCCACCTCCTTTCCCACGCCTGCCCCTCCCGTTGCTTCTTCCGTGTGAGTTCTAGAGTTTTTAGTTCCACTATACAAGCTCAATAGCTGCTGCGTTCCAACAAATATATTGGCATCTTCTGTCCCTTTATCTACTAATTAATCTTACTAATTAACTACACTCATTAACTATGTGTGTTACTGTGTGTTACTGAACCGTGCCCAAAGATATACCCATCTAGGGCAGGGTGGCACTCCGTGCTACTCCACACAGAAACATACCATACATGGTCAGGGACAGGGGTGAGGGACCGCTTGCTACCGTTTGTATGGGGCGTTCCGATGTTTAACAAAAACATACCCAGTCGGTATGAAGGGAAAGCGGGGAATTCCCCTGTTTTGTGATCAAAAAGTACCTTCATGGTTTCTACTATCATGTTGCAAATCTTAAATAGTACTTTTATTTCCTCTTTTGGTTTTCCCGTCGAAACCCTCTTTAAATCATTCACCATTTTTGATTCCAAAGAGTCAATCCCATTTATCGGTTGGCTTCTTCGTCTGTCCGATCTGTAGGTCATTGACATCCTTCGTCAGTTTCACCGCCTTATATGAGCTCCTTATCACATTTATACCTGTGTGGGGAGGTTCAAATTGTTATTTTCATTGAGCTATTAGCTGTTATTGTTGTAACTATGTAACTACGGAGGGCTCATCTCCGTCCTGATCTGCGACGGAGCTTCCGATTCCGGTCCTGCTCTTTCTCCAGGACATCTAGCCATTCTTTCAAGTTCTCTATCAGGATTAACAGCTGAAGACCCCTTCTTAATACCAGATAGCACTTGTTGTCCATAATGCTCTAGATCAAAAAGGAATGTGTTACTGCTTAGTTATCAACCTCGGATAAACATGTAAAGAACTGGTCCCACTCCCAGCATCCTTC
This sequence comes from Hormiphora californensis, assembly GCA_020137815.1. Classification (NCBI taxonomy): domain Eukaryota; kingdom Metazoa; phylum Ctenophora; class Tentaculata; order Cydippida; family Pleurobrachiidae; genus Hormiphora; species Hormiphora californensis. Next base: position 4,429,222 of record CM035355.1, on the reverse strand, counting down.
ACCAATACCGGTTCCTCATCAGCCGTCTGTTGTCCTCCATTTGTGTAGTCAGCACGGAGTACAGCTTGTTAGATGATTGTTGACACAGATACTTTCTCGATCGCCCTAAACCCGCCAGCAGACAGTACAAGGTTGAATCACTGTTTACATTTCCGGTTTGGTACATGAACCCGTTTGCCAGTATACAAAGGCTGCTTACTCCATCAAAAGCAATCTGTTCACATCTAGCATCTTTCAGACTCAGCAGGTGAGTCCGAGTGGGGTCCGAGTCGAATGCCGACAACCTAGTTATTGCAGGTACTACCAGCTGGTATAGCCAACACACCAGGTAGAAGCCTCTCTATCTTCTCAAATCATCTGTATCAGTACAGCTGTGAAATATTGCTTATTGCTTACTTGGGGCCCGCCGACCGAAATTTTTTTTCGAGTGCAGGGAAATCTCTCACCGTAGGGTTGTAGGCCATACCAAGGAGACCTCAAATATGCAATTTTAGCCCTTAGGTCGAATTCATATTTTTGCTACAGCTGTTTAAAAAATGTCCTGTAAATACGTTTTTACAGGACGTATTTACAAGACATTTTTTAAACAGCTGTAGCAAAAATATGAATTCGACTTAAGGACTAAAATTGCATATTTGAGGTCTCCTTGGTATGGCCTACAACCCTACAGTGAGAGATTTCCCTGCACTCGAAAAAAATTTCGGTCGGCGTACCCTTAAACTGGAGAAACATCTTATGTAATTACTGTACTGACGCATACTAGTCGATGTGTTAGAGTATCTTCTATTCTTGAGAGAAGGGAACTGATTGCCAAGTCTGTCCCTCCTCATCATCACCGGGCGGGGGAAAAATCTCAGTGGGTGGGCTCGATGCCCATTGGGCGTCCCAGTTCGGTGTAAAGTTTCCCTAACCACCGACTGGTGGAACCGCGAACAGGTTAAATTCTGAAATGAGAATACAATTTAGCATCTAGGCTTTAGGAAAATATATAGGTCTCCGTGGTGGTGGAGGTGGTGGAGTGCTCTCATCACCGGGCGGGGTCGGGGAGAAAATCTCAGTGGGTGGGCTCGATCTGGCGTCCCAATCACCGGGCGGGGTCGGGGAGAATATCTCCGTGTGAGGGCTCGATCTAGCGTCCCAATCAGTATCACCAGGCGGGGTCGGGGAGAAATCAGTAGGCGGGCTCCATCTGTTCGGTGTAAATGGTCGTTCACCGCCGACCAGATACAGGTTAAAGTTCTGAAATGAGAATACAATTTAGCATCTAAGATTTAGGAAAATATAAGGAGGGGAATTGAAAAATTGTATTGGGTGGCAGTACTGGGAGTAAGTATCATTGGTGGTGAACATTGCTAAAACACTTACACTATCAAATATATGTAGACAGCATTTGTATGTCCATTGGTATCCATTGGTTGGCGGTCACTGGGGCGGAGACTGGTGGTGAACACAAAAGGGGTTGTGAAACCCCCCACAAACAGGGTCAAGGGACACAGTGTTCACCTTCCACATAGTAAGTACATAGCAATAGTAAATTATATAAAGAAGACAATGAATAATTAATTAATAAAATAAATTCATTTATACAGGTATTATATGTTATCATTGATACTGCTAGTTTTCCACATCGCCACATGGTCTTGGCTACCAACTAGCACAGTGTCATCTCTCATAAAAGTTAAATAGGCAACTGTCGAATTTCTTCCTGAAAAATTAAAGTGTGTTGTTTATCTCGAATGTGATCGGGAAATTATCCGAGCCGTGTCTGAGGATCTCGGTCTTCCATCCTATGATAAATTGATTCCCTTAAACTTTTGAAAAACAATCCATCAACTACAAAATCAAAAAAACCTCTCTTTTGCGCTGGAACATCTCATTAAAGATTTCCATGGTTTCCATTATCTTTTCCGCACACATCTCGTCGAGGAGTCCTGGGTGGGCCAGGGGGGTACATTCATCCATTGACAAAATGGTATAACGTTGTACATATATGTACTGTTTGTATCCTTACCTAGTACATAGCAATAGTAAATTATATAAAGAAGACAATGAATAATTAATTAATAAAATAAAGTCAATTTATACAGGTATTATATGTTATCATTGATACTGCTAGTTTTCCACATCGCCACAATATAGTATTGGCTACCAACTAGCACAGTGTCATCTCTCATAAAAGTTAAATAGGCAACTGTCGAATTTCTTCCTGAAAAAGTAAAGTGTGTTGTTTATCTCGAATGTGATCGGGAAATTATCCGAGCCGTGTCTGAGGATCTCGGTCTTCCATCCTATGATAAATTGATTCCCTTAAACTTTTGAAAAACAATCCATCAACTACAAAATCAAAAAAACCTCTCTTTTGCGCTGGAACATCTCATTAAAGATTTCCATGGTTTCCATTATCTTTTCCGCACACATCTCGTCGAGGAGTCCTGGGTGGGCCAGGGGAGTACATTCATCCATTAACAAAATGGTATAACGTTGTACATATATGTACTGTTTGTATCCTTACCTAGTACATAGCAATAGTAAACTATATAAAGAAGACAATGAATAATTAATTAATAAAATAAAGTCATTTATACAGGTATTATATATGTCATCATTGATACATAGTCTGCATGCTAGTTTTCCACATCGCCACAATATAGTATTGGCTACCAACTAGCACAGTGTCATCTCTCATAAAAGTTAAATAGGCAACTGTCGAATTTCTTCCTGAAAAAGTGCTCTCCAATGTGTTCTTTATCTCGAATGTAATCGGGAAATGATCCGAGCCGTGTCTGAGGATCTGAGGATCTCGGTCTGAGGATCTCGGTCTTCCATCCTATGATATGTGGGACAAGGGCGGCTCAAAGTTTGTTAGGTTATGCACTGATAATAACCTTTACTAACAGTGATCACGCAGACCCTGACAGTAGTATAATAGTGTGCACAGTAGGGACCCCTTTTTGACGCGAACAGGGGGAAACTGCCTCATGACGTCACAAGTAACGTGATATGGCTTGAATATGAAACACCTGTGCACCGTGAATATTTCTTAACATGTTGCGCCGGCTATATGAAATATTGCGCTGACAAGGGCCACCGAGTGTGAGCACTTAAAATGAGCACTTTTTAGTGTTCCGATAACAATTTTTGATCTTGGAGATAAAATAAGCTTGTTCGCAACCTAGCAATAGACTCGATAATAGTAAAACGCTGACAAGGGCCACAGGGTTGGCCGTGTGAATACAGAGGTTCAAATATACTCGCAGCTTTTTGACTTAGTCTTAGACTATAGGGATTATTTTATTGTCAAACATTGGTTCCAGATAACACAGTTGTACGATCTGAAAATTACCTAACCGTTGGTACACTATTCCAGGGAGGGCAGGAAAATGATTTTCTAATACAAAAAGGTAAACAACTGTTTTGAAAATAAACATAATAATTATTTGCTAAAGAAATCATATCCGTGCTCATCCAACCTCTGATAGAAACGCTCATACTCACACTTAAAACACCGTTCGTTACAATCTTTGATAAAAGTTGTATAGTCTATGTCAGTATCAATTTCATCTAGAGTAACAGTTCCTCGATCGGTCGTTCTAAATCCCGCCTCTTCGCAAGCTTTCATTAATGCTAAGTCACATTTTGGTGCATTGTATATATTTTTAGGAATTGAAACTGGTACCGGATCACCTCCGTCTACAGGAACCAATAAAAAGTTGTTCTTATTTGACGACGACGTAACCGACTGTGTTGTCACTTTATTAGTTGTTATATTCTGTTGAATTTTGTGGTAACGACTTTTGTGACTGTCGAGACTTCGTTTCGAGTAAAACGCTTTGTTACATTGGTCACAGGAAATACCATTATGTTGGGTGCGTCGATGTCCAGCCAAACTTTGCTTGGAGAAAAACGTTGTGTTGCAACACGTAAACATTAGGAAAATATTTAGAAATGGAAACGGATAGAGTTATCCCCCTTTATATAGGGAAGGTTCGTTACATGTTATTTTGTAACACTAATGACATTTTTCTTACGATTCGCAACAATCAAAACACATGTTTTTGCAACAATTTGCAACACTTACAACACTTACAACACTTACAACACATGTTTTTGCAACAATTTGCAACACTTGCAACACTTATAACACATGTTTACACCAACATTACAGTTTATGTCGGGTTTGTTTTATTTTTGTAACAGTTTGCAATACTTACAAAACTTACAACACATGTTTTGCAACAATTTGTAAAAGTTGCAGTTATAGTGGAACCGCAGTAAATATTGTACGTGAACTATGACAGATATTTTGACACGAACATTCTGAATGTGATTGTACTGCTCATTTGCTGTTCCTTTATCATTCTTGCAGCGTGTTGTTCTTTTGGTATTGCAGTTACTTTTCGGTAGAAAAGAACGAGATAGGAATAATGTATAATACAATTGAGAATAGTGATTTCCGTGAACGGAACAACAGCAGAACTGTGAAAATAGTAAAGGTTGTTGACTGTAATTGAGTATCTATCCCCCACTACCAGTACCACTCAGAACCCTACAATTGAGGAAACTGCTGGTGCGTCACAATTTACCTCCCCTGACCCTCCCTTCGATTTTTTTTCCAAGCGTAGAGCAGTCATGACCTATACTCATATCAAGGATATCAAAGGGACGACCGGTTTCTTTATCTCCAAGGTGGAGACCCATTTGGAAGCCCTGGCTTTATGATGGCGCAAGGCTCGAGAGCTGTGTATGAGTCAGTTCATGTATTGGAGACGGTATCTGCATCTAGTTCAGGCAAGCGGAAAAGAACTGCACCTAGCACATCTGGTAAGAAGCCAGCTTCAAAGAAGAGAACGATTTCAACGTCTGGCGGAGAAGCTTCAGTTCCATCTGCCAAATTTAAAGCTCTCGTTCCAGCCAGAAAAAACTCAACCTACAACGGCCAAAAAAGCCGTCAGCCCAAGCTAAAAAGCCAACAGCCCCGGCCAAAAAGCCATCAGCTGCAGCCCCAGCTAAAAAACCTACAGCCCTAGCTAAAAAACCTGTAAACCCAGCTACTAAGAAACAGGTGCCGTCTGCAAAGGGCAAAACATCCGGAAAGAACCTTGTGGTTGTCACCAAAAAACTGCCACCCAGAAACCTGCAACTTCCACTAAGAAAACAACTGGTGCATCAGGAAAGAAACCATCGAAAGAATCAACAAACCCCGGCGAAATAACTCTGTCCATCAAGCTCGGCAAGAACTCCTGTGTATTGAATCTCCAACTGTCAAAGTAAAGGCGTTGTGGATGTCGAGAAAAACTCACAAATTGTTTTTATTTCACCTGTACCAAATTGGTAATCTTCAATTTGAATACAGTGAACTGTATTTTATAGAGGGCAATTATGGACCTTTTAAAAGTTGTTCTAATACAAAAAGGTAAACAACTGTTTTGAAAATAAACATAATAATTATTTGCTAAAGAAATCATATCCGTGCTCATTCAAACTCTGATAGAAACGCTCATACTCAAATTTAAAACACCGTTCGTTACAATTCTTGATAGCAAACTGAATGCACACACTAAAAATGCGAAAAACGTACAATTTTAAAAAGAATAAATATCAAATCGAATACAGGCAATTGTTTCTACAGTCCATGCAGATGACGGTTTGTACTTATTTGCAATTTCCAGTAAGTCAATAAAATAGTCGCCTTCCTTAAGGATAACAGGGGGGTTGGGATCCATTGTAGATCAGAGGATAACAGGGACTGACTGGAAGTGGAAGCGCTTGTCAACTGGAAGGATGAATTCTGAAAGGGAGGAGATATCGGTAAATTTTTATACCTTACGCTAAAAAAACACTCTATTTAGTCAGCTCCTTCCAGCCTGGGGCTGCACGTTGCAGAAAGAGGTGAAAATAAAGATTTAAAATTACCTTGTGGTAGTATTTCACCAAATCTATTTGTCCCTTTTTTGAAAATCTCATTATATCTTGAATCTTGGATCTATATCGCGGCTTTCGTTCTACCTGACAAAGAGAATAATTTACAAAATAGTTTCTGTCTAGATCTCTATATAGGAGGAATGATCTCCAGGGCCCTGAAGGTCATTCATTCTCCCTGCAGGGAAAGAGGAGAGATAGAAACAAGAATTTGAAAAAAAACGAAGATAAAATCAGAAGTAATCAAATTTCCCACATATTTTCTCTTTCCTTTCTCAATTTTAAAAACTCTGATCTAGCTAAAAACACATCTTCCCCTAACACATCTCTACCATCATATTTAAAATTACCACAATTACTTGTATGTAAGTGACCATCTAATAACATCCCTCCTTTATTGCGACAAGCTGGTAAACCTACACACTCGTAAACTACGAATTTAACATGCCTAAGTTTTTTTTGGTTTTTCATATCGAGTTTTTCAAAAAATACATTATTGTCTGTCGAAATTCCAAGCTTCTTTAGCGAGTGTGAGAAATCAAGTTTGGGAATCACAGAATCTTTTTTCTTTTCAATCCGGGGAGATAAAGTTGAAGTGTGTGCTTTGGACATAACGATAATATGGCACACTTTTTGCAATTCAATTTCAACTTGCTGTATTGGATATCTTCCAGTTCCAGTCTTGAAATCCTTGGGTCCTGTGACCTATATTTGAAGGTCCTTTGAGAGCTATCTTTAAATTGAGTCATCGAATCAGAGTAGTAACTGACTTTCTTTAAAAAATTCCGGCTTAAATAGTTAGAACTATGAAGAATAACGCGTTTCTCATGCAGACGTCATATTTTTAGATGACGTAACGTGATGTAAAATCTGAAAAATGCTGTTGCTGTACACGAATATGGTGCCACCATATTATTCCATATTTGGGTATTATATCACAGGAAATCAGATGACGTCACTTTCATTCAAATTATGATTTTAATTAATCATAATCATATAATACATAATTATACATGATGACGAAATGGTGTGACGTCATGAAATGACATCACAACATGACCTCATAATCACGTGACTTCATATGACATCATGTGACAGCAGCTGATATCACGTGATACATCTGAGGTCACGTGATATCATGACCAAATATGGAATAATGTGGTGACACCAAATTCGTGGGGCAGCGGGGCCATTTTATATACTACTCCTGACCACGTGTACCTGATAATAATAATAATAATTCTTGTTTTACAGTGTTCATTTGTACTCTAAGTACAATTTTCCCGTTGCAGTCCTCACCCCTGATAAGTAACTTTAATTTAATTTAATCCGGAATCCCGGCACCGGGGTGATGATATCTGGGTCGACATCTCCTAGTACGAAGAGCAGACAGTGACCTTTACGCTCAAGCGCCACTGGTGGTTTGGTTAGCTGCTGTGCCGGTTCAAGCCATGCCAGTATTCAACTTCTTCCGGGACTAAGTATGCTTGTGGGGGTCACTTACACGCATTGAACATGTGTAGGTATCGTACTTTTGTATCACGTATCCTGCCGGCATAGATTCGTATCAGTATATAACGTTGTACTGTTTATATCACAGTAAATTATATAATTAATTATTAATTAATAAAAAGTCATTTAAACAGGTATATGTCATCATTGATACATAGTCTGTGTAAATGAGTTGGAGTGCGCTATCTGCATCACACACATCGCCTGTATATGAAGCATCATGATGAGTTACATTTCCGTGACTTGCTGTTCTTTGTCATATTTCGACTTCATTTTCCACATCGCCACATAGTCTTGGGTAGTGGAGGGATGTAGATCTGGCCATCACAAGAGCGCATAATGTTATAGTGCCTTCCTACTTAGTAGCCCCTCCTCTCGGTGGTTGCAGGATACAGTAGTGGCATGACCGTGAGTGTTTTAATCATGGCCATTGGCTGGTCCTTGGCAGCATCATACATGTGCATACATTAATTTTGGTATTGTTTCCTTTTTATAAGATCTTGTTTCAAGTTACATATCACCAGCTCGATATGTGACTGTAGCTTCTCTCCTAGGACATCCTTTAGTTGCTTGAAATAGGTGTCCTGGTTCGTAGCCTTGTGGTAGTCTGTACTTTACTGGTACTGTATACTGGTACTGTCGTTCTCAAACATGTCGAAATCTACAAATCCATTTTTTCCTGATCCTCCTTACATTTTGTCGACAGAAATGCGTCGTTACCTTGCGTTGTAGAAAGTATTATTTGCGCTTTCCGTGCCAGCTCTTGCTTCAGCCACAGCTGTGCTCTTATATAATTCTCTAAATTAAGTTAATCTTATAAATGTTATTTTTAATTAAACATCACCAGCTCGGTGTGTGTGACTGTACATTCGATAATCAGTAGCACATTCGAGTATGGTATGGGCCTCATCCACTACAAATAGACATCTTCGATTCGCTTTTTCCAGCAAGTCTTTGAGTGGTTATAAAATTTCTGCATGATGTTTTTTACCGTGGAGTACTGTCTGCTTGGCCGCACCACTTGCTCTTACCCTTGGTTCTCAGTGGGCCTTTGGTGCCAACTCTCGCTTCAACCACTGTTCAATGTAGTCTCGATCCGTGTGGTTGAACCATTAGATGTTCCTCTTAATTCTCTTTGAGCAAGATGAAACTGCTCCAAATTAAATTCATCTTAAAAATGTTATTGAATATTGTTTCCTTTTTAAGTTACATCTCACGGCCGATCTCATGGAGCCAACTTGCTTTTTTGCTCTTGCAGTCTTGGCGTGTCGGTAGGGAAGTAGAATGTTGCTAGTTCAAAATCGAGAGCTGCAACAAAAGCAAGAGCAATGGAGAAGGTATGTCTTGCTGGCGTTGAGTCCCACAGGAACCTCTCTCAACAGATATGTGTGGTTGGACCATTGGATGTTTTATGTTCCTCTTACATTCCAAGATGAAGCCGCTATCAAATCTTATTTATATCATGGTATTGTTTCCTTTTTTATAAGATTTAGCTTTAACTTTTAAACTAAATATCACCAGCTCGGTGTGTGACTGTACAATGTACAGTGTACACTGTACTAATGTTCATATTTCTCTGGAGGTCAGCGCGATGACCATGGTGATAAAACTTGATAATTATATCACCGATGCTCGGATCCATTGGTAGAGTGGCATTTTCAGGAAAGTAGTCCCTAAATGGCTTTGCGATTCACCTGCAGGGGTAATGTTGTCAATATACTCAATTTCTTCCCAGGATGGCTCTGCAGTCTTGGCCATGATGCTGGGTGGTGGGATGCCTGCTAACACCATGCACTGATCATTCGGGGCCGTGTAACCTCCACCCAATACCGCCTGAGCTGATATCCTATTCAGCGCCCATATTCGTTCGATATTCGTTCTCCCATACCAATTGCAATGATTCATTTGGGAACTACCACACTGAGGTATGCAGCTCTATGTTTACTATGCACCACCTCCAGTGTCTAATTTCCTAATAAGGTTATACATGAGTTTCACTAGTATCTTTATCGTATATATATATATATTCAAGTCAGCTAGAAATCCTGCTGCACTTCCATTATCATTTAAATTGAATTATATATTCCTAAATGATTAACATAACTCGCTCTAACATGTGAGGGTAGTCCAACAGCAATATTCTTCCATAACTCTAAAGTTTTATTAATTTATTCCGGGTATCCGTACGTGTGGCATGCAGCTGTGATGAACAGCAGGTATATGCTTCCTCTCATGAGGACGGGCGGTCTCGTCTTATCTTGGTAACATCCTCCGTAGATATTGCATATAACATGGACACATCCACTGAGTGTTTCAACACTTCTTGGTATATCATAGGCACATGTCCCTCTGATATATCATTAATATCACTGGAAGTATTACAATTACGGTCCAGTTACGGATTTGAAACGTCGGGTTTAGTTCTCGATGGGAGATTTCTGGTACAAAGTACAATTTGAGCTGGTTTATATGGGGCGTGGGTGGATTTACATTTTATCTAAACTCACATCTTTAATTGTTTCACCGCCTTGGCAACCATCTTTATACTCAGCTCATGAAGATGTTCTTGTTCCGGTCCATCCTCTTCATCGTTACTCCCTCAGCGCATAGGCCTGAGGGCCTTCCCATGGTTCCTCCCTCGTGAATATATTTATATACACTGCATATCTCATTTACTGGCTGTCCTTTGCTGAGCTGCTACCATTGTACCATCCTCGATGTGAAATGTGTCATTCAGAGCAATCATGGCTCAACCTTTTCATGAGTGCCTGAATGTCTTTCTAAGTGTCGTACAAACACCATCCCGCACATATCGCACATGTATCCTCTCTTTCTGTCATCATGTCCAGAATGATTGGATGGTTGCTCACCTGAGAAAAATACAATGAATGCGTGTGTAATTACTATATTCAAATATATTAAACTTACAATTCCAATGACTCTATTTGAGCCAAAAGAAATAATACTAATAACGTCTTAATAACTTTTTAGTAACCCTCTTCATGCAGTATAATTCTCTACCAAGATTGTTCTGCTTGGATGATGGTTTTGGAGGAAGAACTGGATTTTGGGATCTGACGAAAATAGTCCCGGATTCATGTGGTCACCGGGGCCTACTGTCAGGGGTTCCCAATGTATACCTTGCCCCCTATCGTTGAGGTAGTTCTCTGTGCATCTGGTTGAAGTACATCCGTCTCCGTGATGGCATTGTCTGTACAACCCATCCTGACCCCTCACCGCTGGTGGAGGGTCATGGTAGTCGGGGGGTTTTGGGGGCCCCTTTCTTGTTTGGCTTCATAAAATCACCAAGCTATGCTAGGAATTAATGGAGGTAGAGACAATGAGGGGGTTAGCGGTATGGATAATGAAACAACTATATATGAGGTAAAGTAGGAAAAGTTTAAGTAGGTGTAAAATAATATATTATTAAAAATAAACATCTCTATAAATAAAAAGGTAACCACCTCCCCTCCTTACAATGTCTAAAACATCTTACAAATAAATAAATACGACTTGTATACAGGGTGGTTCAGAAACATGGAGCCACTTTGAGATAAATAATGTGTCAATACAGTTCGCTCTCCAATGTACAGTGTAATTAAAAACGTATTTTCACGGTGTCTTGACTAGAAAAAGCGTCCCCTGAGGATTGAGATCGACAGAGAGTCACTCTTTCTTAAAAATTATCAGCCTGTCAACTGACAGGGTAACACGTTGAAATTTGGATCCTTACAATAGAGAGAGGATTGTATTTTTCCAACTTTTATCTCCAAGTGGCTCCATGTTTCTGAACCACCCTGTACATACAACATACAATTACATATATACATGCGGGCTGAGGGACCAGGGGGTGGACGTGGAGGCTGATTCTTGGAGTTGCAGTAGTTCCTCCTCCTCCTCCTCTAGGCCCCAAGTCCACTCCATAGTGACATCTTCCCGAGCATCAAATATCATGTTAGGATCTTGCTATGACAGGGAGAGGGGTGTTAGTTTCTAGTCTCCGGTGTGGAGATATCAATAGTGAAACTAAACGGATCTCCGTGGCTATAAAATGCAGTTTGTGTGTGGCCCTAATACTAGTAATAGCTAGGTTTTATGGTTTATTGTATGACGTGTGTCCACCTGGTAAACTGTAGGTCTAAGCCCGGCTTTTACTTGGTGTGCTTTTTCTTTTAATTTACATTATAAGTTGGCGCAAAGGAAGGCACTGCCGAGTATTCTAGGGTGGCTTCCAGTCTGCACGCCCATGGAAACATGCGGCCGGATTTATTTTCAAACCGTGTCACACACAAACTAGAAGGGTCCATACTGTGGGCCGTCCCTGCACTGTTATAGGAGAAACGGTACAGGATTACATAAGTTATTGTTTTATCGTGGACTTGGTCACTATAGGGAAATGAGAGATTCTATATGATACATTGATAACGATAGTCAAAACGTGAAACGATGTGTATTTGTTTAACAGAATACTCAATTTGAAATCATCACAAGATTTTCATCTGCAGATTTTCAACTCTCAATAATCAATATCAAATCTCTCAAGTTCTAGCGCACACGCACCCAGGGTTGTCCGTACATCATAAACGGTGGTGTGCTGGTGTAGCGACCATTGTCCCATCTTCTTTTAGAACTGTTTATAACTTATATGAAATAAATTTAATTATTATAAGTTACTTTTAGTACTGGACAGTCATCATAATCTCTTGACTGTACCAGGGAAACTAAGTCGTCCGCCCATGATATTGTATATTCAATGGAATGTTTAGGGGAAGATAAATTAGAGTAAAATATATAAATTAAAATCAGTAGCTCCTTGGTTCCCTCTTTACGTTCCTCTCGTTTCCAGGGTTCCTCCGGTTCCTCCGATTCCTCAGGTTCCTCCGATTCCTCAGGTTCCTCGGGTTCCTCAGGTTCCTCGGGTTCCTCAGGTTCCTCGGGTCTCTCGGGTTCCTCAGGTTCCTCGGGTCCTTTAGTGATACTTTCAGGTCCTCGAGAATGACATAGGCCTCATTGAGCAGCCTCAGGATTTTTGGAACACGTCCAGGTCTTGTTATTGGTCTTATTGGTCCAGGAGTTCTTGGTGGAATAAGGTGAACCCCATGCAGAGTGGTGGCAGTTGAAATACCATTAGCGTGACATCGCCCCCAAGGTTACACGGATTGTTGTCAGTAGTTCAGCGGAACCGTCCCAGTAACAGGAGGCAATAGTCAGGTGCTTGTATTGAATAGTAAGCATATTATATATACATTGTATATCCGATAATGAAGAATGGAAATATTTGTGGGGGAGAAATTTCCTCCTACCACAATCCCTGCTCTAAATCATTGATCGTCCTTGGTGTGGGAAAATGAAGTGTGAGGGTAAAATCCGACTATTTTCGAGAAGGAACGAATGGTTGAGGGTTCGCTGACTAGGCAGATGGTGGAATCAGAGATGATATCCGTCAGTGAGTGGGAAGGAACTTCCCCTCTGTTTAGATTGATCTGGAGGAAGTCCATCATGTAGGGAAGGGGGTGTTCCCACATAAAGTCCACATATCTTTGAGGTGTTGTATGAGTTGTATAATAGGAATCCATAAAACAGATGCCCTCACTCTTCCCTGCAAGAGCGACCCGTGCATTATAAACGGCGGTGTGCTCCTTGGTTCCCTCTTTACGTTCATCTCGTTTCCAGAGTTCCTCAGGTTCCTCGGGTTTCTCGGGTTCCTCGGGTCCTTTAGTGATACTTTCAGGTCTTCAGGGATGGCATAGGCCTCATTGAGCAGCCTCAGGATTTTTGGAACACGTCCAGGTCTTGTTATTGGTCTTATTGGTCCAGGAGTTCTTGGTCCCTATATTGGTGGAATAAGGTGAACCCCATGCAGAGTTTTGGCAGTTGAAATCACCGCCTAGTACCAGGGAGAGATATCATTAGCGTGACACCGCCCCCCCAAGGTTAGAATTTGTTGGAACTGTCCCAATAACAGGAGGCAATAGCCAGGTGCTAATTGTATTGAATAGCAAGCATATATCCGAAAATGAAAACTGGGTGAGAATGGAATATTTGTGGGGGAGATATTTTCTCCTATAACAATCCCCGCTCTACATCATTGATCGTCCTTGGTGTAGGAAAGTGTAGTATGAGGGTAAAATCCGACTATTTTCGAGAGCGAATGGTTCGCTGACTAGGCAAATGGTGAAATCAGCGATTTCCTTTTTTTGTTCCTCAATAACCCCTTCCATCTCGTGTTGCTGCGTTTCAATCCTGTTTAGTACCGTCGTATTCTTTTTTGTCAGAGCAAGTATCTGCTTTATCGAATCGGTATTTTCCTCCACCTGTTGTGAGAAAGAAGTGTAAATGTTTGGCCCTCTCTTTTCCCTTATACACTATGACGCGCTGAGCTGCTGCAGCGACCGTTGCCACATTTTTAATTAGAACTTTTTATTAGTTATGTTTAATGAACATTGAACCATTATGAAACTACATATTATTTTCAGTTGGGCTCTCAGCTATGTGCGAGACTCCTCTGTAATGGGCAAAATTCACGGCGTCACGTCTCCCCCTACAATTGCACGGACTCTCCTGATTTATTTCATATCAATACTTATCTCTACACTTCGTCCAGTCATGTTTACACCGTCCGCACTGCCAATTATTGCAGGTGTATTTAGGCATAGTTAGATGGGACATAACGAGTAATTAGTTTAATATTAATCGATGTGATTAAACCCTGATAAAACAAAGATTCTGATAACGATGTAAATTGTAAAACTTTAAACTGTGTTCTATCTATCTAAGTCAGGACGTTGGAGTACGGTCAGATCCGCGTTGAACAGTATCCATGTTTCTTCCTCGGTGTCACGTTTACGCTTAAGACAGGCCCTAGATAATCCATATATAACTAAAAGTGGCACCGAAAGAAAACGTTGTTGACACCCACGAGCTATACCGTTGCCGATGGAGTGTGTAGCACGCCAGAAGTTCCTCTTGGCGGCGCATCATCGTTGAAACACTCGTTTCCAGTCGCTCTATCTTCTCCTGTAGTTTTTGCTGGTTTCTGACCAAGGCATGTAGGACGTCCATAATGGCCTGGTGGCCTCCACTGATTTTTCATAGTGCGAAAATGTTATTAGCATAATTTGGCCATGATTCAGTTAGTACATGTTGTAGCTGTACTTACATTATGGTAAGGGACATACAATAATACAACAATTATGCCTCAGGGACAGTTTTTCTTTTCGCCCACAATTGTTTTGGTGATTGTTGTGAAAGTGCTTGAATGAGCTGCTGGGACCATTGTCCCATCTCCAATTAGAACTATTTATAATAACTTATATAAAACATAATGTAATTATTATACTACTTTTAGTACCGGATAGTTATCATTGACTTGGGTACTGTTTTAAGGGTACGCTAACCAAAAAATTTTTTCGAGTGCAGGGAAATCTCTCACCGTAGGGTTGTAGGCCATGCCAAGGAGACCTCAAATATGCAATTTGAGCTCTCAAGTCGAATTCATATTTTTGCTACAGCTGCTTGAAAAATGAACTGAAAATAAGTTTTTGGCATCTCAAAATTTTTTTTTTAAAGATAGGAGCATGAAAATATAGGGATTTGAAGAGGACATGAAGGTGAATAACCACAAAAATTTTTTTCGCAATCCAAGCTGATTTCCGGTCCTGAGATGGATTTCTTTTTTTCCATTTTAACGCCCTATTTGGCAAACTTCCGAAAACATGTGAAAGCTGTAAATTGGTGAAAAGTTGCGTCTAACGATTATCTAAGTGGCCATAAATTTTGGGCGTGTCCTTATTTGAGATAAGCTGTACAGAGTTTTTTTTGTGAAAGCCGTCATTTCAGAAATAAATAAATTCTCTGTATCTCAAAAACGACTGATCGTAGAGACCTGAGACTATGCTTAAACGATTCAAAAGGTCCGATTTTGGGGGGGTCTTCTGAGAGACATTTTGCTCCTACTTCAACCGTTTTTGCTGTAATTGCGAAAAACAAAAACCCATCTTCGCCATCGTGGATTTTTTGTGATTTTCTTTTTGGTGATTATAGGGACCCATATGGACCAAATAGTGAAGGAATTAGCTTGTAACACATTTTTCCATAGTTTCGGTCCTTTGTTAGCTAAAATTCCCTAATTACAGAATATTGGAGTTTAGCTTTTGCCCTTTTCATAGAATTTGTTTTTCGCAATTACAGCATAAACGGTTGAAGTAGGAGCAAAATGTCTCTCAGAAGACCCCCCCAAAATCGGACCTTCTGAATCGTTTAAGCATAGTCTCAGGTCTCTACGATCAGTCGTTTTTGAGATACAGAGAATTTATTTATTTCTGAAATGACGGCTTTCACAAAAAAAACTCTGTACAGCTTATCTCAAATAAGGACACGCCCAAAATTTATGGCCACTTAGATAATCGTTAGACGCAACTTTTCACCAATTTACAGCTTTCACATGTTTTCGGAAGTTTGCCAAATAGGGCGTTAAAATGGAAAAAAAGAAATCCATCTCAGGACCGGAAATCAGCTCGGATTGCGAAAAATTTTTTTGTGGTTATTCACATTCATGTCCTCTTCAAATCCCTAAATTTTCATGCTCCTATCTTTAAAGAAATTTTTTTGAGATGCCAAAAACTTATTTTCAGTTCATTTTTCAAGCAGCTGTAGCAAAAATATGAATTCGACTTGAGAGCTCAAATTGCATATTTGAGGTCTCCTTGGCATGGCCTACAACCCTACGGTGAGAGATTTCCCTGCACTCGAAAAAAATTTTCGGTTAGCGTACCCTTAAGGGTTGCATGACTTGTCGATAATCCCTTCCTGAATCCTAACTGCTCATCTGCCAGCTTCGGTATGATCCCCAAGTCATGTTCGATATGCCATAGTATTATCCCCTCGTATAGCTGCTACATACGTGCTTCCAGTGTCGAGAATCAAGCTCAACGAAACAAACCTCGATTTGCAGATTTCACGACGGAAAGGATGGTTGAGGGAGAACCGAGTCTTCATCAGCTACCAGACGAAGTGATTCTTCACATTTTTACCTTCCTTGAACCCCTTGAGTTGCTGAACTGTGGTAAGGTTTGCAAGCTGTGGTACATCCGGGTAGCGATGGTCCCAGTGCTGCCCACAAGAAATGTATGTCTCCTGCTGGTAAGAAAGGGAAGACTCCAAGAATCCGGATACATGCCACAAGATTATCCCCTCGTATAGCATGTTATACAAGCAAGGCATACTACTGATGACACGGTAACCGGTTACCAAATCATATGAACTTTCTGGGAAAAGCGATACATTAAAAATGGATGCATATAAATCACGCTACAATGTCCCGGCCTCCGCGCCTTCCATACAAAACTGAAGTTTCACTGCAAGAATAGCTTTGGTGTGGTAGATATTAGAATACCCTCTCGTCGTCTCATGACAGTGGAGACGCAGCTTTATTATTCCTGCAAAGTGACTGGCACGTACAAAACCCCTGGTACAATTTCGGCCTTATCTTTTGTCGAATCCATGGACAGCATGGTTATTGAATGGTGGGGGCAGAGGGGCCGGGGTGGCATTGAAAGAAATTAGAATACCCTCTTGTCGTCTTATAACGGTGGACACGCTGGTCCCGTTCGATTTTTTCATCGATAATCGCTTGCTGCTTATAGTTATTGGAGCTTGTCCATGATGGCCTGGTGGCAGCTCCCCTGTTTAACCTCGTAACGATCAGCCCTGCTAACCCTGCCTTTGGCATTCACCCAGACAGGGAAAAAATGGAAAAAATGAAGAAAACAATGAAAAAAGTGAGAATAAATGAGAGAAAAAATGAAAGATGTGAAAAAAATGAAGAAGAAAATGAAGAAGAAAAAATGAAGAAAAAAAAATGAAGAAAAAAATGAAGAAAAAAAATGAAGAAAAAAAATGAAGAAAAAAATGAAAATGAAAATGAAAATGAAAATGAAAATGAAAATGAAAATGAAAATGAAAATGAAAATGAAAATGAAAATGAAAATGAAAATGAAAATGAAAATGAAAAAAACGGGGCACACTTCAAGTAATTAAAAGAATATTGACCGAAACATATACATAAATTTAGAAATGATTTATTAAATCTACTTCTGATTTTCCTAGAACATGCCTGACTTCTTCTTGCTGTTGAACAATTGTCTTGACTATTTTATCAATGTCTTACAACAAAGATTTAGCCCAAGAAACTGCAGTGTGTCAATCATTGCCCTATTGGTCCCTGGCAGGAGATCAGAATATTTCAGATATGAGCATATCTAGAGATCACTGAATTTGCCGGGGGTTCGGGGAGCTGCGTTAGGTTTCATCTCACTTGTAAGGGTAATGTGCGATTGCATGGGTTTGCGTCTTTTAAAATGCTGACGATGCTAACTTTCACCGCGCGCTAGACCTACGAATATCGCACGAGAGATATCTACATACATGCTTTAAATATTTAACCACACTTTTCATATTTGCCTTCAGCTGAGCTGGAGCTCAAATTAAGATTCGAAACAATAAAACATAGTACACAGTACCATACGATAATTAAACAACTGACAATCGCCAAGTTCAATGACGTTCCTTTGATATTGATAAGTTCAAGAGATTAAATTACTCCCTGCATAATATAAAATTGATAAGTTAACGCGTAATTAAAATGTATTAAAAAGTAAAAACATCGAATAGATTAAAATACACAAACCGGTCACATACAACTGTGGCTTCTTTTAGAATAAAACAACTGATTTTGCACATTCTGCTTTGCAGGCGCAATGGAGCCAGCAGCGTTCACACCGGCAACTGATACACACTGTCGACGAACAAGACTTAAACAGCGCTTTTAAGTTTTCTGAAATCAAATTGGAGTCTGTTCCCCAGTTAAAGAAGCTCTCGGTACCGGTACTCCATCCCCAATTGTCCATCTTTAGCCCCTTTCGAGTCATATCTCCCCAAATGTCGCTCTTATGAGACAATCTCCATATAGGCTGGCTACAAATATACTTCTTCTCACATGTTGCCGAAGAACAGATTCAGAAGGCGGTCTCAGAGATCGTCTTACAACAAAGAGTTAGCCCAAGAAACTGCAGTGTGTCAATCATTGCCCTATTGGTCCCTGGCAGGAGATCAGAATATTTCAGATATGAGCATAGCTAAAGATCACTGAATTTCAATTTTAACACTAACTTTTCAACTTTAAACGACTGAGCTAGTTGTTACCTGATGCGTATATAAGGCAAATGATAACTGTGCTGCTAGTAAAGCATTCTGCTTCCATCTTTACTTCAATACCATAGATAGAATAAAGCCAATTTTTATCTGTTTATTTCTCTCAAAAACCTATATATGAATCATAGTATGTTATAATGCCTCTTCGTCTCTTTGTTCTTGGGTTTCCATTGAGATTCCTTTTCGTATTCATATTAATTATTATTATTTCGTATTGATATCAATTATAAATTTACACAAGCTACAAACTTTTGAACATCGATCTACAGTAATAATAGTAGCTTGTGTGCAGAGTCCGCTGATGTTTAATTGGCATAAACTAATCATTTATAGGTCTTTGGATTCATCATGAGTCAATTGGACAGTCCATTGATGTAGCCGAGTGGTTTCGGGTACGACTGTTGGCACAGTTTGGGCATTTTAGAAGGGATTTATCACCGGAAGAGATTACTGGGCAATGCACCCAGGGGGTGCTGGGTTTTTAGGCAAAATTAAATACTCTATAGACAGCTAAACTACATATTATATTATGTAGTTAAGCTGTCTCATCAAAGCAGTGCAATTCTCTCTAATTATTTTATTGTCGATGATCGATCGCGGCCTTTCTATCATATCCTCTTCTATGGCAGTGGCCAGTAACCATGACAGTCGTAAGTACTCAATTGTGATCTTTGCAGGTGTCCTCTTAATTCTTATATATTGCAGTGGTCTGCACGGCATTCAACCGGACTATGATCTTCAGAACAGTGGGGGCATTGTCGCTTTTGTTGACTGATGCTAAACACATCTTTCTTGTTGTGAAGAAGTGAATATCATATTCATATCAAAACAAACTTCTCGTGAAAATTGTTGTGCTGTTGCACCGACCTATAAAATTAAAAATAATAGTATGAACCAGTGGGGCTAGGAGTGGTGTGGCTTTCTCTATGAGCTTCCACTCGGCGTCTGTTATAGGTTCATACGTATAATCTATCTCCGTTTGGACTCTAGTTAGTGCTGATTTCACCTAAAACAGGGTCAGTATTAACAATACAATTGGTGAGGAGAAAACCCAGTTTGATTAGCAAGACTGTTCTTGGCCGAAGTCGCCCATAAGCATGCTATTTCGAGTGACACTTTCGCTTCCTCCATGATATTTCTGATCATTCTACCAAGGATTCCATTATTACCAAACCATTACACCACGATGATTCAGCTGGTGATGTGTGTAATGTAACCTCTAATTCTCCTGTCTAACAATGATAACAGTAGACGAAGGGGTATAATTTCTAGAATAGTCCGTCGCACATATTCTGGAAGCTACTGACAGTAGCCTACTGTAGCGACTAATTCTTCATCCTCGATTATAACTACGTATAATTTATTAATTTTATTAATTATTTTTTCCCTGCCCGGGTGGATGCCCGAAGGGCATCCACCCGGATGATCGTTTTAGCACGTGTGCTAAAAAGATCATAAAGGGTTTAGAAATCTCGGATTTGAAATAGTAACTCGAGCGTGGTCAAAATCGCGTGTGTCACGGTAGCAGCATAGTAACTGCTCCTTCATAAAATCAAATAACTGTTTTGATGAAATATGATGTCAGGACGCTTATTTTTCAAAGCTGTGCGCGGCGCTCACAACACTGTTGCTGAAGGGGTGAGGGTAGAGTAAAACAGCTGTGTAACTGCATACATACAGGACGCATGCATCTCACATTGTGACCAAGCCTTGATATTGTGATACTGATAGTGTGATACTGATCCTGTCGACGGAGGGCAGGGAAACACCGCATTATGAATACATAATGCAATAATTCTTGTTATAAATAGAACTTTGTTGCATGTCCAACTGTATTATTTTGGCAATGGTGCACAGGGGCTGGTCAGCTACTGCAACTGCAATTTGTAGGGTACTTTAACTCTATCAACCGGTACGAAATCTGTAAAACTTTAAGTAAAATAAGGTATACTAATGTCACTGATAAATTCTCCTATCTAATAATGATAACAGTAGACGAAGGGGTATAATTTCTACCAATTGTGTTCGTCGTGTAAAACGGTCAATAGTTATATATTTAAGACATTCCTTCAACCTAAAACACGGTATTATCCCACAGTGCACACAAATCTTGATACAGAGGGTTTACCTTGAAGTTGTGAAAGAGGATTGGAAGTTTTTCAGTCTCCCTCTTTGCTCGCATCAAGTTGCAGGCGTTGTGGGCTGCACCAAGGAACTTTCCTGTCATGTGGCAGTGGTCTTTCACACGGTCCCTCTTCAACTCTTTGCCACAAATCCAGCAGTCCTTCGACTCTCTCATCATCTTCTCATCCTCTTCTGTCATGATGATGTCTTTATTCATTTTAAAAAGCTCCTGCACACTATCGTACTCCTTAGCACTTGTCCACGCGCACGTGATATACGCTTTTTAGTGCGATACAACATATCTACCAGGAAGCGACCGAATATTCGGTTCGGTTCGGTTCGGTTCGGAAATTCGGTGTTTTTTGGGCGGTTCGGTTCGGTTCGGTTCGGTAGGAAATTTTGGCCGAACCACCGAATTTTTTGGTCAAAAAATGCCCAGAAATCGGGCTTTTTCATGCAAAATTTTTCAATTATTTCACGAAAATTGTTTGGATTTCAATGTCAATTTCGCCGTATTAACCTTATTTCGAATCGGTGGTGCTATGTGGAAATGATTTCGCTAGTTAGCGGGTTCGATATGGATTGATTTGATACCTGACTTTCCGTCGAATCGTGTCCTCATGAGAGGGTCAACAAATTCAGAAACTTTTTTTTTCAAAAAATTCATGGAGAGCACCGATCAAGGTGTTAAGAATCATTCTCTGAAATTTTGTAAAAAAGTTTGGAAAATATTTCAAAGTCAATTTTATAGAAAATTTTCTATGTCAATTTTTGCGTACGAATCGTGTTTCGAATCGGTATTGCTAAGCGGGAGTGATGTTGCTAATTAGTGGGTCCGAGATGGATTATGCTGATACGTGATCCCCCATCAAATCTAATTAGGAAGTTTAGGGGAAACGATTCATGTTTCAATAAATCCTGCTAATTAGCGAGAGCACTGCCGCATAGCATCACCGATTCGCAACACGATTCGTACGGCAAAATTGACATAGAATTTTTTTTCCGAAATATTTTACAAAGTTTTTTCACAAAATTAAATGTTTCTCTAAAAATTCATGGAGAGCATCGATCAAGGTATTGAGAATCATTACCTGAAATTTTGTGAAATTTTTTTTGTGAAAAATATGAAAGTAAATTATGGTATACGAATCGTGTTTCTAATCGACAATGCTAAACGGGAGTGATGTTGGTAATTAGTGGGTCCGAGATGGATTGTGCTGATACGTGATCCCCCATCAAATCTAATTAGGAAATTTAGAGAGACACGATTCATGGTTCGTTTAATCCTGCTAATTAGCAATACCATTCCCGTATAGCATTGCCGATTCGAAACACGATTCGTACGCAAAAATTGACATAGAAAATTTACGATAAAATTGACTTTGAAAATTTTTTCACAAAATTGACTTTGAATTTTTTTCAAACATTTTTTAACAAAATTTCAGAGAACTAGCGCACCCATTGGGTGCGCCTCAAGTAAGGGCTTTTTGATAACCCACCCGGCTTCGCCGGGTGGTTCTTTTTGCCCCTTTCAACGGTTGCCATGGCAACTGAATCGGTAACTATGGGGACTGGCATGTTAAAAGTCATTCGAAAATATTAACAAACTTCCACTGGAAGTCCCAAAACTGTGAGTAACAGCTTTACAGCTTTGGTCACATAAAGTGTTTTATGAAGGAGCAGTCTGTCGCTTAGATACCGCTGAACGAACGACTTCGACTTCGACGCGACATCTCCAAATTATAATAGAGATGATTCTCAATACCTTGATCGGTGCAGGGTGCTCTCCATGACTTTTTAGAGAAACATTTATACAGAAAAAGTTTTGTATGGTTCGGTTCGGTTCGGTTACCGAAATTCGGTTCGGTTCGGTTCGGTTCGGTTCGGTAAAAAAGTTTTTCAAATTCGGTTCGGTTCGGTTCGATGGAAAAAAACCCGGTTCGGTCGTTTCCTGATATCTACTGGTTCTTGCCCGGTGAACGGCATCTCGGAATACACACAACCTGCCCCAGAAGTGGCCATGGACGGCTTTTCTGTCGGCAATTCTGCCTTCCCTCGTTCTAATAGCCTCCCTCTGATCACGTACACAGTAGAAGAAGGGGAAGATGTCGTGTCTTCGTGTCTTTATATATAGTCCTCACTCCTCGATCTCTCTCGTCCAGGCCTCGCAATAGGTGGCTAATTTATTATATTTCATTCATACAACCATAAAAATATTTTAATTCTTTACATGATATAACGTTAACATAACGATTGAAGTTATCTCCTTGAACTATATATGCGGGGGAATACCAGTTGAAGTTTAAGTCATTATCACTGAAGCTGAATCGGATACCGTTTGCAGCTGCGAATAATATTGTGTCATGTGACTGTTGCCCCCGAAAAAAAACTAAAGAAGTATAGCATTTATTGGCACACTACACAGTGTCTGGAATTAGAGATTTTGAATAATTGGCAGCTGTCATCTTTGAAATTAGGATATTATCATTAATTAGTTTATACCGTTCAGAGATAGATAGGGTGTGATGTTCGTTTGTCCAGTGTAAACAATCGGGATCTTCAGTAACTGATCCCTATCTATCTTAGCCTGGTTGATGCTCCAGATCAGCAACTTCTCGTTGTTGGCATTTGCCGCCCATATCCGCCTCATTGTAGTCTTACTAACGGTGAGACCATATTTCCCCAAGTTATCTATCGCATTAACTGTAGTTCCTGAGATAGGTATGGATTTATAGCTATTAGTTAGAAACAGTGCCTGCTACAAACTGAGAAGTATTAGTTCTGAAACAAACCTGTGGCGTGTAAAAATACAGTTGGGCTGGTAGGGCAGAGTTTCTCATGTTCCTCATTTTAGACACTAGTTTTATTTAATTAAGAGTTATAGGAAATTGAAGTCTGAAGAAAAAGACATTTTGGTACACTTTTACTTCACGTCTTTTTTGCGCCCTCTGGTACACCACTTGCACTTTTTTACAAGGTGCTGGTTACATGCCTCCTCACCTTCATCCTCTAAGGCAAGGTACTGAACCTCAACGCTGTCCTCGTATTCCTTCCACCCAAAGTCATTGTATGGTGGCAGGATTATTTCGTTCTGGCCAGCACCGCCCCAGTAAAATGCGGCGGTGAACAGGGCACGAAGACATTGCTGCCGTAGGGCATCAGGGGAGGGTGGCAAATCTCGAAATGATTTGATGACCTTTTTCCGCAGTAGCAGTAGCCGAGCTTCTGCAAGGGTAGCGCAACTATCTACCTTGTACACACTCTTGACCAGGTTGAGCGTGGCCGCACACAACTCACCAAGTTGGGACAGGGACTGATCGGTGGTTACTCTTCCAAATATCATCAAATCTCAAGGGCTGCTGCTGGCGAGGGCTTCGAGGGCTTACCATGTCCATAAAATGCAGGAACCCAGTCGGCCCCACTAACAGCATGGACGTAGGGGAGTGCTGCTGCAACTTTCTCTCCTTCTTTAAGCAGGACGGCACTCATGTCCCACCGCTTCCTACCGGCTACCGGTATCCATGTACACCCCCAAATCATGAACTGTACTGTCTTTCATCCTCCTACACCAGGCCAACACCAGCACAAAAACATCAGTGGAAAGGAATGTTATGCGGTCAATAAGAGGATAGTTGTCCAAAATATCAAGAAGATGTTATTGACAGGAACCTTCACACGAGCAGAGAGACCAGCAACCAACGTCTTTGCAGCCACATCTTTTTTTGCACCCTGTGGTACACCACGTGCACTTTTTTATAAGGTGTTGGTATGCCTCCACACCGTCATCCTCTAAGACAAGGTACTGAACCTCAACGCTGTCCTCGTATTCCTTCCACCCAAAGTTATTGTATGGTGGCAGGATTATTTCGCCCTGGCGCCCCCCCCCCCCCCCAGTAAAATGCGGTGGTGAACAGGGCACCGAACCTCAACGCTGTCCTCGTATAATAAATATAAAAATTTGTGATTATTAACCTACATTAGATGTAATGAAGTTATAGATTTTATTTTGTATTTACAAATGTTGATATCAATTATAAATTTACACAAGCTACAAACTGTTCAATATCGAATGAAACGTTTCTTTACTCATGTAATAGATAGAGCCGTGAGATAGCGATACTGTAACTACTTCCTTATCACCAGACATATGAATAAAGAAACGTCGTCGCCGTTTCCTTTCCTGTTCTTTAACAAGCGCCGAGACCATACTTCTTTAGTTAGATTAGTTAGTACCGAAGCAAATGGCGAGTCCAAGATCCTTTCAACGGATCTAGGGGAGATTAGGGGAGGGGAAGGAGGGGAGGCACCATTACGGGGGCTGTTGCCACTGTAGAACATGTTTGCAGTGCCCGTTAAGCTACAGAAATATTATGAGTAGTGTTGGAAATATAATGTTATAATGCCATCGAATGGCGTCGTTTTAAAGTTTTTATTCCATCAGGAGTATTAGGAGGGGCTGGTCAGCTACTACAACTGCAATTTGTAGGGTACTTTAACTCTATCAACCGGTGCGAAATCTGTAAACATAGTAAAACTTTAAGGTCTTTGCAACGCTGTCCTCGTATTCCTTCCACCCAAAGTCATTTTATGGTGGCAGGATTATTTCGCCCTGGCCGCCCCCCCCCCCCTCCCACGGCCACCCCCCCCCCCCCCCCAGTAAAATGCGGTGGTGAACAGGGCACCGAACCTCAACGCTTTCCTCGTATAATAAATATAAGAGTTTGTGATTATTAACCTACATTAGATGTAATTAAGTTATAGATGTTGATATCAATTATAAATTTACACAAGCTACAAACTGTTCAATATCGAATGAAACGTTTCTTTACTAATATATGAGTAAAGAAACGTTTCATTCGATATTGATTATTCAACAGTTTGTAGCTTGTGTAAATTTATAGAGCAGTAAAAAAAGAGTAGATATAATATCTACTCTTTTTTCTGCTCTTTTCCAGTCGTCGCCGTTTCCTTTCCTGTTCTTTAACAAGCGGAGAGACCAGACTTCGTTAGTTAGATTTGTGGGGGCATTGTTGCTTTTTATTTGTTTGCACCAGCATGCAGGGCGACTGGTAACAGCTGTTATAACATTGGTTCCATCTCGGAGATCGAATATACTGTCTCATGGCACACGATTGGTATTCTAGCCGGATACCTGTTCCAATAGCAGCATGTCGCTCTTCCACAGAATGTGGTGATGACGAAGTGGTAGAATTTCTACCAAGTGTTCGTCCTCCACAGTCCTCTTCTTGTTTATATGTCTGTCCACAGTGGTCCCTTTTGGAATGATAGAGTAATTCTTCTGCGCTCTTTCTAAACTCTTCCCAATCGAACTCCATTCCTGTAAGATGGGTTAGTTTCGGTGTGGCCCGTGTTAGGCTTCTAGGGTGGGAGGGGGGGCATGTTCCAATAGCAGCATCTCGCTCTCCCACAGACCAGAACGTGATGATGACGAAGTGGTAGAATTTCGCACATATATTCCGGAAGTTGCTGTAGCGAATAATTCCTCACCCTCGATTATAGTACTACGTATAATTTATTAATTCAATTTAATTAAGAGTTATAGAGAATTGAAGTCCGAAGAAGAAAACATTTCGGTAAACTTTCACTTCTCTTATACCTCTTTGTTGT
This sequence comes from Hormiphora californensis, assembly GCA_020137815.1. Lineage (NCBI taxonomy): Eukaryota > Metazoa > Ctenophora > Tentaculata > Cydippida > Pleurobrachiidae > Hormiphora > Hormiphora californensis. Next base: position 4,402,828 of record CM035355.1, on the reverse strand, counting down.
TTCCCTAACTCCGTCGAATTTAATTTCAAGTTTGTCAACGGATCCTTTCTTGTCTTTAACGAATGGGATTACAAATTACATTACATACCATTTATTAGTCCTTTTTTAACGTCGATGTTCCTCCGCAACATTACACGTATTCCCACTGCTATCGATGCTTTTCCAATGGTTGTTGAGAGTTCTCAACTTGGGTATTTGGATATTGAAGTCCTATCCGCGGAGTTTTGAATACCATCTGACTCCATTACACCATTTAAAAATAATTAATAAATAATAAATGTATGCCACAGTTTTCATTAGTCTCCAAATAGTAGTACATAACTTTCTCCCGTGCATGCAGATAATCAGAGCCGGCTGGGTATATTTTTCTATAACAAGTTATTATCTCGAAGGATTGCTCTTAGTCGTTTATACTCATTCGAAGCATCTTCCGGTTTTATCTGTTCCTTTTTTGATTTTTTGAATCAAATCTGTTCCTTCTGACGATTAAAAATGATAACTGAGGATACATTATCAGGGAAGTCCCATTCGTCCGGATCATGCAAGTGAGGTAATAATTGGTCCACATCAATAATTGATTGGTCCTGGACCTCAATCTTACATTCCTTAAAAGGAAGTGGCGTGATTATATATATCCGGAATGGACTTTAACGTCTTGTTGAGTATACTCAACTGAAAACAGAGTTCTAGATAGTAGATATCTTGTTGATGCTTTTCCAGCAGTGTTGCTTCATATATGCTTTTCCAGGGGAGCTCAGTATGCCCATTTCAACTGTGGTCCATTTATAGGCCCATATCTTGGAGCTGCAATGTCTCAGAGTGTACACAGCTGTTTTCCTGGCCGTTTACTCTCCCGGGATCTCTCTCTCTCTCTCTCGATATTTCCTGGCTCTCTAACTTGCTCATCATGTCAGATCATTATAAGCCAGTACATGTAACTAAATACATCTAAGAATTTTAAATTATTCTTCATTAGATGTAATGGAGTTATAAATTCTATAACTTCATTTCATAATCAGTAATCATTATCAACTGGGCTGAAGCACTTCTTGTGAGTCGGTGCACCACAAAGAACACAATACACAAAGAGAGTAGAGTCAAGTGAGAAATGTTCTCCCACTGGCAGTGAACACACCCTGCAATCTTCCATATTGATAAAGAAGAACCTAGAGATAGTTCCAGCTATCTCAACCATTCACCCGGGTAGGGAAAATTAGTAATTGATGATGAAGGAGGCATTAAACTTACACATTGCTCATATAACTGGTTATGTGCCATCCCAGAGAACTCTCGATCAGTTAGTCGGCCTACGAAGCCTCCGTTCCGGAAATAGTCGTATAGTGCGGGTGATGTGTCTTGTAGACACAAAAGAGTCTCCAAATTTAAACTTCCCCATCGAGCATAAGTATGAATGGTAGTATCTCTCTTTGGGCCGCTAAGTTGAGATCGAAATCACCAGCTCTGACCGACCGAAGGAAAACGCAGTATAAAGTTCCCAATACCACATCCCAATAAGCATGGTTCTGCCCAGAGTCTTGCTTAAACTGCCTTATCTTGCTTAAACTGCCTTATCCGCGGATATATCCGGAATGGACTTTAACGTCTTGTTGAGTATACTCAACTGAAAACAGAGTTCTAGATATAGTAGATCTTGTTGATGATGCTTTTCCAGCTGTGTTGCTTCAGATGCTTTTCCAGGGCAGCAGTTTGTCCAATTCAACTGCGGTCCATTTATAGTAGTCCCACCTTGGAGCTGCAACGGCCCAGAGTGTACACAACTGCTGTTTTCCTGGTCGTTTACTCTCCGGCCAGGATCTCTCTCTCGATATTTCCTGGCTGTCTAACTAATCTTCTGTCAGAGCATTGGCCAGTACATGTAACTAAATCTATCTAAGAATTTTAAATTATTCTATATAGATGTGATGGAGTAATAGATTCTGTAACTTCATTTCATCACTGGGCTAACGGGGCTAGCATGAACAGCTAGGGCTAACTTAGCCTTAAATCTCGTCATGATGTTCAGGTTAACTTTATCGAATCCTTTGAAACATGTTCGGGTCAGAATGGCGGGTATAGACCCCAGCTCTGGCCTCTTCTAATAGGGTCAGGTTTTTCATCCAAGGCACTTCACATTTCAGTTGGACTGTCTTAGCTGTCGAGTTTTGCCCTACTTCGTCATGAATAATATTATCAGGAAGTTTGTTGCTATCAAAGCATGTTTTTCCTAATTGTATGTCATGGGAACCACCCTCTAGCCTATTTCTCTCCCTTTCCCCCACCCCGGTGGTTACCCTGGTTACCTATCTGGTTACCTACCTGGTTACCTGCCTGGTTACCCTAGTGATTACCTACCTTTGTGTGATGTTTTGGTGGTAACATGACACCCTTTTTCAGGTTCTAGAGCAGGTACACGACCTAGTATTGGAGGATGCATCCCTGCCAGATACCCAGAAGTCAGCCATTATGGAACACATCGCGGTAAGATAGCTAATAAACCCCGACACAAGTAAACAACCAATTAGAACCCGTTATTTAGGTCACGTGACTGGTTATCAGCCAATCAGGGACCAGTATTTCCTGATTCGCTCGGTTCCTATTAAGGGTACACCTGGCGTTTTTCATCATCGAGTGCCCAACCAAATGACTTCACCAGGGTTTAGGCCATACAAAATGGACCTCATATATGCAATTTTAGCCCTAAAGTCGAATTCATATTTTTGCTACAGCCTATTTTCAAAGTGGCGTTTTTTCAATTTATGTTGAAATTTTTAACCTCAGGACCACTTTTTTGAGATAGAAACATTAAATTCTTGGAATTTGAAGAGAATATAAAGGTGAATAAGCCCAAAGAAGGATTTTTGAAATGGAGCTTATTTCTGGCCATGAGAACGGTTTACTTTTTTGCTTCTTTGACACGCTGGCTGAGAATGTTCCCATGCTTCATTAGAGATGAAAATCTGAAAATAGTTGCTCAAAACGATTATCTATGTTGCCCAAAAATTTTGGAACTTTCCCGCCAAAGATGCGGTGTACAGGGCTTGTTTTGTGAAACCCGTCTTTTTGAAAAAGAGGGAAATTCCCTGTATCTCAAAAACGGATGATCGTAGAGACCTGGGACCAAGCTTAATCGATTCAGAAGGTCCGATTTTGGGGGGGTCTTCTGAGAGACATTTTGCTCCTACTCCAACCGATTTTGCTGTAATTGCAAAAAACCAATTCTATGAAAAGGGGAAACAACTCTATTCCAGTAGCCTGCTTCGGGCTGATTTCCCCCTTGCTTGCTGATACCTTTTTTCGCAATTACAGCAAAAACGGTTGGAGTAGGAGCAAAATGTCTCTCAGAAGACCCCCCCAAAATCGGACCTTCTGAATCGATTAAGCTTAGTCCCAGGTCTCTACGATCATCCGTTTTTGAGATACAGGGAATTTTCCTCTTTTTCAAAAAGACAGGTTTCACAAAAAAAGATCTGTACACCACATCTTTGGCGGGAAAGTTCCAAAATTTTTGGGCCACATAGATAATCGTTTTGAGCAACTATTTCCAGATTTTCATCTCTAATGAAGCATGGGAACATTCTCAGCCAGCGTGTCAAAGAAGCAAAAAAGTAAACCGTTCTCATGGCCAGAAATAAGCTCCATTTCAAAAATCCTTCTTTGGGCTTATTCACCTTTATATTCTCTTCAAATTCCAAGAATTTAATGTTTCTATCTCAAAAAAAGTGGTCCTGAGGTTAAAAATTTCAACATAAATTGAAAAAACGCCACTTTGAAAATAGGCTGTAGCAAAAATATGAATTCGACTTTAGGGCTAAAATTGCATATATGAGGTCCATTTTGTATGGCCTAAACCCTGGTGAAGTCATTTGGTTGGGCACTCGATGATGAAAAACGCCAGGTGTACCCTTAAACCCCTAGCTGGTCTTCTTTAATGGCCTCACACATAATTTGTGTCTCGAAATGTGTTTTTCTAGGCTAAAGTTTGTCTAATGTATGTCTCTAACCTCTCTCTCTAACATCTCTCTAACATCTCTAATGTGTCTATTATTTCCAGATGACCGATAAGTGTTTGTTGGATGGAGCTGATGAGTATCTGCAGCTTCTATCTCTGGGAACTATCATACAGACACAATATGCCCTGTGTTGAAATGTCTTGGAATATCCCCAGCTCAGAGACACTATTTTTAACCAATTTTATTTAACTTTTTGTAAATTTTATTGCCCAATTATTGAAACTATTCTGTATCATTTTCTCCATCTGACCGCTCCCTATCAACATAAAACCTATAGTCAACACCCCCCCCCTTATAAAATAGAGGCTATGTCAGTGGCCCACTAAACTAACTGTTGTATAGCTGCACATAATGTCAGTGGCCCTTGACTTGACGACCACTAAACTAACACCCCCTCTCTGGTATAGCTGCACATAATGTCAGTGGCCCTTGACTTGACGACCACTAAACTAACTCCCCCTCTCTGGTATAGCTACATAATGTCAGTTGCCCTTGACTTGACGACCACTAAACTAACACCCCCTCTCTGGTATAGCCACATAATGTCAGTGGCCCTTGACTTGACGACCACTAAACTAACACCCCCTCTCTGGTATAGCTACATAATGTCAGTTGCCCTTGACTTGACGACCACTAAACTAACACCCCCCACCCCCTGATATAGCTACATAATGTCAGTGGCCCTTGACTTGACGACCACTATGGTTGACGAAGATGAACTGATGCAGGCAGTACTGGGATACCTGAAGAAGAAGAACCTGACTGAAACTGAAACTGCGCTGAGAAAAGAGGCTAAAATTCAGGTAAATTCACAACATTTTTGTCTTTGTCCCCCCGCCCTATTTTTAATCATCAGTCAGAATCCTTATGTCGTGGTTTCCACCTCAGAACTCTAAGTTGTCTGTGGCAGATATATATCTGACGAACTGACACATGACTAGACGTCTACCCCATCAGGTCATGTATAATCTGATAGGCTAGACTACCCTCCTATCTGATAGGGCAGTCTATCTGATAGGGCAGTCTATCTGATAGATAGTCTATATATAGCAACAGCTGTCCAATATATAATGCCCAGAACCCTTTTAGCATCTTCATGATAGTCGTCCACCCGCTAATTCTAGAGAATAGATGATACATGTTTTAAACAGGGGTGTGCCCACTAATTCTAGAGAATAGATGATACATGTTTTTAAACAGGGGTGTGCCCACTAATTCTAGAGAATAGATCCCGAAAAGATATTATATGGTCCATGATATTTACCACAGGGTTGTGCCCAGAGAGATTATACCGTGTGCGGCAAAAAAAAGCCCCCCCCCCCTAGACCACCATAGTTGCCGATGTGGTGGAGAGCTGTAACTTGGCAGGGTTGCTCCACTATGTCTATCTTGATCCTGACAGAAAAATCAGAGCTCTAGCTCAAAATTCATTTTCATGAACGGAATGAATATTGTCATTCATTCCAGGAAAAAATATTTTCCGGTCCAAAATTTAACCAATTATGTTTGGCTATCGATTTGCTTTCCAATGTGACCAAGATCAGCTAAATTGGACAACCACAAGAGACACAGTGTCATGTTTCTTAAAGTTAGTCAGGTCATGTGATCTTCACTGAATCGTTGATCGTGTTCAGTATTACGAATTGGTCTAAGTGGTAGAGAATCACGTATCACATCTGCTAATGAGGGATGACGATGCTGATTGGTCATCAGATCTGTAGCTCTTTGATAAATGTCCTCTTTCCTCGAATCACATCACCCTGTATTGGTACACATACCCAATTAGCGGCCATGATACGAGATTCCTTTGCCCATTGGCCCGATTAGCAATCCCGGAAACTCAACGATTCGGTGAAGATCACATGACCTGACTAACTTAAAGCAACATGACACTGTGTCTCTTGTGGTTGTCCAATTTAGCTGATCTTGGTCACATTGGAAAGCAAATCGATAGCCAAACATAATTAGTTAAATTTTGGACCGGAAAATATTTTTTCCTGGAATGAATGACAATGTTCATTCCGTTCATGAAAATGAATTTTGAGCTAGAGCTCTGATTTTTCTGTCAGGATCAAGATAGACATAGTGGAGCAACCCTGCCAAGTTACAGCTCTCCACCACATCGGCAACTATGGTGGTCTAGGGGGGGGGCTTTTTTTTGCCGCACACGGTATTTTATATTCTTAAAACTAGGGCAATATATGTCTCAACAACGCAATATATCAAGCACATCCCTCTCCCGTCAATATATAACATACCCCCTCCTTTGCCTATTGCTCTAACAAGGAGTTAGTCAAAGAATAGTTTCCAAGTTATACCTCAGAACGGATCATCAGTCAGTCACTGATGATCCGTTCTGCACTCTCGGTATTTGGTGTCATCACACTGTAATTGTAAAGAAGTGACAACCCCCCCCCCTCGATTTTGGCCGACCCCCCCCCCCCCCAACGGTTGCTAAGCAGTAAGCAACCCTCCCCCTCCCCATTGCAGGGTGACGAGGATGGGCTCCACATGGACAAAATGAAGCAGGTTCTGACCACCTACAAGAGTGCCCAACAGCAGGAGAAAGCCTTGGCACAGTTTGGGTCATTGTGCGAGTTTGTTGAGAACAGTCTGGAGATGTATCGGGGTGAACTTAGCTTAGTGATCTACCCCATATTCGTACTGGTAAGTTGATGAAGACAGTTTGCACGAGTACAATAAATCCATTCTTAATAAAACAATATCCTAAATAAAACACCATTCTCAACTCCCCAACTTGCATTGCTCGGCCCTATTTCCTGTCTATAAATGTAAAGGAGGGTTTAAGAACATAACACCTCCCCACCCCACTAGATATACATGGTGCCCCTCACCTCCCCACCCCACTAGATATACATGGTGCCCCTCACCTCCCCACCCCACTAGATATACATGGTGCCCCTCACCTCCCCACCCCACTAGATATACATGGTGCCCCTCACCTCCCCACCCCACTAGATATACATGGTGCATATATGGAGCCCCTCTCCACCTCCCCACCCCACTTTAGATATACATGGAGTTGATCTTGTCGAACCAGCAGAAGATAGCCCGAGAGTTTTATAATAGGTACAAGGGACAGATAGAGGAGCGAGAGGAGGATCTAGATCAATTAGCCACCATTACCAGCAAAGAGGCACTTATTATAAACACTACATTTAACCAGGTATAGTTTGGCATTTCACCAAGACCATGAGGTTGCCAGGGAAACTGTCTTGCTAACAAGAAGTAACAAGTACCAACACCTCTGTTTCAGTTCAGAAGTAACAAGTACATAGTGAGGATGTGTAAAGATAGCTTCAACTGTCTCCTATCTCATCTCCAGGTCAGTTAGGAGATCAGGACTCGATAACCACTGTCAGTTATGTATCCCCCATAATTTATGGACCACCCCCTGGACCACCATTTGCATTTCGTGACAGTGCGTTGAGATAACCACATCACTGGTTAATGGTTATGTCTCTACTCTCTAATATATCACTAACTGACCTCTCTCTCTTTCTCTCAGTATAACTCACCTCTCTCTCTCTCCCTCCAGGATAATTCTCACGTGTTGTTACTAAATCTGATCAATGTTCATCTGCATGTTGATGTGTTTGATGGAATACCACGACATCAGATCCAACTATCCCTCTCTCGTAGCACGCTTATGGGAGACGGTAGGTTATAATCCGAGTATATCAGAACTCTGTTAGGTGTACCGGATTAGGTACCATACATGAAACTTCTACTAGTTACTATGGTAACCAGGTGCCACTCTACCAGTTACCATGGTAACCAGGTGCTACTCTACTACTAACCATGGTACTTGTTGGTATTAACGGCTAGCTAACAAAGCACTCTCCCAGGTATGAAGAGTGTGAATGCACAGAGAATGTACTACGGGGTGACCCACCCTGTATCCCTACTGAACGTGCTCCTTGATCCAGATAATGAGTTTGATGAGATAGAACCGGAGACAGATCCGAAGAAGAAGAAACGAAGAGAGAAACTTATTCTTGCTACTGTCAAAAACAAAGGTACACATCAGGAACCGACCGAATCAGGAAATACTGGTCCCTGATTGGCTGATAACCAGTCACGTGACCTAAATAACGAGTTCTAATTGGTTATTTACTTGTTTCGGTCGGTTCCTGGTACACATTTATATTCGTGTCACACCCCACGCACCACGAGTTCCATTATAGTTGCACTACATCACATTCCCTTCAGAGAAGATAGAGATGAACACTCCGCCTCCTAACAGAAGAATTCAGTACCCCTCAATGACCGAGGCAGAGGTTACTGCTCACCAGGAAATGATCCAAGAGGTCGCCGGTAGATACAGGTATTAAAACGACAGATATGTAGAAATATATAGAAAACAAAACTGACATTCTCAGTCAATATAACAAATGAAAAACATATTCACACAAAGTAACAGAAAAGTCTACCTTGTTTCTCTAGCAGGAACCGACCGACACAAGTAAACAACCAATCGTTATTTAGGTCACGTGACTGGTTATCAGCCAATCAGGGACGAGCATTTCCTGATTCTGTCGGTTCCTGTTCTCTAGCTATTTTAGTTCTACAACACACTAAAAAGGACCAAACAACAGCACAAACAATCACAAAGACAGCCAGAGTCTCGGCTATCCAACCCCCGAACCCTGATCCCCTCCCTAAGTGACCTCCACTAGACCCCCTCAGGGGGGTATAACTCCGATACTTTTGTATTTCTGTAACAGTTTCATTGTTGCATAGATCACCCGTGTCACAAGTGTGCATGTGACACTGTTGTAGCAATGCGAGATGATCAGAGGATCGATCCCTGTTTAGCATATCCTCGATTATACTGCACAGAGTTAGCTTGTTAGCGCATCCTTTGAGATATTCAGTTACTACCTCTACCTGCGATAGATATGGTTTATTAGTGCGTTCTTTTCCTTCGAAAGCGTAAAGAGGTACTGCCCAACTTAGCATGCTAAGCACAGCCTAACGTCTTAAAATTTAATTCGTTAGCATACGTTAGATGATCCCTCATATTATTGCGAAATTGAGAGTATTATTTATACCTCTTCGTTGTCGTTAGTGGTGGTTGTAACAGACATGTAACCACTCACACAGCCGGTAGCTGATTCTGGGCATGACAATGTGTTCCCCTCACCACAATCACTGTTATCTGGGTCCAGATACTGCTCACCCTGTCAAAAAAACTGGGCATTAGCTTTAGCAAATTTGTTGGTATGGATTTTGGTTAACATAATATGTGGGACTTACATTTATGGTGGTCGAAACTTTGCTACACTTCTGGCAAATCAGACAGGTTACAAGATTAAACGTGAGGTAACTAAGCAGTAACAACATTAACGAGAAATTCATCTTACGACAGTTGCTCAAGATAACCAGGATCTGACATTACTCCTTCATAAACACAGCTAGACTATTTGCTCGTTAATGATAAAGAAATTATCCCATATTAACCCTTGAAATCTTTTACAGGATAAGCCACAAGAACCAGCCAACTATCGCCCTGTATACTTTCCTGAATTCTAAAAGTTTGATAAATGCAGTCAACATGTCAGAAGACTGTAAACTCCTCTCTGCAGGACTCAATAACAGCGCTGTAAAGGTGGGTACTATCCCCCTTACCCCCCCCCCCTCCGCGGGGTACCACAATAATCACCAGTTGGCAAGTTACCAAGCTACCAAATGATGCCTTAATGAATCTCAAACACATCAGGTGTGGTCTTTAACCCGGAACAAGATTCCTCGAATGAGAGACCCGAGTGAGTTGGCGGGGGTCAGCATGGCGGATGAAAATGTTATGGAGATACTAATGGATGATAAAAATGGCGCTAAATCACTCACATTCTATGGACACAACGGTAAAACATTGACTCCCCTTGCAGTTGTGTACCACTAATGTCACCCAAATGTTTCCCTCTTCAACTCCAGACTCAAGTTGACAGCTCTCATTTTTTCCAGGGCCAGTATACGATGTCTCGATAAACCACAACAAGTCGTTAGTCCTGAGTTGTGGGCAGGATTGTACTGCTCGGCTCTGGTCCCTCCAGACCCATACCCAACTAGTCGCCTACAAGGGACACAACCATCCTGTCTGGGCTTGTGATTGGTCGCCGTTAGGTAGGTTACATTAGAGAGACAGATTGGAAATAGTATATTGATTATTGAATCTGTCGAACCTAATATATTCTCCAAATTGATGTCCTAGAAATTTGTCAGTTCAAGCTCTCGAGTAAATTCCCGATTATAACCCCATTCTCTATTCCTGTTTCTACCCCCACCCATTCTTTAATCATGTTTCTAACCCCCTTCCCCAATCAGGTCACTACTTCGCAACGGGTGGTCTCGATAGAACGGTGTTACTGTGGAGCATGCAACACATAGCACCTGTTAGACTATTTGCTGGCCATCTTGGTGACATCACCTGTATCAAGTAAGTGATATAACCATGGCAACCACTCTTATCAAATCAATGTAGCTCTAGTGGCTAGTACTTGATCGTGGTTTCAATGTCGTGAATGTGTCAATGAAAACCTATATTTTATCCATTTCTCCCCCTACAGGGTTCATCCTAACGGTAACTACGTCGCCTCGGGAAGCAGTGACCGCAGTGTTCGAATCTGGGAGATCGGCACTGGAATCTGCTCCAGGCACCTGACAGGACATAAGGGTGCAGTGACATCTCTCATCTTCTCCCCTCACGGACATATTCTCGCTTCTGGAGACGAAACAGGGACCATTCTAGTTTGGGATTTATCAACCGGTGCCCATATTGGGACCCTAACCAACCACACTGGACCAGTGACTAGCCTGGCTATAACCCGGGAGGGAGGGGTGATTATTAGTGGTGGTATGGACAGTGTTATTAACACATGGGACCTGTGTTACGTTGTCGAGAATGTAGAGAACATGACCGAGTATAATGCTAATGAAGATGTGTTAATTAATAGGAGCAGGACTAAAGAATCTCCTGTATTGTATTTAGCCACAACAAGGAAGAATTTGATAATGGGTGTTTCGAATTATTCTCCTAAAAGTTGAAGCAGGATTTCTGTGTCTAATTCTCATAAGGAACCATAATAAAGTTCAAGAGCCTCCAAGAGCGCCCAAGAGCGCACCCCATCCAAGAGAGACCAAAATCAAGAGCGCACCACAATCAAGAGAGACCAAAATCAAGAGCGCACCACAATCAAGAGAGACCAAATCAAGAGCGCACCACAATCAAGAGAGACCAAATCAAGAGCGTACCACATGCAAGAGAGCTCCCCATCCAGAAGATACCAGATGTGGTGCGCTCTTGAATTTGGTCTCTCTTGATTGTGGTGCGCTCTTGATTTGGTCTCTCTTGATTGTGGTGTGCTCTTGATTTTGGTCTCTCTTGATTGTGGTGCGCTCTTGATTTTGGTCTCTCTTGGATGGGGTGCGCTCTTGGAGGCTCTTGAACTTTATTATGGTTCCTTATTATCCTAAGAGTTGAAGCAGGATTTCTGTGTCTAATTCTGGTATTATATCGAATATTTGATGGGTTGAGCTATTTTAATTTATTCAGAGAGTAGCTACTGTCAGGCATGTCGCTGACCCTTTCTCGCGGAGTGATGACAGTGGTCAGGCATCGCTCTGATAGCAAGGGCTTAGCGACACCAATGCAGTCTTTTATGACGCACAGCTTGGTGTGCGTCATAAAAGAGTCCATGCTTCCAGACAGAATTCGAGAATTGATGATCTTCTGTGAATGAAATACTGGGCAATGATAAATATATTTGTTTCAGAGTGTTATTGTATTGTACTTTTTATTACGTTTTACCGTGCTGTAATTATCAGCCGGCCCCGTATATCCGACTTCTGAGAGTTTACAAGGCCACCACCCGTTTACAATCATGACTTCCTCCACGGCTAAAAACAGCCCCCACCCCCTGAGTATCAACTGGCTCCCTTGGCCTTGTTTGCCGCGAGACTTGTAGATGGGACGACGTGGGTCTCCCCACTCGTGGGACGTGGGTGTTCCCCTGGCCGTTTGACAATTCCTGACCCCCCCCCCCCCTTACAGTGCAAAGAGAAACGCCTTGTTTTACAAATGTTTAACTATTTAAATGACCTGAATATACACATTTGATAAAACGCTGTCAGGCCAATGCTCTGACCACAGTTCTCGCGAGAATGGGTCAGGCCAATGCTCTGACAGATAAAACGACTCCCCAATAAAACAGACAGATGGCAATAGTGCTGTCAGGCAGCGTCGACCCTGTCAGAGCATTGGCCTGACCATATTAATATGCTCAACAAGTGGTCAGAGCATTGGCCTGACCTGTCTGGCGGCACCCAGACCCCCATTTGATTCTAGACAGTGCGCTCAGAATTCAGATGGGGCCGCTGCTGCCAGACTGACACAGGCAAAACTCCAAAACGGCTCAAAATCTAAAAATTAAAGGAACCTGAACAGTCTAAAAAGAAAATTCCCAAACATTAATAATAAAACCCGCTCCTCTAAATAATATTCAGTGATTATAAACAATTTTCAGTTCGTTTTATAGTTCACAGTCACGACATCCATTATTGAGTAACTCCTCCGCCCTCTCCCTAGTTACCCCTTGTTACTAGGGTCCTCCTTCTAGTTACTATTGTCCTGTTTCCATGCCTCCACAGCCCGTCCTCTTCCTAGTTACCCCTAGTTACTATTGTCCTGTCTCCCTAGTTACTATTGTCCTGTTTCCATGCCTCCAAAGCCCGTCCTCTCCCTAGTTACCCCTAGTTACTAGTGTTCTCTCCCTAGTTACTAGTGTCCTGTCTCCATGCCTCCAAAGCCCGTCCTCTTCCTAGTTACCCCTAGTTACTAGTGTTCTCTCCCTAGTTACTATTGTCCTGTTTCCATGCCTCCAAAGCCCGTTCTCTCCCTAGTTACCCCTAGTTACTAGTGTCCTGTTTCCATGCCTCCACAGCCGCCACAATTTCATCCACAGTAGCAGGGTCCTCTATGGTAGGAGTCACTTTATAGGGTTGTTCCTTTACAATTGCTGCAATCGTACCTCGCAGGATCTTTTGTGAGATGGTTTTGGGCAATCGGCCAACCTGTCAAGGAGTTATTGAATTAGGGGAGACATGTCTCAAATAAATATACTTAAAATAAATCAAGAGTTGTCTAGAAGGTTCTTGATTTATTCTGTCTGGAGGCGCCTGTACCCCTCCTATGGAGGCGAGTCTGCAGAGTCTGCAGAAGGAGGGTGCAAAGGGACAGGGTGACTGAGAGAGCGTGCAAGGGACCCCGTGATATTATACCTGTATAAGCTGGGATAGTCCGGTGTGTGGCCCAATGTTACTTCTCACCAGGGAGATCACTTCTTTCTCCAATTCCACGGTCAGATCAACACCTGCAGCATAGGTTATATTTGTTTCTATTCAAATATTGTGTTCAAACATTATGATGCTAGACTGAACACAGAACAGGACACACAGGAGTCTCACATTCCGAATAATTCACCTGTTTTTAGCACAACAAATGCGAGTGGTTTCTCTCCCATAACTTCATCGTCCTGTCCCACAACTGCACACTCTGCCACCTCCTCATGCAGCCCTATCGCCTGGTAAAGAAATGTTCTGTTTTAGTGTTTTGAGCATTGGCCTGACGGAGCGGGCGAGAACTGTGGTCAGAGCATTGGCCTGACAGGGAATATTTAGAGTTTCTGGCCTGGAGTACAAGGTCTCAACTGTCACATGGCCTTTCTCCTCTTGGTACATACAATTAGACTCATACAATTAGACTCATCATGATGCATCAAGTACTTGAAAAAGGCTGTCTGGAGGCGCCAGACCAGGATTTGACAGTGCGCTCAGTTGGGGTCGGCGGTGACGCCAAACAGAAAAAAGGGAGGTATTTCTTACCTCTTCCAATGCTCCGGTTGACAGGCGGACAGCTCCAACATTGATAATATCATCAGTCCGAGCCATGACGTATATATTTCCATCACTGTCCCTATACCCAGCATCAAATGTGTTATAACAACCCTGTAGTGGGAGAGAATTTAGAGAGGTTCGTGAGCCTGAACAGTGTTCATAGTTGAACACAGCTGGGTCACAATTGTGAAGAATCACTGTCAGAGCATTGGCCTGACACTGACAGTGGAATCGGTAGTTTCGCTAGAAATTCAATTTATATCTGCGTAGGTAAACTTCTCGAAGCGTTCAATTTGACAAATACAATATCAATCTTCCATTTAATTGATTCTCGTATGTGGTGCCCCATTTACCTAAGCAGATAAGCTGGGGAATCCCGCTCTCCTGCCTGGCACCTTCTATTCTATAATTTGGTTATCAAATATTTGATAAAATGTCATGAATTCAACTTCCAGTTCTTATCTCTGTTAAATTCAATTTCAGAAATGTGAATGAATTTATAACTTTTATGACCATGAGACTTTCATGGTTATAAAAACTATAAATTCATTGAAGGTCTAGTAATAATATGACACTCATACTTTATGATTGTCAACTGCGGTGATCTCAATAAGGGGTGACTCAATAAGGTCTAGACGGCTCTTTATTCGAAGGGTTGTATGCCAAATTTTTTCTTCGTTTGACGTTGATTAAGTCGTCTGCCACTGTGTTCGTGTTGGTGACATAGACACCTGACGCGACTCCCGCACCAGGGGCTCTTCGACGAAACTTTAAGCGCACTTAATAAATAAGCTCTCTTTAGAGTTACACATGGAAAATTTTTCAGACTTGTCTCGAGAGGGGTGTCGTCGAACGCTTTCCAAAACCTCACTTTAGGTCCTTGGTGTGAACCACGTGTATACCACGTGAAGCCCCGGATCACCTCTCGTGTATGGGTATAGACAACCAATCAGGGGATCGAAACTGGACACGTGATAGGATTTCCATTACATGGGTTTACACAGGCGTCAATTTGGTCACGTGTAGGATTCACCAGCCAATAGTGTTAGCGAGATATCACACCAGATTGGGGGTGAAGAAGAAGCTTGACTTCCATTTCTCAACAATCTTGAGTCAAGATTCAAGAAATTTCAAATCTTCAAAACTATGTGTACTTTTACAGTAGCTGGCAATGAATGTTATAGCGGTCAAATATAGACCTAATATTGATTGTTCATCATGAAAAATCAACAAACCTATTCACTCATAACTTGTAACATTATTTAGGCCGGGTGAGATGAATAGATAGGCTGCTAGATGAAGAGATAAACAGTGAAAGTATAGTAGTAGTTCACTATTCATCTTGTCATGCCAGAAGGAAAACAACTGAATTCATCCACATCTGTGAGAGTAATACTGATGGTGTATGGACTTGGCTGAAACCCCAAACTAGTGCCTCAATATTGTGGCTGAGTAGAGATAGCTAACTGGGGGACAAGGAGTGCCATTTTATCTTCTTTCTACATGCGAAAAGCAAAATATACACTGTTTTGTAGCATCTTTTACTTGCCAGCGCTGTCTTAACTACCATTAAGTCTGCTCTGGAGGAGACTTAATAAACCTCACTTTTCTCGATACTTGGGTGAGATATTGCGTGAACTATGACGTCATTGTCGCTTCAATTTGGTCCAAATCACGTGATTTTACCACGTGATTAGGGGGTTACGCAAGGTTTGGAGAGCTTGTGTAAAACTTCACTTATTACCCCTCAATTTTCACTAAGCAAGATTTCTAAAAAGTTTCGTCGACACAAACCATGCTTAAGGGGTGTGAAAATCAATTAGAAGGTGTGAAAGGAGAATTACGCAACGTTTTTAAGTGTGCTTAAAGTTTCGTCGAAGAGACCCAGGTGTCTATGTCACCAAGTGTTCGTGCTCCCGCTTGTAACACATTTTAGAATAAAAAGAAAGTATGAACAATTCAAGACGTTGACCGCTTTTCAAGTTTTCCCAAACCCACGTACCGTGGCTACTAGTATTTCCCTAAATAGGTACAATTCCCCAATACCAACATCTCGTCTGACTCCTCCCTTGTCAGAGCATTGGCAGCTGACAGCTCCCCCTAAATATGTATTACCAACTTCCCATAAATACTCACCGGAAAATCAGAGAAGTATTTCTCAACGTAGGCTTTATCGTTTTGGTAGAGGGTGGGGAAGAATCCCGGTCGTAAAGGTAATCTGAAATTAAACATAGTTTAGAGATACAGTCGGACCCCGATTTAGGGCCCCCCGATTTAGTGGCACCCCGATTTAGGGACAGGATTTTTTTTCCCCGATATAGGAAATTAACCTTATTTGACCCCGATTTAGTGGACAGTGGACACCCTGATTTAGTGTACAAGAGCCTTTCCCCCGAGGGTGTCCCTAAATCGGTGTCCGACTGTACATATAAAATAAATTACTTTTTAAAGCTGGTAAACCGTTTTGAGTAACGTTACTAAACAAAGCCCTGTTACACTTTTCAGCATCAGGACTATAGTCTATATCACCATTTCATAGCCAACTAGAACTAAAACATCGCCCAGAAAATAGCCACCTCTACCCTTTGTTGAGTTCACCCCTTACTCAACAATCCTAACCTGGCAATTGGTGACATAGACACCTGGCGCGACCCCCGCACACGGGGGTCGCGCCAGGTGTCTATGTTACCAAACCTGGCAATTATCTGTCCAAACTCTCCGTCTGCCAGTTCATTCCCCTCGTCATCCACAACAGCCATCTCCATCCCTATTGTGGGTTTACCAGCAGCACCGTTATAAATGGGCTCGTCTCCTAGTGCAACGGGTGGCATTAGAATCGGTGAACCTGACTCTGAGAGGGAGGGAGGGTGGCATTAGAATTGGTGAACCTGACTCTGGGAGGGAGGGAGGGTGGCATTAGAATGGGTGAACCTGACTCTGGGAGGGAGGGAGGGTGGAATTAGAATCGGTGAACCTGACTCTGGGAGGGTGGCATTAGAATCGGGTGAACCTGACTCTGGGAGGGAGGGAGGGTGGCATTAGAATTGGTGAACCTGACTCTTGGAGGGAGGGAGGGTGGCATTAGAATCGGTGAACCTGACTCTGTGAGGGAGGGAGGGTGGCATTAGAATAGGTGAACCTGACTCTGGGAGGGAGGGAGGGTGGCATTAGAATGGGTGAACCTGACTCTGGGAGGGAGGGAGGGTGGCATTCGAATTGGTGAACCTGACTCTGGGAGGGAGGGAGGGTGGCATTAGAATGGGTGAACCTGACTCTGGGAGGGAGGGAGGGTGGCATTAGAATTGGTGAACCTGACTCTGGGAGGGAGGGAGGGTGGCATTAGAATAGGAGAACCTGACTCTGGGAGGGAGGGAGGGTGGCATTAGAATGGGTGAACCTGACTCTGGGAGGGAGGGAGGGTGGCATTCGAATTGGTGAACCTGACTCTGGGAGGGAGGGAGGGTGGCATTAGAATTGGTGAACCTGACTCTGGGAGGGAGGGAGGGTGGCATTAGAATGGGTGAACCTGACTCTGGGAGGGAGGGAGGGTGGCATTAGAATTGGAGAACCTGACTCTGGGAGGGAGGGAGGGTGGCATTAGAATCGGAGAACCTGAGGGAGGGTGTTAGGGAGGGTGGCATCAAAATGGGTGAACCTGACTCTGGGAGGGAGGGAGGGTGGCATCAAAATAGGGGAACCTGACTCTGGGAGGGAGGGAGGGTGGCATTAGAATTGGAGAACCTGACTCTGGGAGGGAGGGAGGGTGGCATTAGAATTGGAGAACCTGAGGGAGGGTGTTAGGGAGGGTGGCATCAAAATGGGTGAACCTGACTCTGGGAGGGAGGGAGGGTGGCATTAGAATCGGTGAACCTGACTCTGGGAGGGAGGGAGGGTGGCATTAGAATTGGTGAACCTGACTCTGGGAGGGAGGGAGGGTGGCATTAGAATTGGTGAACCTGAGGGAGGGTGTTAGGGAGGGTGGCATCAAAATGGGTGAACCTGACTCTGGGAGGGAGGGAGGGTGGCATTAGAATTGGTGAACCTGACTCTGGGAGGGAGGGAGGGTGGCATTAGAATCGGTGAACCTGAGGGAGGGTGTTAGGGAGGGGGGGTGTTAGGGAGGGTGTTAGGGAGATATTCTCTCTGACTCTAGTGGGATATGAAGAGTTTATAGCATGAAGCCTTGTTGAGTAAGTTACTCAACAAGCAAAGCCCGGGAGGGGGTCTTGCAGGGGTCAAATGAAGACACGTTAGCACATGAAATCGATTGAGAAGCTGCTGATCCCCCAATGATTTTGAAAGTCAGCTCCTCTTTCCAATGATGGCTAACCGCCATGAACAAGAAGTATAAACGTGTCCATGATCAAGTCTCAATTAAATAGGACCCCCTCTAAGCTCACAAATCGAATACTCGATCACAGTATTCACTTTTCTCTCTCTCACTCTCTCTCTCTCTCTCTCTCTCTCTCTCTCTCACTCTCTCTCACACACACTCTCTCTCTCACCCTCTTTGGAGGACAGTAATCATTATCTGGGGCACCGTAAAGTCGCTGCTACAGGGAGAAGGTGTGTGACAGTGTCAGACCCCACAGGTAGTCTCACGTGACCCAAATAGAGCCCTCTGATTGGAGGAGGAGAAGGAGGAGGAGCGGTTTTTCATGATTCATAGCATTTTGTAATTGACTCGTCCCTTTAGACCACCTCCTTGAGAGAGAGAGAGAGAGAGAGAGAGAGAGAGAGAGAGAGAGAGAGAGAGAGATAGAGAGAGAGAGAGAGAGAGAGAGAGAGAGAGAGAGAGAGAGAGAGAGAGAGAGAGAGAGAGGGAGAGATAGTGAGAGAGATCAGAGAGAGAGAGATCAGAGAGCGCTAGAGGGAGGGGTTGAGTTCTTCATTTTCTCTCCATCGCTTTACCAGATGCAGCTCGACCACCCCTTTAGTATAACCTCCCTCCTTCAAAGAGACCATCATCAGGACCATGGTGAACAGGATGGCGCCAACAACACATCAAAAGGTACTGCATGGCCTGGGACCCAGCTTTACCCTTTTGAATCACAATTTGATTCAAGCCCCGATCTTGCAGCTTGTATTTTGTAAGACAAGTTCAACTGCCAAAAAACGATTTTCTTACTATTTGATGTCGCACCAGGTGGCTAAAGATGTTCGAAAACGAATAAACCTGAACCTCCAACTAAAATATACCGTGAACTTTGAATTATTCGAACCCACCATAATCGTGTCTAGTTTATTGATACTGGCTATTGTCTCTATTAAATATTTGCATACGTTTTGCTGTCCCATCAATTCAAGCTGCCTAGCCTCGTCTTATTGGGAGTTGAGGCTAGACAGCATGTTGGAACCAGAGAAACAAACAAACAAGTCCAACTGTGGTGTGTGTTTCCCCTTTCCGCGCGCCTCTGAACAAGGGAGAGGGAGCGCGCGGGTAGGGTATGTGGCGTGACCCCGCGCCTCACGTAACCAACTCTTGAAAGAGTGCGACATAGTGTGGCAAATGCACCTAACTGCAAAGTCAAACAGTATGATCTCACATGACACATGACCTGTATCATAATGAAGTCATCTTATGTTTCAGATTCTCACAGAGACAGTAGTGGGGAGCAGCTAAAACGGGGGAGACACGAAGACGGAAAATGGGATGGAGATCAGAAAAAGCGGCGTCGCCCAAGAACCGTTTTTACGGGTTCACAACTAGTTGCACTGGAAAGTGTTTACCAGAGTCAAAGGTTGTTGTGCAAGTGTGAGAGGGCACGATTAGCTGGGGCACTTTCATTGACCCCTTCACAAGTAAAGGTACAGTTGGACCCTGATTTACCGGGATGCTCGGGAGAAAGGGTTTTGACCGGTAAATCGGGGTCCGACTGTACCATCTTATATAGTAGTCCTAGTCTGTAGGACGGTACTAAGTACTTATACTTCAGAAATAGAGAAACATTATAATTTTCATAATATTTCTCGATTTCTTAGTAGACTGAGGGTGTGTCTGAGTCTCAAAGAATAAAGACTTTGGGATGTCTTAAAGACTAAGAGTTTAGTTGGTTCCCAAATTAATACGAAGGCCGAAGCCATTAATTCTTTTTCTGATTCTCTTGGAATATCTTTGATGAACCGAATTCAAGATTTTGTTTAAGACAATTTCAATTATAATTTCTTTAAACACAATTTCAATTCCCAGGTATGGTTTCAAAACAGACGCACTAAATCTCGGAGAGATGTTGTCATCAGCGATCAGCATCCCCCCTCTACCACTACAACTACCTACGTCGTCTCTGAACTGCAGAAGAGCCCCTGAAGTTAACTGTTGACAGTTCAGTGATAGGTGGAGAAATGATAGTTATAAAGTACTGTCAAGAACTATACTATGAAAGTAAAGTTATATCTTTCGTTTTTTTTCTTAACTTTGATATTTGATAATATCTTGGTGTCTGACACTGTCACACAACTTCTCCCTGTAGCAGCGACTTTACGGTGCCCCAGATAATGATTACTGTCCTCCAAAGAGGGTGAGAGAGGGTGAGAGAGAGAGAGAGGGAGAGAGAGAGAGAGAGAGAGAGAGAGAGAGAGGGAGAGATTATACCATCTCAGCTAATTAATGGTTATATTGTCGAAACCAATTACAACTAGTTCACCCAATTAACGATGGTATGATGTGTTTGTAATTTTAATTCTTTCTTCTTTTAATAGCCGGAAGTCATGTGTCGGTTATGTACTTAGTACGTCCATTTAATTGTAAACCACATTTAATTGTAACTAGTTGTTTTGCTGTTTGGTTATTTCACTATTAGACAATCCACTCTAAAGTTGTTGAGTAAAGACTCTTAACTAAAGAGTCCTCCACTAAGGTATGTGCTAGTAGTGGAGGACACTTTGCTACTACTTAGCATTAGTAGTAAGGGGTCCTCCACCCCTTACAAGTCTAATTATCAAGTTCTTCTGACAGTTAAAGCATCCTATACTGAAGTATTCAGAGGAGCCTAGCTGAGAGGAAGGTGTTGTTAGTGAGTGACACTGTCAGGAAAGTAAGAGAAACAGTATGCGAATTACGGAAACGAAGAGAGAGAAACGAAGAGAGAGAGAGAGAGAGAGAGAGAGAGAGAGAGAGAGAGAGAGAGAGAGAGTGCGCTATTTGTCGAACTTCGACCAAGCTATCAACACCATTCATTACCAGTGCTGTTCCACGTTCTTGTTTCACTGTTTGTTCACTGCTGTCCAGTCGCTACAAGAAGATATTCCGCCGCTTTTTTTGTGATGACATTTAAAAAAAGTTTCAGTTGTAGTTAGTTAGTAAGTTCAAAGTTTTAATAGAGTTATCGAGAGTTGTAGTTTTTTTAAATTTTTTTATATGTCCTCATCGTTCCTATATCTGTCACCCCCACCACATCATGTGAACCCTGTCAGGCAATTGCCTGACCCTATTTGCTTCAATCACGTAGGCAGGTCAGGCGGGCTAAGTCTGAAAGCGTCTATATAACATACATGTGAGGTGGAGTTTGACAGATATCATCTCTGCAGCCATTTTATTGACCTCGGACTTCCGTATACTACGAGCACCCAATCTCTGGTGTTGTAGTTTCAGGTGACTCAAAGTGAAAAAGAGGGGTAGAATGATTGAGAAATATTCAAGTATGGGGGGCTAGGTAGAATTATTCTCATTCAAAGTGAAAGAGAGGGGTAAATTGAGAAATATTCAAGTATGTGGGGCTAGGTAGAATTGTCATTCAAAGTGAAAGAGAGGGGTAAATTAAGAAATATTCAAGTATGGGGGGCTAGGTAGAATTATTGTCATTCAAAGTGAAAGATTGAGAAATATTCAAGTAAAATTGTCAAAAATGAATGGTCACGTGACTTGTTATTGGCGTGCACCATTTCCAAGAAAACAGATCTATTGATTGTTCTCAGTTTTAGGCTTCAGCACAATTCGATCCCCGGTATAGATCTTGCTGCGTTGTATTTGGGGGGGGGGAGAGATAGAGAGCTACTAGATGAACAGGGGGTCACGCAGGCACACGCGTGATTCTAGAACCCTCAACCACTAACACAATCATATATAGGTTATCCAATATTGTGGGACTCTTCTGGGATTGTTAAGGTTTGGATACCATCCTCTCTTATCAGTGCTGCTACAGAGATCTGTTCTTGGCTAATCGAAGCACCAGATAATTTATCCTACAGAGCTGTCAGTTGTGTGCATCTAATTCCGGCCTGATCTTCCTATCATATTAGTTTTTGTGTTTTGAGAGAGAGAGAGAGAGAGAGAGAGAGAGAGAGAGAGAGAGAGAGAGAGAGAGAGAGAGAGAGAGAGAGAGAAAATGAGAGATATATGTGCTATAACACCGGTGTGTATCTGTATATTGCGCCCCGCGCGGGGCGCGATATGCACGCATATCGGCTCCTTGCGGAGCAAGGAGACGATATGCAATATATCGCCCCGAACGTAGTGAGGGCGATATATTTGATACACATAAGGTGTTATAGCATATAACGCCCACTGCAAGCAAGGAGAGAACAACACTAATCCCCTTTCAAGTTTTTCAACTCAATTTGACAAACTATTCAACATCATCAAAGTTTCACAGTTTAACAACAAATAATGACACAGCGAGAGAGAGGCAACACAACTCATGTCAACCCTTCAAATATGTTCCCTTTTCAACTCCAGACATGTCTAAACATGTCTAGACACTCACACACACACAAGCGAACTATTGGGTGCTAATTAAATAGAGAGAGATAACGATTACCAATGTCTCTCTTGTCTCTCTCTCTCTTGTCGCCATTCTGCCGCCCCTTGTTGTGTCAATCTCTCTTTTTTTTTCTTTTTTTTTTTGGGGCACTAAGCTAAGGTGTACCAAGTCCTCTACCTCCCTGGTAGCGACGGCATAACCCGGAATCCCACCTTACAACTACTCTCGAAAGTATCCAATTAGGGAAACGAGGTAGCCTTGTGCATAGGGGGCCGGCCAACGCTTGGTCAAATGTCTGTCGTCATGAACAGGTCCGCCAGAGAGTGCTCACTCTATTAGAGTGTGGGCGACTCTGGGCGATCCAGTCATCTTACTCTCAAGCCTTTGGCGAGGTTGTCTTTAGTTTTTGACTGGGTGAGGTAGGTTGTTGGTGTGGGATACGAGAGAGGAGGAGGGGAGGGGGAGGGGTGATGGGGGTAGAGGGAGAGGGAGGTAGAGGGAGAGGATAAAATCAATATACACATTGCATTTAAAGATAACATCCCGGCTGGCTCCTATCATCATGTCGACGATAGCGAGAGGGAGAGAGAGAGAAAGAGAGAGGGAGAATGAACTGGGTGTGACTAGTGCAATGATATGCAGGATAACTGCAGAATGAACTAAGTGTGACTATTACAATGATAGGCAGGATAACTGCAGAATGAACTGGGTGTGACTAGTGTGGTGATATGCAGGATAACTGCAGAATGAACTAAGTGTGACTAGTGCAATGATAGGCAGGATAACTGCAGAATGAACTGGGTGTGACTAGTGTGGTGATATGCAGGATAACTGCAGTATGAACTAAGTGTGACTAGTGCAATGATAGGCAGGATAACTGCAGAATGAACTGGGTGTGACTAGTGTGGTGATATGCAGGATAACTGCAGAATTAACTAAGTGTGACTAGTGTAATGATTGGTGATATATGGGATACATGGTAGGGAAGAAGGGAGAGAGAGAGAGAGAGAGAGAGAGAGAGAGAGAGAGAGAGAGAGAGAGAGAGAGAGAGAGAGAGAGAGAGAGAGAGAGAGAGAGAGAGAGAGAAAGAGAGAGGGAGAGGGAGAGAGAAGAAAAGGAGATGAGGACCGTGAGGGGTCACGCAGGCAGTCACGTGGGTGGAAGTCCAACAAGAAGACCGGCTAGAATGGCAGGGTGATAATTCAGTATCAAGATAGTGGGGGAAACCAGACCCTAATTGGGCTGTAAGATGATTGTCAATCTCTCTCTATTTGCAACAGTGTGTACACACAAACAAAAGAAAGAGTTTTCACACCTTTTTGGGCGAATTCTTGCGTGTAATAAACTAGATCCAAAAACCAAACAAGTTTGGTGGATAGCCGGGGCCGCAGAAATTTAAAAACATGCGAAAGTTTTGATACATGAACTTTCGGGGCCTGGGGTGCTGTTAAATTCGCGTTTCCATGATTATAACCAGCAACATTTTCAAACTATACGCCAGGAAAACTATCGCAATGATTGCAAGTTATCATTATTTTTGATTCCACATTATCATACATACAGCTCCACACATATCACGTATAATATACTGCACACAGTGGGTCGTTTCAGAGTCTGTTTTACAGAATAATAGTGTGTTTTGAAAGAACGGCTGACTATCATGGAAACGCGAATTTAACAGCACCCCAGGCCCCGAAAGTTCATGTATCAAAACTTTCGCATGTTTTTAAATTTCTGCGGCCCCGGCTATCCACCAAACTTGTTTGGTTTTTGGATCTAGTATCAGGCATTTTGTTATACTACTTAGCTGAGTTTAATAAACGTGGATTGGGGATTCACGGACTTTTTCAATCGCAGATATCCAATCTCGGATATCAATTGCGAATAACGAATATGATAGTAATCGCGGACAACCAATCGCGGATAACTGATCACGAATCCGTTATAAGTTATCGCGATTAATTATCGCGATTAGCTATCGCGATTAGCTATCGCGATTAGCTATATTTGCGATTAGCTATCCGCGATTGGTAACTATCATATTACTCATTCGCGATGAATTGTCGTGGTTAGTTATCCGCGATTATTCTCTGATTTTGATACGGATAACGATCACGGATAAGCATTGATAATCAAATATATCTGATACAATCAGGTTCTAGATGCTAATTCGCTCTTTTCTCGGTTTTTTTTTAAATCGTCCTATATTTAAGACAGTCATAACTCTAGATATGACTACCCATTATAACTGAAAATGCGGCAGTAAACCTTATTTTATAAAATAAATCTGATTCAATGTTAATTTAGACTCTGAAATGCTTCTTTCTAGGCGTAAGACAGTCATAAATCTAGATATGACTTCCAATTATATCTGAAAATACAGCAGTCGACCTACGTTGGCAAAAATATATGTGATAAAATCATGATTTATAGTTTAATTTGCTCTTTTCTAGGTTTTTTTGAAAATCGTCTTAAATCTTAATACAGTCAGAAGCCCGTAACTGAAGAACCGTAACTCGGATTTGCTTGAAATTTTGATCGTGTGTTCAAGATGTCGAGACAACATTACGTACCAAGTGGCGTATTCGTAGAACGACGGGAAGGCTGTCTTAGACGCGAAAGAAAACTTAAGACAGTCATAACTTTTGTTATGACTGTCCGTTTTCTCTGTCCAAGCTTTAATACAAGGTACACCACTATACCTACCGACTCCCAAAGTTTCATGGTGATAGCTTTAAAACTGTGACCTCCATCGTGTACGCAAAAAAGTGGTACAATCAAGGTGGTTAGTCACGCTAAAAACGGCCATTTTGTCTAAAATACGACCATCTGTAGCGCAAAAACCGTAACTCCGATTTGCATGAAATTTTGAACGTGTGCTCTAGGTGTCAAGGCAACACGAACTACCAAGCGGCAAGTTCATAGGACAACGGGAAGGTTGTCTGAAACAAGGTTGAAATTGCCGATTTCAGACAATAAGTATAGTAGCGCTGTCAAAATTTTCAAAAATTTTCAAAAAATTCAAAAAAAATTTTTTTTTTCGCAATTTCGATTTTCCATTCACTGGGAGCAAGAATGCTTGGAAAATGAAAATTTTTAAGGGAAGGATGGTTGGGGGAGGGAGGATTGGGCCCCGGGCGCTTGCCAGCGCTATGACTGCACTTTTATAGCGGGAGTTATGAGATTTATCACTTCGGGTTCAGTCATATCAGCCCGCTACCGTGCGGGTGTTATTTCTCCAAAAAATGCGCAGTGGGCGTTATAGAGATAGAGTTCCTTTGCACTGATATCACCCCATGTTCTGTAAACAAAACTGCAGCAATCATTCAGGCCACCCACGATTCTTTCCTCCAGTTTTTGCTAATCCATCAATAAAGAGAAAAAAATTGACTTGAGACTCTCAAGTTGAGAGAGATAGGAGTCGACCAAGAGATAGGGATGAGAGAGGGGGTGTCGAGTCGACACTGTCGACCCCGAGAGAGGGGAGTAGACTAAGACAGGAAAGTAAAAGCTACAATTCGGCGAAAATGGAGATTGCAATACCAGCTAGGAGAAACTACCATTCAAACGGTTAAGTTGTTCCCTTTGTCTAGTGCCCTTTGCCCCTTCCATTTCTCCCAACCAGGAAAGACAGTTTGGAGTATTGGCCGAGTACGTATGAGAGCTGAGTGGACCCCCGGTTTCAGGCAAACAAACAAACAAACAAACCAGGAAGAGGCTCTTTTTGCATAAGGTTCCTCGTGTATAACATAACCCAGCACATAATATATTGTTAACATACTTCAAGGAGGAATTATATGTGCCTGTGTTAAGTCTAGCCACACTGCTATAATTCAGCTGGGATCATAATAGCGCCCTTTTGTCATTTTGGGATGGCGCCTTGTATCTTAAGAACCCCTTGTTCTCCTCTTTTTCTCGCTTTGTTAGGGCAGCTTCCTCTGTGTTACCACCCTTGTCAATTACAGCTGTGTCTTTGTGAGAGAGAGGGAATAGTACCAGAGATTTGTTCATATAAAACTCCACTAATGGAACAACGCTCGGAATCATTTCTCGAGATTTCTCGGCACACGTGTTGTACAAGCAACTTTGTGAGAAATTTAAGTAGATAATGGAATAAGCAGTTGCTTTGTTGATCTATACCATCACAATTCACAGAGTGCACTCTTTTGAAATAAAAGGTGTGATAGCCACCCAATTGTTTTGGTGGGGTAAAATACCGTAGCTTAGAGCGGATATATATTGGATAAAAGCCACTTAGGGAAGAAAGGTCATGGAGGATATCATTGTTTTGTTCAACACGAAGGGGGGTCTAGCTAGGCAAGGATATTGATGGTAAGTGAGACACATGGGACAATATAGATTGTACTGTTATTCCTATCGATTTCATCATTTGTCTGCAGATAGAACAATAAAAATGCCAGCCCTGAGTCTAATTACCAGTTTTAGGCTACTTATACCAGTTACCAATCTACCGACGACAATTACTTACCAGTTTGCCAGTAGTGATCCTGTGGGTTCATCTTTAGAATGTCCCTCGTCCAAAGAAGGGTACCCACATCACACCTCTCCCCCGCCAGGAACAGCCTCCTGAAACTGAGGGAGAGGAGGGGTCAGAGAGGGACTTTAGAGAGGGGGGTCGTTGGAGGGGGTAGAGAGGGGGTAGTTGGGGAGGGGGAGAGGGGTTAGAGAAGGGGTAGTTGGGGAGGGGATCCCGGATCAAAAAGGAGGGTCAGGGAGGGGTGGTAGGGGGGGGGGGTCAGGGTTGTTTTGGTTCTGTGGTTTGTGGGCACTAATACATGACTGGTTAGTATGGGTATATAGTATGGGTAAATTTATTGGTATTGCTCTCGTGTCAGAATGTTCTGTTGAGACAAGAAGGAGAGGTGTAGGATTAATCAAAAGTCGCGGGTATATTAACCAAAAGGTAGTAGTCCTGTGCTGTCAAATCATCTGTCGAAAGGGAGAGGGGGGATCTGTCGAAGGCGAGAGGGGGATCTCTAAATTGGGTGGTTAAATTTCTGACAAGCTCTGTACAAGCTCTGTACCATTTAAGCTCTGTACCATTTAAGCTCTGTACCATTTAACAATCTTGGGAAATTGGAGTGGTGTTTATGAGGCGCATGGTTAGTATTTAATTAGGATAATTAGGATAACGATGTGGTAAGGGCGACCTCTCTGCCAGAACATTGGCCTGAAATGAGAATAGGGTCAGGCCGCCTGACCCTATTCTCATTTCGGGGCGCGGGAGAACTGTGATCAGAGCATTGGCCTGATGCCGCGACCTCTAGTCCTGATAAAATTGAAAATCTTTGGTACGTGAGTAACTAGATAACCGTTTTTGATGAAATTTGTCAAGTCGGATTTTTTGAAGTTATCACCCCCCCCCCCTTCGTATGGCTAGACACCATCATATATCTGGCTAGACATGACCCCTTGACACTCTCGACTGTGTCTTTATCATATAACTATTTAGTATGAACTCCCCACCGTGGTGATCATGAGTTGCCTTGAATTGTTCATACTTTCTTTTGCGGAGCACGGACACAAGCGAATCAAGAGTTGACTGTGTCCGCAATATGAACAATTTCTGGAGCCGGGGACCCCATCTGAGCACACTGCATCGCACACAGTCGAATTGGGGTCTGGCGCCGCCAGACAGGTCAGCGCATGAACAATTCAACCGTTATCCGGCTGGTGCAAGTCTCATTTTGAAGGAACCTAAATTGTGCAGTTCATAAATCTCAAGGGGGGGGGGGTGAAACTTACGATTATAAATGGTTTTAGATATCATGCCTTTCCTAAATTTTGTGCAATATATATATCATGGCATGCCTCCAGAGTTCAGCTTATCAGGCAATATGTCTATCAGGCAATATGCGATATGGATTGTTAATACCGGCCTATAAAATAGACAATATACCCTTCTCGTGACACATCAGGTATAGTACGTTTAATATCTCGGAGGTGACGTTTCGCCTGGTTTATAAGCCGAAATATGAGGAAGAAGAAGAAGAGAGAGAGAGAGAGAGGGATAAAGGGGGAGATAGAGAGAGGAGACGAAGAGAGAGAAAAGAGAGAGAGAGAAGAGAGAGAGAGAAGAGAGAGAGAGAGTATATGACAAAACTGGGGGTTTTAAGGCTCTCTTCTCTTTTTTACGCCTCTCCTCTCTATTCTCTCTCTCTCTCTTTCTCTCTCTCGTCTCTCTCTCTCTCTCTCTCTCTCTCTCTCTCTCCTCTCTCTCTCTCTCTATCTCTCGCTCATTCTCTTTTCCTTTTCCCCCGCTCTTGCCCTCCCTTTCCGGCTCAAACCCCTCCTTCGACTTTCCACCCGTGGTCTCTCTCCCCGGGTTCAGAAGAAACCCCTTTTTTTGGGAAAAAAGGGGGGGTTTTTTTTCTTTTTTGGGCCCCTTTTCCTCAAAATTTTTTTCCTGGATGTTTTTGTTTTTAAAGTTTTTCCCCCCAAACAAATTTTAAAGAAATTTAACCCATTTCTCCCCTTCCCTTTTTTTTTTTTTCCCTTTTCCCCTTTTCTTTTTTTCCTTTTTTTTCCCCCCTCCCTTTTTCGGGTTTTTTTTTTTCCTTCTTTTTTTTTTTTTTTCCCCCCCCCTTTTCCCCCAAAACCCCCCCCCTTTTTAAAAAAAAAGGGGGGGGGGGGAAAAAAGGGGAAAAAATTTAAAACCCCTTTTGGGGGTTAAAG